>VZRQ01009492.1:215241-357266 GCA_013397975.1 Machaerirhynchus nigripectus | reverse complement strand
TTTTAATGTTAAAGAACCTAAGTGAAAGGAAAAACAGAACAATGACAGAAAAGTCATAAACCCTAAATTAATTGAGATTGCTATTAGCACTGTTTGTTCCCCCATTCCCAGAAGTGGGAACACTTTTTAATCCTTTTTGAGGATGAACTCATGCAGATCTAATGATGCTGATTCACAGGCACACTGAGGTAATGCACTTCAGATAAGAAGGACATTGCATCATTTCAGCAGATCTCAAAACATAAATATTAAAGGGAATTTCACCATGGCATCAGCTTTTACTGTAATCAAAGACTTCAAGGTATGATTACAGTTAGGCAGGTCACGCAGTGGGATAGACTCACTGAGGCAGTAAGATGGTCCCAATCTAAAGAACGTAAGGCAGGAGACACAAGCCAATTCTCTTATTGTATAATAGCACATAATGTCATATTATGTCTTTAAAAAATCAATTTAAGTTTTGTTCCACCCAATTGCTTCTGGTTAAGGGGAAAAAACTTACATGAGGACTGCACATATTTCTATCAAACACTGTGGAAAGAGGCTGCAAAAAGAGAATTTTCTTTGCAGGACAGGATAAGTGTTAATTAACAAAGTGCATTGTTTCAAAACCTCTGTGTTTTCACATGCTATGTTTCATATTTGGAAGGAAACAAAAAATTCCAGGGTTCTGACACTTATTTTAAAAAAATGAACTCAGGAAGAGAATATGACATGTAAACATGTGCCTCTTTCCAGGGGAGAGTAAAGGTAGCTCCTGGAGTTATTATGCACTTATCTTTCTTATAGAGTCCTGACCCAGAGCTGCCACAAGCTGCTTCCACCAAGACCTGTGGTTCCTCCCCTCTCCCAAAGGACAACAGGGTGTGAAATGGAGAGTAGGTGTGAAATATAAACAGTACTTCACCGAGACGTTAGGAAAAGCAACTTAAAACTGAAGATAGTAAGATCTGGGTCATCCCTTCCTCCCTGTGGGCACCCCTCTGGGCCAGGCTCACCGACTCTGTGCTCCAGCATCCCTGCTCCCAGCTATTGCAGTCAGGGGCACAGTCACGTCCCCACCAGCCAGGCAGAGGCACCACTGGTGGGCCAAGGTACAGGCAACTTGTTTGCAAGAAAGGTTAGCATGATGTTTCTCAAACACCACTCTCACTCCTTTTATGGATTTTTTAAAATCACATTTATTATATAAAAACATAAAATACTCAAACATTTGATGCTTCTTCACTTAAGGAAAACACCATAAAATTTGACTGACCTGCTGACTAGAGATGTAAGATTATTGCTTGAGTGCTAGAGTGCTTTCTTTTTTTTTTTTTTCTGCGCAAGTGCCTATTTTCCCCCAGAGATGAATGCTGGATAAATCTTGAAAAATTCCAGCCAAGAGTTCATAATGTGTAGTAGTCTTGTTCTTGTTGAAAAGTCCTAAAACTCCTGTGGATTTTCAGTGCAATGTCTGAGCACACACTCCTCTCTACCCGTTTGCATGTCGTAGCCCACATGCTCACAGTACTCGAGCACTCACCACATGCTTGGACTGCGACAGTCCGTGTCACAGACTGCAGCAAGTCTGAGACATTTTCAGCAGTGTTGGGCTTGCTCTGTAGGTTTGTACAACACCAATGTTGCATTTCATAGCCCTACTGAGGGGACTATCCCTTTTCTGGATTACCATGTCTTCAAAACTAGCATTCAAAAGGCTTTAAGCAGAGCACTGACATAAAATCCAGCCTGGTCAAATATTTCTAACAATATTCAGAACTGCTCTGAACAGACTTTCTGTTCATTATTTATATAGACATGAGTAAAATCTGAATCCAGTTTTCTTTAGCTGTTTCCTACACATGCTATCCCATCATTTTTACTGGGCCAGCCCTTGCACTAACTTGTATGTGCAGTCTGCTGTTGTGATTTGTGTATGGTTGGATCTTGTGTTCCCTCTTCACTAATTATCCCACGTACTTCAGAGTACTCCCAGAATATTGGATAAGAGGTTTTGTTTACACCTTCTTTTGGCACTCAGGACCACTTTCCTAGATGATCTAGAGTTTTGTTTTGTGTAAGTTACTCTCCCACTTTCTACAGATAGAGAATTGCCCATCACTCAACTCCTCAGGGTGACTCCTGCCTCAGTAAAGAGCCCAGACATTTTCTGAACACTGCAACACCAGGATTTGTTCCTTCTTGCTACAAAGGTCATCATCTCTACTATTAGTCTGTAACTAGGCCAATGAATAATTTCTTTTTGCCTGTTCCTAGATGAAATCACTATATATGAGAAGACTTAATATGTTTATATCTGAGAGAAATTTTCTTTTATTTTATGCAGAAAATGAAAAATCAGCTCTCACAGCTTTTGCCCCCAAACCTTCTTTTTTTATTTCCTCAAGAAAAGCTCTGTGTTTCTGTTTTCAAACTTTATCTTCATGACAGTTGTCTATAAGAAGAACCTGGCCTGCTTATTTAAGCTCTGTCATTGTATACAAAATGAAAGCTTTTATTGTATCACATTACATACATGGTGAGGTAGGAGTGAGAGTGTATAAAAGAAGTCCAGTATCTACATTTGTTCATTCATTGCATCACCGTATTTAGTTGCCTATTCACATGAAACAACAACACTTTTGTATAAATCTGATGTTTAAAATCTAGTCTTCTATACAATACTTATTCTACAGTATACTTTATTTTAATTTTCTTAATACTTTATTTACACTTTGCAAAGATATTCCAGCAGCTTACCCTTTTACTTAAGATCTGGTTGGGAGAGGGAAGAAAGGCTAATATGGTGTGAAAAGAAATGTGTATGGGTGTCACCTGCCGAGCACTGGTAGAAGTGACATATTTAATGCCACTCAGCTTTATTTGTTATTAGTGTGCTAAGGGGTCCCTTTTGAACACACTGAACATTACAGTGTCAATGTATTTATCTAAGTGGCTTGTATGGCAGAGAATTACAGAGTGGGGCTAAAAGTGGATAGACTCTGTGCCTAGCTAGTCGTGATTTTGAAAGTTTCTCCTTTTTTCATTGGAAGAAAATTTACTTAAAAATAAAAGTCTTGACAATAACTGATATAGGCGTTTCCTATCAAATGACTCTGTAACACAAGGAGAGTTGCTAAATGAAAAACCACAGTGAAATAATGACATGTAATATTCCTAATGCTAAATGATGAACTTAAAGGGCAGAGTTGCTTACACAGCTCTCCTGCCTTCTCTGTATCTTTCCTTTTAAAGCGTAGTGCCTCAGACTGTCCCAGGCCTGTCCTGCCTGCCTTCCTCCTGTAAGTTTTGAAGTAAAAGAATAACACTACCTCAGACATGGCTGCAGAGTCCTGAAGGTTAATCTGGCAGAGACTGTCCTCAGGGACACATCTTCCAGTTTTTAAAGCTATTTCCAGATTAAATGACCATCTCAAGCCTCTTTTCTGCAGCATTACTGAAGGCTTTCAGCTACCCCAATTAGCATCATTAAATCTGCAGCAGCTTGTCTGACATCTGAGTCGCCTCATGTACTTCGGTATCAGAAAACTGTGTCACAAATTGAATCCCAAAGAAATCACTTTTGCTTTTTTTTTAATAAGAGAGCAGCCTCTTGCCTCTGGATGTTGCCTGCTACACTGCAAACCCTCTAGCTCTTCTCTGGCATATTTTCTCTGAAAATCAGCTTTTGGCCTTCTGGATCAGAAGCTGATTGAGTGTAAATCAGTGGCTGTGGCTGGAGCTGAGCCAGCAGTATTAGGCAGGACCCCTCATGGAGGCAGAGGCATTCACCCATGACGTGAGCTCAGAGCTCAGTCAGCAGCACACCAAGGAACAGCTTCTCCCTCTTTGTGTTTTCTTCCCTGTGTGCTTGCTTTTATTGGAGCATCTTACTGTGTATTTACATACCTAGATGCATTTGTACCTTAAGAACATGAGTGACTTAAAAGAACAAAACTCCCAAATATTTATATAAAACACAAGTTTGAGTATACTCCAAGGAGTGTGAGAGAAAAATGTCCAATAGATCATTCATGTATATTAGTGAGATGTGCATACACAGATCTGTGCACAGGATTCCCAAACTGGTAAATGATATCTCTGCATAATTTCATGTGTCTCAATATGCCAAGACATGATACAGTAAGTAAATATGCAGCATAAAACTTCATATAGATATTAAAGAATTCTGTTAAACTAGAAGAAAAGGCTTAGCTTTCTGTTAGTGCTGAGCTGAGGGGAGCAGCAGGCCTGAGAAGCAGATGCTGCTGGGGCAGGGACTGACAGCCCTGAGGTTTTCTGAAATGGGCTCCAGGCCCATGGGCAGGGTGAGGGGAGTCTGCTTGGGGCTGGTTACACCTCTTGGCACCTTCAGAAGCCCGAGCATATGTAGCTTTGAGCAAATATCCAAGCAAAATGCAATAGGAGAGACTCTTAGCTGTGGTTTGAATGATACGAGTAAATACTTAGCTTTTAAATTACTCTTAGAAAGGCATGTTGAGGGTGGGCTTTTCAGGTGACCATCCTAAACATCTTGCACACATGCATGCATGAAAGAAGACAATTTTAATTATATATTTGTGGTAGTCCTGCTGTCAGAGTAATCATAAACTCTGATGTTTCTCATCAGCTGTGCTCTGTTAGAAATGAAACATCTCAGTGTGACAGCAAAAAGATTTCATGAGTGCACCCGTCAGATCCTGGAAGTGAGAAAGCTGGTGCAGCGGATTATAAAAGTGTTCTCACTACACAAGCATTCAGTTCTTGAGATTAAATGCATTTCACAGTGAAGGGAAACACACCATCTGGCTCCACTGGTTGTGACTAGGTGGGTGAATTAAAGCAAACCAGGGGGTTTCCATACTCAGAAAGAGGTAGTGTCTTTAAGTAAGCCTACAATTACTGGTGCACCGTCATGGGCCCTCAGATAGGAAAAATCATTTTGCTCAGATCCTGAAATTCCAAGACTACCTGTACCCTGCATTACCCTACACAGCTCTTCATCTCTTGTCCCAAAATTAATGAAATGCAGCTCTTTCCCCCACATTTTTTCTAAAAAGCCTTCAAAGTTAAGAATTTTGTGTTATATTTTGAGTCCCTAAAGTGCTAACAATTGGGCTGTCACTGCATTGAAATGGGCAGAAGACAGATGAGAGGTGTGTCCTTTCTTCTGCCTCCTTGTGCGGAGTGAGAAACCAAGGCCAAGAAGATCCGACAGTGCAGAGGTGAACTTCAACCACCACACTCCTACCCCAGTGAGATCCCAGCCTGCAGCCCTGTGGCTGATGGTGGGCCACACAACAGCAGCAGAAAGACTGTAAAATGTTTGCAAAATCCTTCCCAGTATACATTTATTTCTGCTTTCTTGCCCCTGCAAGAAAGTGCATGAATAACATGAGGGAAAAAAATGAAAGTACTAACCCAAATTTTTACAGTTCTATCTCCTCTTTGGAAGTTGCAAGAGTAGTCTGCAACCCACAAAATAGTAAATTTTTTAGCTGTTTTATGAAGGAAATGGATAGTCCTTGATTATTGGGGGGGGTGTGGAAGGATGGATGATTCCTTGATTATAAAGGTCTAGAGACAATATTTTAAAACTACAGGGTTAAAGTTTTCAAGGAAATGCTTGTAGCTTATTTCCAACTATAGAGTTTTTAGCAAAGCCTGCCCCAAGTTAGTGTAAAAGCAAAGTGACAATCGCTCAGAAGTGTTTTCTTCGTATTCTCTTGCTAATGACAATGTTATGTTTCAGAAACTTTAATTTTTTGATAATCAGATTCTACTCTGGAAGCATAGATTATGTTAAGAAAAAATTAGTCCTGATAATAATTTTACTGAGATCAACAGAAATATGTCCTAAAAAAGCTGTACTTTGCCTAAATAAAGGTTGGAAAAATAGACTCTAAATCTAGTTCTTTTCTTTCTGATAATATTTAGAACAGTATTACACGCACCTCTTTTTTCCTTGAGGTATACAATTTAGTTATAAATCAAGTACTGTGACCAAGTATTTATTCTTAGTCTAATGTAATTTTCCTTACCATCCTGTTACACTGCTTTTGAAGTTAGCCTGCCCTATAAAAAATTGATTTCTTAAAACATAATGAAAATATTCAAAAATCTCCTTTCTTGTGGGATATTTTTAAACAGAAGGAAGCACTTGCTTCCTTGTGTCCATGTTTTAGTCCTTATTTCTTATTTTTTGTCTATAGATTTTAATTTAAAGCATGCACTAGTATTTTTCTTGGCTCACTCTGCTAGACCCAAATGTAACATCATTTTCCAAAATGCCCACATGGTGAAATCTACTCAGCCATAAAAGATTTAATTTAACTAAAGTTGATCTTAACATCAGATTTAAGGGTTTGGTTTAAATTTATAAACACAAGGCAATTCCAGGCACTGTAAATTAAAGATTAAAAAAGGTCATTCATTCTTTAATTGTGAAAGATTATAGTGATAACTGCCTATTTATTTATTCCATCAATCCCTAGCTCTGAGTTCTCTTCCTTACTCTCAGACAAGCAGCCACTGTGTTGTCAATGACACTTTTGTGTGAATTAATCATTTTTGTGATTTTTTTTTTCAGAAAGAAACAGTATTTGAATTCAAGAAATTCTGAAAGTCTCTTGATATAATTTAGTAACCAAAGAGCAATTGAAATCTGCCGCTGTCAGTGTGCTTTAAAGACAAATTTACTGACAAGATGGTAACAAATAATAAATTATAAACCCCCAAAGGAGGGCATGATCAACTTCCTTGGCAGCTCTGGCTGGAAGAGGACTTGCAGAACCAGGCTCCCGAGTGGGTGCAGTCTCTTGTGCCTAGGCTTTCCTGGGAGGTTTCAGTTCACAAATCATTTGTGTATAGACTGCAAAGCCTCCCAGGGAGCTACTGCAATCTCATGGGTCAACACAGACCAGCAGGGGCTCTTTTTGAAGTAAAAAGTTGCACAGAAGATGAGGGACTTTTTTTTACTTAGATAGATAGATAGATAGATAGATAGATACATACATACATACATACATACATACATACATGCATACATACATACATGCATACATACATACCTACATACATAGAATGTTTTTCCTCAAGGCTCCTGGATAACCTGTATATTGACTCATTTTAAAAGCTTGCTGAAATATTCACATCCTGCACACACATTGAAAATCAAATCTTATAACATATGCATGCTGTACGCTTCATACATCAAAACACAAACACAGACAGTTTGGCAGAAAGAAAAGTAGTGTTAGTGAAGCAGTTAGATCTATAATAAAGAATTTCTCTGAAATGTTATTGTCATACCAGGCTTTTTTCTGGGAGAATGTTGCATGCTTTGAAATCACAGGTCTGCTGAATCTGTAACGGCAAAGCTGACAGACACATTAGCACTCCTTGTGCAGAAACCATAGTGATGGTCACCTTATACATATGAATAAGTAAATAAGCTATATTGCAGTAGCAATATCTAGGCTTCCAAAATATACAGGTGGCATGGGATAATTGATTAATCGAGATTTTGGAAAAGTAAGGATTTTTTAATAGGTATGTGTTTATGAGGAATCAGAACCATTGAAACTTTAAAGGTTTTAAAATTTTGAGGGATGGAGAACTAAATGGAGAAAAATAATGGTGTTATGCCTATAATAATTAAAAATACGGAGAAGAACAAATGAGCAATTCTATGTCAATCAGCTTCCTTTTGCTGAGGAACATAATACTCAGGTGCTTACACTAAACAAATTTAACCTTTATAAAAGTGTATTAGGGGCCAATTCTTCCAGAAATGGCTGCAGTTTTACTACAAGTTCATTAAAATAAAGAAGTTAATGAGTTCACAGCAGTTTCTTTAGCTTTTTCTCAGAATAAGGAGTGAAATTTAAATTACAAGCCAGAAAAGAATCCTGGCACATAGAAGTCTATAATGGGTGCTAATTTTTATATCCATTTGATCTGATTTTCTAGCATTGAACCTTTTTAATCTGTGACCTTAGCAAAGCTGGTGTTCTCTCTCAGACAGACAGAACACAGTATGGCAACCTGAAACCCGTGTGCCTTTGCTGAAGTGTGAATGAATATCACGTCACACCATGGCTTCAAGACAGTGGAGGAGACGTAGAGTGGATTAAATCCCCAGGAACGATTTCCCACAACAATCTTGCCGGTTTCTTTCTGTGCAGGCCAGGCAGGGGAGCGTTCGGAGGACGGCCGAGCTCCGAGCTCCAGCCGCTCCCCCCGGCGCTGCCTCCCTCGGAGCCCGGGATGAAGGAGGGGTGCGGCAGCGCGGACTCGGTCACATTGCCAATGTGCCCGGCCGCATTCTCAGCCTCCGCGCAATGCTCCATGACAACAAGGTGAGACGGCAGAGGTTACCCGAACAGCTGCTTCCTAAGCCAGAAATTCCAGGCATTGAAAGCCATCTGTCTATACATTCACGAACGTATATAAGGGCAATCTATCAGGCTGCGGCACTGCAGCTGCCACTCCATCAGGCCTGCTTCCTTTCTCCAGGCTGAACAATAAGAGCTAGTTCTTCACTTTGTGTCACACAGAATGGCTGATTTGATTAAGTCCCCAACTCTCATTATGCTAGGTAGGGGTGTAGAATTTCAATGATAATCCATAATGCATGACCAGTTTGTCGCCATGGTAACATAAATTCAAGGTTACTAGCTCAGACGCATAATTGGGTGTGCATTGAGTGCAGAAGAAGGGCTGTTAAAATTCTTGTCATAGAAGAGTAGCATCCATCATACTGTCTGAAATTGCAAAGTACTCATAATCAGAAAGAAAAATCCTTGGAGAAAAATGTTAATAAAATAACGATTACATCTAATATAATTGTTTGAGTTTAAAAAACCAAAGTGGTTAAAGTATTTTAGTTAATAAGAATGGAAAAGGCAACTCATTAACTGCAGAAGACTTCATTTGAACATTCCCCACCCCCCAGTATTTGCATTGTAAGATGGACCCAAAGCAGTTCAGCTCTGAAACTGACTGATTAGCTCAGAATCCAATCCATATGATACAGTAAAAGATGACGCTTCGCACACGGACGGCACAGCCTTTTAGGCATCGTTTGTCCAGTTTGATCTTTTGTGGGTAAACATATCTTCAAAATTAGCTGTACTAAGGATGAGAGGACTATTGCATGCTGATTTTTAAAATTTTCTAGATGTTGCCCTGAATTATTGCACTATACAGCAGCCATTTTAACTATCCAAGATGAAATAGGTAAGGTCAAATCAAACAGATGGAAACAAGACATTTAAACTCAAACTGAGAAAAGCTCTAGCATGTATATAGTAGGTAGTGATCTTACTCCAGCAGATGGATGGAATAGATGACCTAGAAAGGCTTCTCATTTTGGTGTTTTTCTCTCTGTCTCATTTCTATGCATTTGTGACTGCAACATACCTGAAACCTGGCATTCAGTATACTAATGTGCTGTGGGGAGGGGATTGGGTTTTCTTTTTAAAAATATTCTGGTGTACATCTCTCCTGTATTCCTATATTATTAGCAAGATTGATGTGATGTTTGCATTACTTATTCCCCAACAAGTCTTATTTTGATGACCATCTTTGATAGCAAGGAAGAACAGGCAAATCAGATTTTACATGAGCACTTCCAATATGTCAGGGGCTTAAACCTAGCATGTCACTACAGGAAGAAAGATCATTACTAAATGAGTATTTTCCTCAGCTCCAACCCCATTTTCCTTGATATTGTCTGACTTGTACGTATGTGTTTTATAGCTTTGGCAAATTCTAGATGAGATGCTTCAGCATATGGTTTTATTTATTAGGATTTCTAGTAGAATCTGACGTTATTTCAATGTATGTTTCTGTAACAATTTTAGAAGAGTTTCTTCAAAGGAATAAAACCTCAGTTTATGCCTTTTGAGTCAAATCTGCGCCTTGTTTCTGGGACTGAGCTTTTATCTAATTCTGTTCTAGATGCTTATGATTTGTTGGGTGAACTGCTTAAAAATAACAATAGAAAATTCCCATTACATGGAAGTGGCAAGGCTCAGTAAGGAAAAGGCTCATTATTCCACCATGAATTTTCTGCAAAGATTAAACTAATCTATTTGGGCTTTCCAGATTTCAGCTTGCACTGTTTTCTAATCTACTCTGCATTTACATTTTGAAAACAGAAATTGTAGGCAACTTAACATAAACATAATTCAAACTGCAAACTACAGTGAATTTTAAAAGAATTTTTTGAAGTGCATTTTGTACTGGCTACTTTTTATACTTTTCATGTTTATTCCTGAACAGATTATATTTTGAGAACTGACAGTTTTCTTTGACAAAACTGCATTATTTTTATAAGGTTAGAAAATATGGGTGCTAGCCTGTAAATTTTAAAAATTAATTTTTGCTGTGAACCATGCAGCTCCTTTTCTGAACAAGTCAGTCCAAGCCACACTCTCTCGTCACCATTTAAAAATTGTTCAGATCTGCAACTAATTTCCGTTACAGAAAAATGTGCTGGATCATAAGCCTATGTGCATCTCGTAAGCAGTAGGATTTTTCACATGAATGAGAAACGGCAAGATCAGATGCTACAGTAATGGAGGCTGTGGTTGTAGCATACTGAATTTATTTTTCTCTGTGTGTAAGACCTGGCTTGTACATAAAAACGTATATTACTGTTCAATATCAAGATAGGACTATGTGTTCAATGTTGTGTTTTATTTCAACACAGCCTGGCTTAATATGAAGCTTGCAAATATCGCATCTGGAGGTGTATTCTCTTCTTGATGTGCACATGTAATTCCAATTAACATTAAGAATGTTAATGAGAATATGCCCCTCTAGGGGCTGGAGAGGGGGAGGTGAGGGAGCAGGTTTGTAGTTCTGATTTAAATAACAAGTGACTTTTGTGGAGAATACCAGCATGTGGTCTCATGCACTTATATTGTAGAAATGCAGTGGCTCTGAATGAGAGTGCAGGATTTAAACATTGATGCTCAGTGATGCTTAGCCAAGTGAACCCGTTGTTGGGGGCAAATATTAAATCCCAATGTGCCTTCTCCAGGAAGGAATATTTGTAAAAATGCTTACTTCTCTATTTGTCCACAGGCATAAAAGAATCCATTGCAAGAGACTGGGCTGTGGTTTTGTGATTTTACTTTTTTTTAAAGACTAGCTTAGTTTGAAGAAAGGAGTCGTTTAATTACTTCTTGTTTCTCAAGTATGCAGAATGTATAGAAGAGCTTTCAAAGCCTTAAGCAGCAATGTTCTCCTATGCCTTGACTAATTTACATGTTGCCCTCTTAGTGTTACAAGGAGGAAGTACATTTGATATCAGATTTCAAAATAACAACAATATCTGTCTTAAAATGGCTATTAAATCATTATCTTTTCTTTGGTGATATTTTGAGGAATCCTGTGTAAGGAAAGAGTAAGAATAACTATAGCACTTCCATTTCTGAAAGTGGACGATAACAGATTATGAAGTGGTTTTAAGGCAAGAAGGTATGCAATACATATAACTGCAAGAAAATGTGCTTAATAAATTAAGTGGAATTATCATTTCATTTCAATAGATAAAAACAGAGACAGTGCTTATGTGTAGAATTTCCTGTGTTTTTTCCTCAGAGGGCAAAACCATAGTACAACAAACAAGGAAAACATGCAAAAAGGTTAAGAAGAAAAAATAGAAATAAGAAAGACAAAATTTTTACTGTCCTAAGAAATTATTTCTCTTTTCAATTTTGTTTTCTGATAATGATTATTACAAGGCATAAAAATGACCAAGAAATAAAAAGATATATTACTGTTTAATATGCCATCTAACTCTCTTGTTATCAGTGACAGAAAAAAATACCCCAAACAATATAATTTATCTGTTTTGTCAATTCTTGCTGCATAAACTTTCCGCATGCCTTTTCAATTTACACATAGAGAAGTGCTGTTCATTTCATTGATCTGACACGTCACATTTCATTGTGTTGATTTCAATGCAAGTGCTATTGCAGGATGGGCAACGTGCAGCCAGCAGGATACATTAAAAATGTAAAGTGAAAATGTGTGTTTTGTAGATGTCGTTTATGGTGACAGTTTTTAGGTCAAGCAGTTGAAAAGCTGTTATTTGAATATTTGTCTTGTACGTTTTATTTGTTGAGTTTGGTATTTGTAAAATGTATATTTTGAAAGTACACGGTGGTATATTTGAAATTATAAAATAGCATGTACCCCCGTTTTTTAACTTGTTCAGGGCCTGATCATACATGGTTACACAGGTGACTCAAGACTTTTAATAAGTCTTTATAGACAATAAGAATTGTCCTTATGTTTAGGAAGTAATCATCTAAGGCTTAGATTTGTCCTTCTCTCACGCTGTTCAGTAGTCCTGTGTGAAATTTTGGTGGTTTTATGAAAAAATCATTTTGCCCAGACTGGTGTCAGTGCTCTCTCACTCCCATCTCTCAGTGTGAAAAGACTATGCATATACAAGAAGAGGTGGGAATTGTAAGAAGGCATGATGGGAAAACCAGAACTATTACTAGCAGAGGTAGTTGAGTGAATATGTTTAGGAAAAACAAGGCTAGAACAATTTTTTAATCAGAGGCTTTCACCCCCCATTAATCAATTTCTTCAGGTCTGAAAAAGAGGACAGTGTTCAGCTGTAATACCTCCATGTATTTATTTCGTTCTTCATTTTGAAGAAAAAAATCAGTCATTAAATCAGAATAAAGACATCAAAAGCAAATTAAACAGATTAAAAGTGTTATGACACATGGATGACATGGTGACCAAAACACCATGTCTAAGAGCTGATTAAATGTTTGTCCACCCCACATTGAGAGGGCACACACTTGAGCAGCAAGAACCAGGGAACAGGCTGCTCCCAGTTTTCATGCTGCAAATCCAAGAAAATTTCATTAGACTCTATAGAGCAACTACAGAAAAGATCAGAATTTGTCTGTCTGGTTCTATCAGTCACATTAACTTGATTTCATTAGATATAGAGATTACTAATGCCATATCTTCCAGAAAAACAGAAATAGAAACATTCTCAGAAAAGCAACACTTGTGAAAAGAAGTGTTTAAAATATCAAGACTAATGACAAGTTTTCTGTTAAACTTTGAGCAGTTCTTTCTTCCAGTGCCAATTTCTGATAATACACACATAAATTAGTCTTTCACCACATTGCAGATGCTAAAAAAATTAATAAAATATTAAAGAAGTAAATATGGAAACACACAAAATAGTACACTAGAATTCCCTTTAATTCAAAAACAAAACCTTGAAGACAACAGATTTTTATTAATCAGCTGCAGTCAGAATTTGCAAAAAAACCCAAATGGAAAATGTTGTGGCACATTTACAAATTATGTGGCCTCTTGGACTGCATATAAGAAAACAGACCTATAGATGTGATGGTGCTTTTGCTGCTGGCTTACCTCAGACCTGAGTGTTGGGATATTGCTTTTCTGGAACTATGTCGATGTTTCACAATGCTCTCTAATGAAGAAGAAACTGCTGAATGAGAAAAGTGCCTGACAAGGATGAAATTCTCTGACCTGTGGTCTGCAGAAGGTCATGTTGGCTGGTCATAATCTATCAAAACAGTAAATGTAATACACATTCTTTAGGCGTTTCAAGGATCAGTGGCAATGTGATTTCCAAAAATTTACAGTGGTACCTTGTGTGCTGAGAAATGATCACAACTCCTCATAATATTGAACTTGTCTTGAGGTGACTGAAATGGGTCAGTAAGTTAAATACTACATCCACAGAACCTCTGAGAAAAAGAAAAAAAAAAGAGAACAATTGTTTCTGCTCTTAAAGGCAGCACTAGTAGCTTATCTTTGCTCTTTGGATGGTCAGGAAGAGAGGAAAGTACCTTCTTGTTTTGGTTAAACCTTCTCAAAGTGTGTTCTAAGTTTAAAATCAGTGAGGTGTTCACTAGGAGTGCTAATGGCATTGAAATAGTCCTGTGTTTGATCCCCTCCCTGGTCCTTTGCTGCTGCTAGTGGTGGCATTCAGAGAAAGAAAGCTGAGCCTAAAATAGATTTCCTATCAAAACTGCTTCCCTATCAGTTCAACTGCTTCAGTTAAGAATGTGATTTATTTTTAAACATTATGCACAGGCCATTTGAACCTTTGGTGTAGGTAGAATCATACAATTTTATGCATGTTAATACCAGTATAGCTTGTTCGTTTCCCTTTCTGCACTGGAATCACCTACCCTGATATAATCACTTTATATCAGTATAGCTGGGCTTGAAAAGGGGAAGATGGGATGTGACTTGCAGTTTTACTACTTTAAATGAACCTGAATATTTAAAGCAATACAAACTCTGTGTTTAGACAGGGCTTCAGGCCTTGGAGAATTATGAATATGTGTCATTGACTGTCTTTTGCACAAATTGTTCCAAGAACAAACCCCAGTCCCTGCCCAAACCCCTAATTAATGAAAACCAGCTAACCCTGATTATC
The DNA here is from genome assembly GCA_013397975.1 of Machaerirhynchus nigripectus. Taxonomy (NCBI): domain Eukaryota; kingdom Metazoa; phylum Chordata; class Aves; order Passeriformes; family Dicruridae; genus Machaerirhynchus; species Machaerirhynchus nigripectus. The sequence goes on along the minus strand of VZRQ01009492.1, from coordinate 342,823 downwards.
ATGTAGGGCACAGTAAGTGTGTTGAAGGGATTCTACTCAGATTTTAGCTGATGCGATTGAGCACCTATAACCTTGTTTTCCCCTTGCCGAGCTCAAGCAAAGGTGTTTCATCATAATGGGAATTATTCCCAAGTCAATATTCACAGGTTTTTGCTCTGTCTCCTTTCAATCCATATGATCACAGTTAGCTTTAACGATGAGGAAAAAAAGAGACTTTGGTTTACTGTAAGTACATTTTTTTTATCTTCTGACTCAGAAGTGACTGAAAATGTTTTACCCTGCCTCTACAAAAATCAAGTGCTGTTCTACAGAGAACAGGCAGGGAGATGTTAGACCGGGGAGATACACGATTTAAAAGTTCTGCACATAACAGAATGCAATTAAAATGAAATAAAAATAATAACAACACAGCATTTTAATAACAATACATATCCCAAAGCACCTCGCAAGTAGGTCAATATCATGATAAGCATTTGATTGCTGCTTACTTTAGTGGGAATGGTTTAAGAATGAAAAACACTTTAGCCCAGACTCCCTCTCTTTGTGGTAGTTCCACAAAAGCAAGTTTCTATAGAGCATCCTGCTGCTGAACACCCAGCCAGAGAAAGTCTGGCCAAGGCTGAATTACATCTCCAGGTGCACAGAAGTATCAGTGTTCGTTTCCAGTTTGGTTCATGTTGGGTTTTAGGGCATTTTTTAATAATGTAAACATTGGAAACCAGAATAAAATGCAGATTGGTTACCAGTATGCAGCTTATTTTTATCATTATAGTCATTTCAAGATCTAGATGCAGCATTCGTGTGTCCTTGAAGCCGTGAGATGTGGGGATGGGAGGGGTGGGTATGTGCACTCTGCAGGACTGAAGCATTAATCTAAGAAATCATATAGGGAAGAGAAAGCCAGTTTTTCATACCACCATCAGTATTCCTATCCTACCAAGAGCTTTCATTAGATGATATTTAACTCAGATAATTACCTTTCTAGCTGACATTATCCATAGGAAATCACAATTTCACTATGCCAAAAAGAAGCTAAATGGCTAAATCTATTGCACTCCATACCTTTCAACTGATTTTTCAACTGATAATTCAAGGCAAAATATTCTCCCCAGTCTCTATACAAGTGTGCATTTCTGTGTGGATGAAATCCTTCCTTTGTTTTCATCTGATTCTCCCAGAAATGGATAAAATTATATCCTCAAACAAGCTGTTTAACAGCAAATCTTCTTCTTTTATGCATTCCATGGGTCTCAAAAGGATTAAATTCACAGAACTCATCTTCACCTTGAAGTTACACACTATGAAGTATTTGTTTCACTCATTTCCCTCTGAAAAGAAAATTCCCTAGCTGGGACCAACTCTTCCCACTCTGCTCGAGGACCAGAACACTTTTGGGGGTGCAGGTGTTTCACTCTGAGATGCAGATATTGCAACGTATGTCAATGTGGGTACCACAGTCCTTCTCCTCTGCCAACCTCTTCCTCAGAATCAGGGCTTCATAAACTCCATTTTGTCCATATCCCTGGCTTTTTTTCCTGTTCAGTCCTGTCTGTTCTCCCCTCCCACACTTCATCTCCAAGATTCTCAAGCACAGACTATACTTCCTAGGTGTTCTCAGAATATAAATGAAGACAAGCTTTGTCTTTAGGAAGACTGGCACTAGCACAGAGGGTAGCTGCTCTGTCCCTGGGAAGTTCTTTGGGGCAGGAATCAGAACTATTGCATTGCAGGTACCTAGTGTGGAACTCTTGTCCATTGCAGAACTAAATTCTATTAATTATCTTATCAAAATTAATTATCTATCTTATCAAAATTCTATTAAAAAGTAAGAGCATATTAATGACATTGTTTGTGCTTGTGTGTTCCTGTGACTAAGCTTAGAGCTTTTAGCCATTGGATTTGCAAGTTTCATTTCTTTCCTGCTCTAACATTTGTTATCCCAGAAATATCACCCCATAACCTTCATAACTATAACCAGGCTGATCCCATGTATGGACCAGATAAGGTGTGTCTCTCTTTTTTCCTGGTTGTCACTGTGCTGCTTGGCTCTAGGGCCTTTTAGTTCCACCAGCAAATATTAGACTTTTCTTCAGGTTTGACCAGAAGGTCTCCAAGGGAACTGCTGGTTTGATATGTAATGAACATATGTGGGTTAGTTTGGTGGACATCTGATGTGCTTGTTACTAGAGCAGTGTTCCCGCTAACAGCAACTGGAATAATCTGGGGTTAAGAGCCTGAGGTGTAAACTTTCCTCTGTTTGTCCTTCTCCCGTTACATCATCCATTGCCTATCTCAATTTTAAAAGCATGCAGTCAAAAATCTAAGTGCAGTATAAAGCAGAAACTGACTTTTATCTGCTTTTAGCCATAAAAAATGCACAAGGAATTTTTGAAACCATAAAAGCCATGAAGATGTGTCCCAAGAAACCTAAAACTGGATAAGCACATATATTCAATGAAAGAACAGTATACTAGGTACTTACCAGATTAAAACCTATGTACCATTCACTTTCAATCCAGTGTCTTGATGTGAGAAGAATGTTGAACCAGTTGACATTTAGAGGCCACTTCCAGTTCAGATTTTTCTGTGATTATATAATTGGGCTAAAAATCACGAAGAGGCAGGGTTTATTTTGGTATGAAATTCCAAGAAGAACAAAAATCATTGTTTTAATATTCAGGGGTGGGTTTTACCTCATTCAGCTTAACATGCTTAAGAGTAGTTTCCTTGCCCAAGCTGGTGTTCTTTAGGTCATTACAGAGGAAGAAGCATCTTCAGAACTACTGTTTGCCCCCTTAGATACCTAACATGACCTGAACCCACACATGTACCTGAACAGGCACCTGTTTCTCTCCATATACGAGAGAACTGCATATACGAGAAAATACGAGAACTGCATGCGACCAACTTTCTGATGCTTGAGCTGAGAAAAATCAATCTCACCTTATTAGAATTACCTATTTTGCATAAACATACACCCATCAATGACTTATATTTTCCTGGTGATAAATTCTTACATTCAAGCTGACTGCATCTTCATCCAAAATTTGAAAGGAACAAATCAGACATTTGAATTGAGTTGGAGTGGAGACATTCTACCAAGACATAAGGCCGAGTAAAAATGACAGACCGTATACTTTTGTGTTAACTATCTTCACTGACAAAACTGGAGGGGAGAAAAAAAATAAAAGAGGTAAGAAATCTTGTGAGTAACAAGCCCCAAAGCCTCTTTATGAAAATGGAAATGTTATTTGATATTACAAGTCAATAACGCTGCATTGTTGACAGATCTCTCCCTGCCAAGCACCCAGTTGCATTTATTATGTTTTGCAAATGCTGAACAAACCATGCAAGATCATATTGGGACTTAGAGCATAAGGTTACCATTAATTGCAGGGAATTAACAATGTGATAAGACATTACAAAACTGCTGAAATCAACTTGTGACCTGAGTGCACTCTGGGTTCAATTAGAACATTAAATTCTTCATGCACTTAATAGCCACATGCTATTAATAACAACAAGAAATCATGTCTGAAGAAACTGTTTGATAAAGAGGTTTATTTGGCAGTAGCATGTAGGGAAATCATCACTGAAGTCTTCTACATACACTTGCAGGGCACAGGATACCTCTGAGTCAGGAAATAGCTCTCTATCCTATATTTGTAACATTAAATATTACAAAGTCTGGCCCAGCAATCACTTTCTCACTCCCGTAATTGTCATATCAAAAATGCACTCAGGGTCTTTAGTTTTAGTATTTTAAACAACTGTCATTGAAATTTTTTTCTCTTCTTAAGCACAGAACCACAGAATCACTAAGGTTGGAAAAGACCTCCTAGATCATCAAGTCCAACCTTTGGCCTAATAGCACCTTGCCAACTAAACCAGTGCTAAGCAGTACACTCACTGAATTCCAGAGTAGTTCAGACTGGAGGGGACCCATGGAGACTGTCCAGCAGGGTCTGTGGGGCAGGTGGCTTAGGACCATGTCCAGCCTCATTTTGAGTGATTCCAAGAATGGAAACACCACATCTCTGGGCAACTTGGTTTTGTGTTCAGAAGGATTACAATAAAATAAAAAGATAAAATGCTTATCTCTGCTTCAAATAGAAATTCATACATCACAACTAGAGTTTCAGTTTGAATCATGAAGTGTAAAAGACAGCTAACATGTCCTCCCTGAAGCTGAAACTCACTTTGCAACTCAATTTATTCAGGGTAATCAGTCAATAGATTTGCAGAAACGATGTGTTGACTTCCCCTTTTTTTAATTTAGTCATTTCTGTTAGCTGCCAAAATTAATTAAATAAGGCACAGCTCTGAGAGCTTACATACTAATCAGAAATAGCAGGTGCTTTCTCTCAAAAAGCTGTCAGGAGCCCAGTTTCTGGGCCCCCCATGGTCTGGGAAAGTGATTGTAAAACTTCGGCTCTCAGAGGAGACACGTGTTGCTTGGGAAATATCTAGGTGTTGCCTGGGAAACTGGACAGCACCAGCAGAAGAGGGTGAGGAAGCCCTAACCACGCCTTGGGAGTTGCATCAGGCCCTGATGGGCACCGGGAAGGTCAAGGGGACCTTGAACCAGCAGACCCCTACCTGTACATCATGGAGCAGCATCAGCTGCAAACAACTCCCTTCAGCCCACCCTGCAAGGCAGAAGGCTGTGCCTCTCCTCCAAGGCCACCACGAACTCTGGGGATCCCCAAGATTCTTGTCAATTGGAAAGAAACAGGGATTCACAAGGTTTGTGGATTATTATCCCATCTTTGTTTTGTTGGGGGTTTTTCCCAGCTGAAGCTATTTAAATGAATTCATGCCAAATGACAATTGAGATAGGCCATTTCCAGCTGAAGTTTCAAATAATTTGCTGTTTCCTAAAAAGAGCCAACAAATAACCCAAACCAAAACCAAAACAATCAAACAAATAAAACCCAAAACCAAACAAACAAAACCCCCCAAAGAACAAAGAAACCAGCCCAAGACTCGCCAATAAAAGTCTGGCCTAGTTAAAGATCATAGCAACAAGTAGAGCTCACTGAGATTATTTTAATCTTTTCTATTTTCTTCCAAACACTTTGGAGAAACTCTCTAAATTTTGAAAATATAAAAATAGATCATTCAGAATGCTGAAATATGCAACTCAATTTAAAATTGTCTGCATTAACAACAACGTTTGGTCTCCACATAATATTCATATCATCTGAAAACTTGTTATTTTGGTTTTTTAGGGTTTTTTTCAATTCTGTCAGAATCTACAGACCTCTCTGTGATATACGTAATTTAATAATATTAAGCAATGATGAACTAGATGTGTAATTTAAGGATTGGCATGTGAGTGTTAAACTGGCAAGTTGTTGAGTTGATTCTCTTTGAATTATGTCCATATAATGAGGAAAGTGAATTTAGCTCATAAAACACTTACGGGTCTTTATATGTATTTTTTAAGGTGAACTTCTTTCTTCCTGAAGTGCATCCTCTAAAAATAATAGCAGTGGATGACCTAAGAGACAAAAAATTAGTAATAGGTAAAAGAGTGTGAAAGAAATAAAGAATTTTCAAGGCCAGTAATACTGGATATTTAAAAATTACATGAGGCATCAAGGTAATACACATAGCATTCTTCATCCCCTGATCAATTTTTAAAGGTGTTTGATGTACAAATACCAGTTGTACAAGCTGACTTCCATGGAATTTGCCTCCAATAATAGTCTTGCCTCATGAAAAATTATGTCTGGGAGGGAAAACATAAAGGTTGGCATTTCAGAAGTTCCTCTTCACAGCACTAAACCGGGGAGCTGATGATGTCCTTAAGCTCTTCACCGGCCTTACACAGCAGAGCACCAATTACTGTCCAAATTTTCTTCTTGTCCTCAACTACCAAAGCAACAAAAGGAGTCAGTTTTAGCCCCACAAACTCAACGGCAGACTTCCCACTGGTATCAGTGAAACCAAATTTTTCACTGAAATCTACTCCCTACAGACAAGTGTCCAGATACACAAGTTTGTGTATATTAAAGTGTTTCACAGCGGTGACTATATTTCACAGTGCTTTTGAGATGAATGTAAATATTATTTAGGATTTTTAGAGCTTGTTAAAACTGTCCCGGGTCATCAGTCCACAGCAGAACCAGCGACAGATTTCTAAACAACTGAATTCCATAATCCCTTATTAAAAGGAAATATGAACTATTACATGTCAGCGATATCGCCTTTGATTTATTAAGCCTAGCTGCTGAATCTCCTTTTATTTTTTCCTTTATTTTTTAACCAAATATTTTTCTAGCCAGCTTCACAGAACTTTTCCCTACCATGTGCCACACTGAGGTAGGCTGGAATTGATGAGATTAACAGTTGTCTCTAATTTAGGCTCCTCCTGAGAAGCCCCAGTAATTTTTGAGACAAAAATACAAGAGTACCTCACCACCAGAATTTAAAGACATACGTGAATATACTTAGAAATTTGACCTATTTGGAAAGACAGCTTTCCCGAGTATGATGGAGTGGGTGTTCCTATGTGTTAGAGCGAGAAGCACAGCAAAGGTACGAGAAGGAAAGGACCAGGACAGGCTATGATTGAAACAGAGAAGGTGAGAGAGAGTTTCTTCATCAGATGGCAGAAGGGACATCCTGTGATGCACTGAAGCCTCACATCCTGCCAGGGAGACAGGATTCTGCACTCCTTGTGAGAAAATACTAGGGCAGCAAAGAAGGACCTGGGATTTTGGCTAGCAGCACAGTACGACCCTGAGAGATTTAAAGCATATAACTATCCTCAGAATACAGACCGATATTCCTTCCTCACAAAATAAATTTCAAAATCACATTTAACATCAACCTTTTCAATAAAAGTGTTTGAAACATTCAAAGATGCTATTTTTACAGTAATGCTCCAGTGAAAAACTTGCCGGAAGTCAATTAGGTTTTGTTTAGTTTTTCAAAATGTCATCACTGCTGCAATCAAAATATCTTAAAAAATATTAATTTTAACCACTATACCACCTGATAAATGCCCTAATAACAAGGGCCTTACTAAACATGAAATAAATCCTCACAAGGCTTAACTGATATTTATTTTATTTCTACACTAATTTCAAAAATTACATTTTTTCACATTTATTCACTGGAGTCTCAGATCCTGCTTCATGTCAGAAATAATTGTCACGGCTTTTGCTGTAGCTGGAGAAGACAAGAGGATTCTTTGTATGTCTTTTTATTACATTGTCAATTTATTAATACAAGGTATATGAACAAACCTAAAGAGACAAAGAGCTATTTGTTATGTTATTATCCAGAGGTGAAAGCACAAATCTTAGGAAAAAAAATCCAGTAGGGATGGCAGCTGAACAAAAGGTCTAAGCGAGGCAGGCTTCGACACCTGATTATATGCAAACCCAGCAGTGCAGCCGTGCAGGGATTCCCTTCTTCTGTTTGCAGACAAGGATTGAATGAGAAGTGGTGAGATAACAAGGAAGCGTGCAAGCTTAATGATATGCCTATTTTTTCTATCAGATGCTAATCTGTAGCTCTGGTGATGATTACTATTTCATCTCCAGAGAGATGCTATTCAGAAACATCAAAATGACATACAATTGAATGCCTTGTGTTTCTGTAAGTATAGGGCCAGATTGTCAGGGCTGTCAGCCCCAGAAGGGAGCAAGTCTTCCTATTTCATTCCGCTCTTTTCCCCGCCCCGAGTGATGCTTTCCAGCAAATGGCAAGAGGAGGCTGGGCCCAGCCTGCTCACTTGATATGCCGTAGGCAGGGGACAGGAGGAGCCGAGCTCCCGGGCTGCGGCTCTTGGCCAGCGGAGCGAATGGCTGCGCTCACAGGAGCAGCGAGCCCTGCGCGAAGGCAGCGATGCTGCGTGAAGGCAGTGTTGGCTGCTCGGTGCAGGAGAACAGAAAGAAAAGTGGAAACCTTGCCTTATTAAGCCTTGCCTTATTTTCTAGTTTGCTCTTGCAATAACACAACATGACGATGCCATCCACATACATCAGCTGACAGGGGTGCCAGGGCACTTTCCACTCTCACTCACCACGAGCCAGACTGTTACTCTTTGTGGACCCGCTGAAGTCAATTCACTCCGTGCTGTGCACAAGAGCTGCTCGCTGTACAAACTGCAGCATCCATGGTAATCACACCCTTATTGGCATGGCTGCAGCTTCAAGAACTAGTGTCAGTATAGCCTTCTCTCCAGCCTACTAAACATGCAGCTGGGTGTCCTAGAGGAGTAGGATGCTTTTTCAGCTACCACTACACTATGACTGGTCCTGGATCTAGCTCATTTATATCCAGTTTGAGTATGCTTCCATGAGCAGCAATTGCATGTCTGGATTTCAGAGCAAACAGCCCGGTGTCTCCTCCAGTTGTCACATCATGCACTCCACGTGCAGAAGCCCAGATCTCTGACTTGAGTACCAGTCACTGGAATTGCCAAAACTTCCAGAAAGCATCTGGAAGCATTCTGATTTATAGAAAATTTAGAACCATTTCATTCTGGTGTGGAACAATTTATATGGATGGTGCAAAAAGCTGTGCAAGTTTAAAACACCTTCCTTCAAGAAGAAGATAGAAACTAACACGGATCTGTATATTTTGTGTGGGTTCCTGGTAGAGCCGTGGGTCATTCCTGCTGACAAACAAAGGTTTGTGCCAAAGACACTTTGGAAATCAAGTCTGGTGTCAGTTCCTTCTTTGTGGAAGTGCTCATAACTCAGGCATGTTAATATTTTTTTGTCTAGATGTCACTTGTTTGGGGCAGGAACTCTTCCCAGTTCTGAAGAGCAACACATCCCATGTTCAAGTGACATCCCCTGCATATATGCACTTTCATGCAAGGTACTCTAAATTCATTCTGGTACCTCTTCACTGCATGGCTTGGGGGACAGAGATACTGCCAGAGTTTATCCAAAAGATTTGCCCATACACATGAACACTTTGCACAATCACTGCACACACAGGCAGAGTGTGCTGAAAGACTTTATGAGGATGAAACAGGCAATGCCTTAATAGTATATACAGGAAAACTATTTATTCTGTGTACTAATAAAAAGTTATCAAGTGGTACAGGAATCACCACTAATTTTCCCAACCTGTAGACGTCATGCCTCCCTCTGAGACTATTTCCTGGGGGTGCAGAGGTCTGTGTCACTGCAGCTGGGCAGACCAAAACTCCTTTAAAGCTCAGGGTTACATTAATGCTGCTTTGGGTGCCTGCTGGTATAAAACCAGAATGGTGTGTGACTTTGGTGTGAATTGCACATGAAGCATGGATGCTATTTGTATGTTACTAACTGTGTGGACTTTTGCTTCCCATATTTATTCCCTGTGCTTTGTACAGATACGAGCAGGTAAAGTGACCCGCATTTTCCTCTGACACATCACACGTGGCACTGCCCAAGCTCAGAGTGTGCAATCAATTTTTTCCCTACTGCATACAAACACAAACACACAGACAGCCTTAATCACAGCGGCTGGTGCAGGAGCAGCCTCCTCCCCTCCTCCCTGGCCGCCTGGCAGATGGCACAGCAGCAGCACAGCTTCACAGCTCCAGGACCAAAGGAACAGATGTTGGATTACCGCACACTTTCTAGAGCTTTAATCTTCGAAGAAATTCTGGATCTTACCTGGCTTCTCCTTTCCTCCTGTCATTCACAGAGGAGGCAGAAGCCTCTGAAAACAAGATTATGCAGGCCCTTAGCACAGCCTGAAGCCACAATGTCAGCAGGGATAACGACAGCGTGGTTAATAATGGCTGAAATATGTGTAAGGGTGCAATCCTTCAGAATGAGGATTTTTGAAGATAATTACAGGGGTGGAAAATTGGGTTGAGAAAGATTTTAACAGCAAAAATATTTTAGTTTCTTAAAATGCTACCTTGAAAAATGTTACAGGGTGAGTTGGTGGTCATATCTTATGTGGAAACTGAAAATGCAGAGAGCTATTTGGAAGATAATTAGATAGCTATAGAGAAGGAAGCATGTTAAAACCAAAGGATCGTCTCCTCTCCTTCTTCTTCCCTAGAGGTGACTGCCACTTTTCAAGCCTATTATCATTAGGTTAAGTGGTTGTGGACAAAGAGCATCTTTTAGCAAACCCCAGATCCAGAATATATTTTCAGTGGACAGACATGGTAGAGCAGCACCTACAATCAAATCCACAGCTAAGACTTGCTTCATTTTTTTTGTAAGTCAAATTTTAGTTATATTGAGGCCAAACTGTCATGAGTGGTGTAGTCACAGCATTATATTGTCAATCAAATTTACATTATAAATGGACTTTATCATTAGAGAGCTTGATCTCATTTGATCTGAAATAAATCCATAGTAACTTCAAGGAGTTTGAGCAAAATATTTGTGCATTTTAGCAGATGTACTCATGGTCATGACTCAACTTTGAACTAAAATGTTTTAACCCAGGACAGATTAAGTAAATATAAAAGGAAGGAAATAATTAATTTGGAAGCTGGTAATATTTTGCTCAGTGAGATCCAAATAAGACCTGGTTGCATAAATATTTATTATTTATTATCTAANAAAAAAAAAAAAAAGCACTTCATTTTATTTGATTCACATTACATTTTTCTCTTTCTTAATTGAAAGGGCAATGGTAAACTTTCTTTTCAGCTACAAATTACTTCAAATGTTTATTGAGCTGTAGTTTAAATTAATTATTCAAAGTTTAATATTAAAGGTCTCATCCTAATATTGAGAGATTGATTATTTCTTTCTGAAGTGTAAAAAGTATACTACAAAAGTGTGCAGCTTTCAACCACATGGTCTTATAGATTATTTTTGTAGGGGCTGAACTTCATCAAATGCATCCTTTCTTTTCTTGTCTTTTTACAGCTAGTGATAGAGACCTGAATATCAAGAAACTTCTAAAGCAGTCAAAAAGTATATATTAAAGGTCCAGCCACACATTCTGAATTATGGTTTCGCCCATCTACTAAGAGTCACATTTAACCAGTCTCTCTAAGAAAGTACTTTTAACAACTGAGAAGCCCTGACAGTACTGGAGGCAGATGCGATGCCTGTCCCTGTTTCCCCGAATTGGAGGAGGCTGCTAACAGGAAAATTTCATTTCCTTTTCATTACGCAGCTGCCAGCTGTCTGAGCTGGCTGATACAGGGAGGATATGGGCAGGCATGTCTTCATGAGTTCTGGGGAAAGTGCTAACAGGATTTATACATTATCAGAAGACCACTGAAGTTCAAGCATACAGGAGTGACACTTACACATTTGCTAATATAGGTGTTATCACTGGTGCCAAAGACAGTCAGCAAAGTCTGTAGTTAGGTTTTTTGTCATTTCACTTAGTTTTCTTATATATAGAGACGTAACTATTACTAGAGATAGATGAAGACTGGACAAATTTTCATGAAAAGAATCCCCCTATTTAAGATCATAAATTCCTTGAACTTGCATGATGCTTTAATTTTGATGTGCATTTTCCCTCTTCTTAGAAGTTCCATGTCTTGTTGGCATCTACAGTTGTGATATTGTGTGATGCAGTTTGTGTTCATTCTGGAGAAGGCGACTGCACACTTAATTTAAAGGCTCTGCTCTCTGCTGCATTTGGCAGTTGTTGAAAGGATAATTGGAGATGGTTTACCTCAGTTTGCTTTGCTTCCCCAACAAATGTCTTCTGCAACATGTGTGACACTCAAATCACAGGTTTCCTCATGGTGTTGTCCATGGCTCCTTCCCTGTGTCAGAAGAATTTCCCTTGCACAATAGCTTTTTAGTTTTCGTAATGCATTTTTCAACAGAAATCTTTCCCATTTGAAACCATGGTTCAGGTATCTTCTCTGAGAGAAAAGAAAAAAGCAGTTGATAGAAACATAGACCTGGTGGGAATAGCTTAAATCATTGATCTGGATGCTTGCAAACATGGAAGCTATGCAATAAATGTTTAATGCCGAAAGCACAGTTCACTCATGGTATCCACCAAACACTTCCCAGCACTCCAGAAAGAGAATAAAGGTTGTATAAGGCTCCAAAATTAGAAGCAATGTTCAAATACAAACCCACAACTTCTACCCCCTGCTTTATCCCCTTTTCTAAGTATCAGTCCTACTACAACCCTGTAAAGCAAATGTTAGATAAGTAGCCTCTATTTCACCTTTCAATGATAAGGTCACTCCCAAAGTTAAATCCCTGCCTCTTCTTTGCATTGTTTGTCAAGGATACATAGAGAAAGGAATAATACAAAATCATCTTAGTTTGGAATTCCCTGAGAGGTCACTGGGAACTATGGACATATTATTGTTGGCCTGTTGCCAATGCTGCTGAAATAATGCTTGTCACATTTCTTTTCCTTATGGAATCTGAGACCTTGCAGCATTCATGGGATGGTCACTTTCCTTAAAGGAACTGTCTAACTTATCTCCATGGGAGGAAAAAGAGCTCCGAATGTTTTCTCTTCCAAGAACTTCCCCAGAGAAAAGGAGGGAAATATAAAGATGAGGAAAGATGAGATTTAGAGAGTTGTCAAAAAAAGACGAAAATGTTGTACCTCAGTTATACCTCATAGCTGTTGGAGTAAGAAGCATGCAGCCAATATACTGCAATTGTCTGTATGTGACCACCAACCCAGGACTGCAGCTGGAAGAGCAGAGGAGCAGGAGGTCATGGGATGTCTGACCTCCTGCTTTCAATGATGCAGTAATACGTTGCAGGCTGCAAAGGTGAGAGGAAAGAAGATTGTAATCATGGAAGGACAATGCAGTGACCACGTTAAGGCTCACCCAGCAGCTGGAATCATTTGGTGTGACACACAAAGTCAAGGCAATATAGAGAAGCCCTACCAGCCTTCCAGCTACCCTTACCCTTGAGCTACACTCGGGTCCTTACCTTCAGTACATTGCACAACGGCACTGTGAGTATTCCTCCAAGTCTGAGAAGCTTCTCAAAATGAGTTGTAGCCTCAGAAATAATTTCCACCTTGACAAGGAATTCCAGCTGCTCAGATTTAATTGAGTCTGCAACTTCCATGCTTTCTTTTCCTGAAAACTTGACATTGTTGTCTGGGGAGGGGAAACCCAAACAGAGTTGATTTTTTTGTTTTGTTTTGGATTTTTTGTTTTTATTTTTTTTGTTTTCTTTTGAACATGTTGAGAACTGCAATGCTTGAGACCTCAGCAATTAAGGTTACCAATTTACAGTTATTTAATAGTGGATGGATTATGAGGGTGTGTGTATCAAGACAAATTACCACTCAGTAGTGTAGAGAGGGATCTGCATTAAATGTTGGATAAACATTCCTCCCATGCAGGAGGAGGAAGGCAGTGCGCTCACTGCAAATGCATGGCTTTAAAAGTGGAACTAATAATTTTTCCTTTGCTTCATAGTACAAGCTCACCTAGGAGCTGGTGTTCAGTTTCTAAGATACTATAAACCCATACAGTTTTTTAAGCTGCTCCTTTGGGACACAGTGGCTTCCAGCCACTCCAGCCACTGGAGCCATTTATTCTTGACTCCTAACTGCATTTTGCCCCAATCCCCCTCTTCTGCAGATGTAAGTTATGAAATGCTTTTAATTCGTAAACCAAATAAATAAAGTGATTCAGCTCAAAAATTTATCTTCAAAAAGAAGGGAGTGCTGCTTTCCTGAGAAGGATTTGCTGAAAAGCAGTTTTTTCATGGGAGCAGGGTAAGCCCTGGAAAGGTATGATTCAGCATCAGGCAAGGGTAACACCATGGCCTTAATGTACCATACTAGCTAATAAATGAAGCAATTGAAAATATAACAAAAATTAGTTCTAATCCCAAGTAAATAAAACACCTGGCTACTTGAACTGTCCCCAGTATATTCTGACCTGCTTACTTTGTGCTTTGCTTCTAACTGCCTAGAACCCCCTACATTAGCCTAGAAACCATGGATGCATTGAGGAGACTAGCCAGGCATCCACAGCAAAGATCAGATTAGTCCAGCATCTCTCAAGAATTGTTCAGAAATAATTGGTTCTCCTTTGGGACCAGGGAATGGAAAGGAAGCCCTTTCAAACTCTCTTTGATCTTGTTATCTTGTTTATTGTATTATCTTGTAGTCAGTTCAGATGTAGCACAAAAGAAAGCAGACTCTGTCACATATTACTTCTTTTGCTGCTCTCTGAACTTAGATAAAACCAGCTAAGACTACAATTCTTTGATTTTACTCTAGAAAAGAGATTCTTTAGGGGTAGCTAAGAATCAGAGATTCTTGTTGTTAAGTATTAAGTTTGGGGTTCATAGCCCATATCTCACAGTCATAGTCTGCTGGTGGCCAAAATGACTGGGTAACTTGATGTGAGATCTTGTTCTCTCCTGCTTACAGCTGGGCTGGGAATTTTTCCTTTTCCCCCTCCAGTGTTTTTCTCCAGGTCAGCCCAACCCGTAAGTGGAGGATGGTCCTGAATTATGCTGTGTTCAAAAAGGAGTCTGAAGAAGAGGTCTGCAGAGTGAAAGAAATAGCTCAGTTATGCAGATAAATAGAGATATAAATAGATGCTGATAGATTTCTCTTCTTGCCCTAGAAACAAGAACTTCATGAGGAGGGGATACAGCAAAACCTGTGCAGAGACTACTCTGTTCCTGACAAAATATGGAGGACTGAAGTGGGAGGGTTGGGTTAGGTGTTCTGGAAGGCAAGACAAAAATATTATCCTTACGGTTTTAGGGAGGTTTTATAGTACTTTTGTCATTGTTGTTCTCATTGCTGATGCATTGCCCATGGAAGGTAAAATGAGTGAGTTTTCAGCCTGTGCTCCTGGGGACAGATATGGTAATGGAAGAAGAGGGAAATTCAAAAGATGTCTGTATGTCTGTAGAGGAACTTAAGCCCCAAAACTGCTTGTTGCTGCCATGGTAACTACATTTAGAATAAAATGAAAATATGAGATAAGATCTCCTCTGCTTTTAACGTATTTGCTTTTCCTATGACATGTCTCATCTCAGCAAGGTCAGACTTGCCTGGGAGCATCTCAGCCCAGATGCTTTGCACTCTCTGCATCGTCTTGAGTGCCTGCCCTCCAGCCCAGATATCTCCTCAGGAGGTTTTCTCAGCCGTCTGGAAGCATTTCCACCTGTGTACCTTTAATTTTGCTGCAGTGAAATCATCACACTATGACATGCCCCTTCTTGGCATGGATGTTTCTTGGCAATGCTTCTGCCAAGACTGTCCTTTCCTTTCAAACAGCCTGGGTTTGGAGTTTCTAAAAGCTGAAAGGAGGAAAGGAGGGGATTTTGAGGCTTTAGGTTTTTACATTTGTTTTTCTCAATGTTTATGTGCAGGTAGTTAGCTGAACCCAAAGATACCAAGAGTTCACTTTTGCTTGAAGATGTTGAGGTCCATCTTACCATCAGGCCTTGAAGTGTTTCTGCCTATGCTGAGTCCAGGAATGTGGGGTTTAGGTGAGAGACAGCTGGGAAGAGAGAAACAGCATAGCTGTCCAGAGGTCAGGGTGAGTACATATTTGCACAGTCTTTTTTTTTTTTTTTCTTTTTTTTTCCAACTTAAAAATTGGAACCTTGCTGGGAAATGGCACGTCATCGTGTGATGCAACATAGGGATATGATCCACAGTGAGGGAAGGAAGCAACATTACTCCTTACTGTCAGGGCTGTGTGCCAGCAGTAGCTGCACAATATCCCGGCAACAATGACTTGTCCTGGCACAGACTAAGGCCACCAGGAATGAAGGACACAGGGCAGGACAGACCTTCCTGTCTCTGAGCCTTGCCATGGGGAACTCTAAGGTTATTCTCAAACCTGCTGACCTTCCTGCACTGTTCCCCAAATTTCAACACCAGCTGCAGCTAATCTTCTTTTACACACCACTTTGATCTAGCAATTGATCTTGCAGGCTACAGAAGACTAAGGCAACTGGTTTACAATAAAAATATCACTGAAAATCAGCATGATTACTGTCTGTGGGCTGGTCTCTCATCTCGTTTGGACCTCACATAATAAGTTTTTACCTAGCAGGCTATTTTCTTTTAAGGTTGGGGTTTTTGGTCTATTTTTTTTTTTGGGTGTTTTTTTTTTTTTTTTTTTTTTTTTTTTTTTTTTTTTTTTTTTTTTTTTTTTTTAAACCTATATGTGGAGCTCACTTTCAATTTCCAGGCTGATGCAAGTGGTTATTTGTTTGTAGCAGGCAGGGCAGCCCTGGTTCCTTAATCTAGGTACTTTCCTAATCAGTTCAACAATCTAACCAGATCAAATAGAGGTAGTTGGTTAACTTGCACCTTGATCAATTTTACTCCACAACATAAAAGTATCAGAAAAAAATTGTCTCTCAATTTAGCTACCTTATACATTTTATGTTGTCAGAAACATGTCTAAAAGATACAATGAGAAAAACTATACTGACATTCAATAAAACAAGAGTTGTTCAAAATTGGAGTAAAATGAATTTATTGCATAGTTTTAAATAAAATGATGCCTGAAAATGCTGAAACTTCATTTTGATATTTTTTTAAATAAAATATTTCTTTTTTTTAAAGCTGCCTGATATCTTTTATTAGGGGAGCAGGGATGATTTTCTCCTAGCTATAAGTAAAAGTTGAAGGAAAATTCTCAGGCAAAATTTTAAATTAGGCAATGTTATCAGAGAGCTGAAATACTTGCACGTGCAAATTCAAGCTACAAAGACAACAACAACAACAAAAAAGCATGTGTTTGCAGTCCCATTATGCAGATATTAATGCACTGATTTACTGTTATTTTAGGAAAGTAATATAAACACATGAGTGAAAGGTCTGAGGGACAGAGAGACGAGTAAGAGCAACTTGTAGAGAGCAATAGAGCTGGTGAATGCTCAGGCAGGACACAGCCTCCTATTTCTGGTTGGAGACATGCTGCTGTGTTAACATCTGCTCCCTCTGCACTCACACAGAGCTGGCCTGCCTGGCTTTGCAGTTGGTATCAGGTGCTGTGGGTTGTGGCTCTGCAAGCACCAGCCTTTCTTGGGTTTGGAGGAAGAAGGGCAGTCCCGGGCTTGCAAGAGTCTCATGGCAGCGCTTTTCCACAGACTTGCCAGCTGTGGTTTGCCCTGCCCCTGCTTGGGCCGTTTTCTCACCCGGATCTGCCATCTGCCTGGCTGGGTCTGTGGCGTTTCCTGACACACACCACAGCCTCCACGGGGCTTCCTTTTGGGCTTAGGATGCTTCCTCCACAACCATCACAGTGGCCGTGCCTGTCTCTCCCAAATGCTGAATCTTCTGACTGATTTCCTGCAGTTTCTTGCACAAGAGAAAAGTCTTTCCCAAAACATTATTGGCACTCTTCATGAGCAAACAGATGTTGTCTGGAAATCCCACTCTCGTCAGCCCTGTGTGGCTGGGTGTGCAGAACCCAAACAACTTTCCTTCAGCACACAAATCACCTGCCTTCTCTGCATGGACAGTTTTATTTTGCATCGATTTTAGACACTGTTACCAGAGTTTTTAGCTTTGTTTAAAAAAAAAAAAAAGTTTCACCTTTTCCTGTTCTATGAGAATAAGCTATTTCAGTAGTACTTGTACAGTACAACAGCTTTTAGATGAGGATTTTTTTCTTCCACAAGAGGGGAGCATGCAGAAGACAACGTTAAAGAGTCTTCTCTGCCCACAAATCACACTGCAGTGAATTTCTGTGTCTCTGCTCTTAGACTGGCCAAATGTACATTAATGTAATTTAACTTCGTTCTCTGAAGTTTAGATTAAGGTCCGTTACGTCACAAATAAAACAGCCCAAAAGTGATAGAGACATTTATAAGCAGTTGTAGTTATCATCCAATGTCTGACAACTTGTTTTACATCCGTAACTCAATTTTGTGTCCAAACTCTAGAGGAGGGGGGAGTGTAAAATTTTACTTGTAGCACTAAGAGTAGTTTAATGCAATTTCTGTCTGTAATGTAGATCTGACACACTATTTCATTCACCTTATCTGGGAATACACAAACTGTCAGTGGTCCAGGACCCTCTGGTATAAGTCATTTGCAATTAAACTTATGTTTTTCCCATTGAAGCAGCCCTCTATCTTTGCTGCTATTTGTGTGGTTTTCTGGTTTTGGAAGATGTTTCATTCATTTTGTTGACTTTGGCAAACGTTAACCTAATTGCTTGTCCATGTTCTAAGACACTTCCTTGAAACAGTCCTTCTTTTTAAAAATTTAAGCTGGATGCTCTCACTCAGATGTACAGGACTTAAAATCACTAGTTGAATATTGATTATGGATACCACTCTATTAAGTTTTGTTGTTGGAATCTTTTGTATGACTGAAAAGTGGAGAATGTAACACACAAAATTAAAATTATTACACCAGCAGTAGAGTAATTCCCTTTTTTCCTATGATTTCATTCCATATGATTTTGGGATCATACCTAAATGATTGTCAGTCCTTAAAATCTACAGTTCAACTCAATTATATTAATGCAAACCTGAAAAAAGACTCTGACATTAAATAATTTGGCAACCTGTTCCTTTTTCTCCTATTCTCAAAGTCTGTTACAATCTTGTGCTGCTCGCAACTGGTCCTAAAGATCATCACTTCAATAATTTTCCTCTCCTTCACTTCCAGAGTGTGTTTCTGAAGCAAATCACCTGCACTTACTGTACATTGCCATATGTTGTGAGAAAGCACAAAACAGATCCCTTTTTTACATAAAATAAACAAACCTGGAAGATGTGTTGGAGAAGCAAACCTCACATTGTGAGAACCAGGAAGTTTTCATTTAACCTGATTAGATCTGGTTCAAAGAAATCATCCCAAAACATATCTGGGACAGATGCAGGGTCCTCTGCACCATCTTCTTTGCTCTGCAAATAGTGTTCTGCTTGGCTGCAACATTTGATAAAGACTGAAGAAGTCAACATTTAATGCACGTTGTGCTCCAACTTTAGATGCCAAAACTAGATATTATATATGTATATATGTGTACGTGCACCAACCTGGCTTTGGAGATGTGGCATGAAAAAAATAAAGTATGAAAATTATGCTTCCCAGCAAAGAAAATGTTATGGGAAAACCATTATAACTTTTAATGCATAGGAAATATAACCTTATAACTTTACAATCCCTTTGGTCTTAGAAGTTAAGAATTTATTTAAAATATCACTTCTCATTATACTATTAATACACACATGCCTGGGGTTCTACAGGTGGGCGAAAAATATCCTAGGGTGAATAATAAACATTTTCAGAGAACAGTCAAAACTGCTCTGACATCATCAGAAATGTATTATCAGGTGGTGGTGCAGCACTGACTCTGGCTGGGTATTTAGAAAGCATTATGACATTACCTAATGCTATCAATGATGTTACTTATGGGGACACACAAATGCTTTAGCCAGACTCTCATTGGGGCACAGCCCCCAAAATGCATAGCCCCTCTTCCAAAGAGCTTCCAAATCAAGAAATAGATGTGATGAGAATGGAAAAGGCTGGGGTAGATATTTCAGAATCTGTCCAAAACACAGAAGATTTCTCCAAATCTTTGGAGAAAAATCTTCCAGATTTTTTTTAATCTGTATTTCAGGCCTCCTCTGTAACCTGTTAATCCTTCCTTCCTAAAGGATTTGAGGAGGGATGGGATATCAAGAAGAAAATGAAAATACATTGCACACCAGTATCTTTAATTATGTGGCACTTGGTATTCATCCTTCATCTTGCTAGAAGTGGTTCTAATTATACCCAAAGCAGGGCCACGAAGCTTGGGGAACTGAGCACACAAAAAGATTAACCACTGTGAACAAATTCTAATATACTACTCACCAATCTGGGTAATATTTTACCCAACAAATAATTTCTTTGATAAATAAGGCTGTATTTTTTTTTTTAATGAATAATGAGCCAGTATGAAAAGTGGAAGAATGAAAGACCCCAGACGCTACCTGTGAGGCTATCTATGGAATAGACAGTTTTCATCAGGGCTAACAGTGATAGAATGGATCTTGAAGTGAATACTCAAAGTAATGACTCTGTTACCCAGAAAATTATTCCCCAAAGAGTAGGATGGACAAAAGATTTTATTGATTTTTATTTCATATTTTAATTATGTGTATTTTAGCCATCTCTTCTCTGCCAGTCGAACCTCTGTCTTCTTCCTATGAAACCGATGATATCATCTAGCAGCTATTACAGAGTAGTTGTTACTTTTCACGATCCCAGCTGTTTCATTCTAAGAATAAAAAGATGTTGGATACCTGCCAATTTAGTAAATGGAATTGCCATTTTCATTTATTGCAATAGCCAGTTTAACTTGTATTGATAATGTTTTTTGTTAATGTAGATAAAATGACAGCACTGGCAAAAAAGATATTTTTATGAGCAGAATATGTGTGTTAAAATATTCAGTCTGTTCAGAGGATTCACAGCTGTTTTGGCTTCAAAATGTAAGTTTTAAATGATCACTAATGTTCTGGTGTCTCCTACCTGTCCACTGACGCCAGATCCCCCACCCCTCTGCTCATCTTTCTGGTGTTTGGTGCAGAATGATCAATAAGATGGAGGGCTACATGGGCATATTTTCCCACCTACTTCCTATTCCTGCTTTGCAGTTAAAATGCTGAATAGAATTATAAACCCATTAAGCAGTGTTAAAATGCACTAATATCAGAGTGTTCTTTTTCAAACCTGGATCACTTTACAACAGAGCCACATCTTCCTTTAGTGTACATCAGGAAGGCTTACGGAAAGCAGATATCATCAGCTAGAGAATTTTTTTTAAAAGTGTTTCCTGTAGAGAATGAAATGCATCACAGTTTCTATTACCTACACAAAATTTCCATCAGAAAAAGGATTAAAAATTATTTTTAATTTGTTGCACTTATTATGAAAATGTGATGCTATCTCAAAAATGCCATAAATGTCTATTGCCAAGCTTGGAGACTCCACATGTGGAGGCCCTTTTTGGGACAGAGGCATAGGTTTGGGACAGAGGATGCATTTGGAGTGCAAGGCAAGGAAGTTTGTGAAAGGGCGGGTGGGTCTTGAAGGAAGAAGAAGGATTCAAGCAGGTGTTGTGCACTGCTCAGTCATGTGCTGAATGTCCAGATTAGGGAAGGCATTAAAGAAATTGTTGTATTCACCTGAAGAAAGTGCAGACCCTTCCAAAAACCGTTTTAGCAGAACAGCCCTATATCTCCTGTTGCCTTTGAATGCAGATGCCTTTGAGGAAGATAAGTAACAACACGGAAGGGAGAAGAGAGTCAGTGGGTGTCTGAACGTCCTCCTCCATAAGCTGGAGCTGAAGTAGTGGAAGAGTTCTCCACTCCACTGTGTCATCTGGTATTTGGGGTGCTTTGCTTGGCACATGCCAAGACATTTGCATGAATAAGTGACCAAGAGGAGTTCAGCTAAAACAAACTCTATCTGACCTGGCTATTTAAACTCTGAATTAGATTTTTCCCAGGAAAAAAGTAGTGTGCTTCTGAACAATAGTAAGTGCAACAGCTAGGCTTCAAATGCTGTGCCAGGATCAGAAAACTCAGCTTCTCATTAATTAGAAACATATCCCTTCAGCAAAATTACAGACAAAGGCAAGAAGCAGGCACACAAAAAGGTAAAACTATAAAGCAAAGCAGAAAGTAATTAATTAATGCACTTCAGCTTTGTATTGTTCTGTTTACCTCCCTCTGCAATGTTTATACAGATTCCTTGTTCTAATATCCAAATATCCTTGAAAGCACATTTCCTCATCTCATGACAGACAGAGAGTAAATGGTTATCCCCATTCCACCGGGGGAGGACTGAGGCAGGAAAAGCCTGTGATCAAAATGAGTTCCCTGGAGAGGCAGTCTCCAAAAAGTAACTGGCTTTCTTATGCTTCATGGCTATCAGTGGTAGAGATAAAATAAATTCCACTTAAATACTGAATTGGTTTAAGGTCACAGAATTTGGGTGAATTCTCCAAATAATACAGAACTTTTATTTGTCCTCTCACTTTTATAGTCCTTATAGCACCACCTTTCCATTTTCAATGTTTTCTATGCAAATCTGAAAAAAAGGAGAGAGTTATAAAGCATATAATGTTATATATAATCTATGTCATACATATTTAATGAAAGACTATACTCTTAAACAAGATTGCAATTCAGGGAACTGGAGATTAGAATGATTTAATTATACATCTCTATATAAATAGTACAAGTAGAAATTAACAAATTTTATCTATTTCTCTATGTATTTATGTATGTATGCAGATGCATTTTTCTGACCTTGAAAGAACAAAATCTATAAAAGTTGTCAGCAGTCTTTTGGATATAGGTGAATGAAATTACATTTGAAGTAATTACAGAAATAAATGCTGACCAATCAGCAATTCGTCACAAAGTAATTTCTTGTTAACGTAAAGATAATATAAAAATGAGGAAAAATAAAACTAACATAAAAAAAAAAAAAAAAGAAAAGAAATGAAAGAAAACTTGTTTCTTGTCGATGAAGTCACCTTTGCTCTTTCAGTCTCGCTGGAGCTCTATGCCAATGCCCCACTGGCACGCCCCTGCCGTGCCCTTCCCCAGCCCTGGGCAGGCAGGAGCTGGCGATGCACCAGCTCTCCCCCACTGCCAGCACAGCCGGCTCCCTCCCCCCGGGCTGCCCCGGCCCTTTGCCAGGACTGTGGGGAGCTGAAGTTACCCCTTGCAGGCTGAGGGAGGTAGGAGGCATTGGGAGGAGCAGAAGGGTCTTCTCTGCTCTCCAGACCCTGCGGCCCATCCCTCTACAAGAGACCCTTACTTCAAACAGATTTAAATAGCTGCTTTCCAGGTGTCTCCCAGCTGGCTGGTCACCCAATATCCTAAGGGTTCATGTACCTATTTTTCCTAAATTTCCTCAACTTCCCTTTCCTCCGCATCAACATCTGGCATCAACCTAACCACAAGCTTGAATATCCCTTCAAATGATTTCAGGACTATTTTTCATTAGCAGTCAGGCTTTTTTTGAAATCACAGTCATTGTATGTATATTTTCATAGCCTTCAAATTTCATAGGCCTGGCTGAAGGCAGGATTTTATACATGATTAAGATTGCTTATGTCATTCATGGATCACCAAAAGAAAATATCAGAACTCCGCATCTCCATTAATTTCAGTAGACTTAAACTGAGATAAACACAGCCTGTTATGCCGTGGCATCTCAGAGAAGTGTACTCATTTCAAAGCACTGCATGTAGTGAATAGATTAGGCATAAATGCCATCCAGAAGCAGCAACCCAACTGCAGTCTCCTTTCCTCCGTTTCAGCGTAGCTTTGACAGTGCAAACTTTTGTAACTAGTGTAATCATTTCTGATGGCAGATGATAGCAAAATATCCTAGCAGATACTTAGCTGAGTACTGTGGAGTTTTTAAAGAAAACTTTGACAGTTTGCAGAATATGAACAGTGGGTTTAAGCACACTATTTAAAAGGCTGGGGCAATGCACACAACTTCTGTGGGAGGAGGATATAAAGAAGTAAAACATCCTGGTAGTTGATGGTAACAGAAATTCTAGTATTATGAGCTAGGGTCAAAGCATCTCAGTTAATTCTACCTCAGTTATCCAGATGTTAAAACATGTTTGTCCTCTTCAGGAAGGTTGAGGGGTTGAGGTACATCCCCTTACAGATTGGAAACATACAGTGATTGTCTGAGAATTAAATAGAGGTATATTAACATAGACACAGTGTGACATCACTGGTGTAAATTGATAAAACAAATGCATTTGCCAAGAATTTTAAAAGTGATTAATGGTTCTGGATGACTTCTAAGTGCTTTAAAACCTTTCAGAAGGACTGGTTTCCTAAAGGTGAGAGCTCAGTGTGAGAGTAACTCTCTTTTACATATCTGAAGGAGAGCACTGTGCTAGAGATGAGTTTTCCAGAGTCACTAGCTGTGAAAATGCAGATCCTACTCCCGGATGTTCCTGAAAAGTACTTTACAAATGCTTGATGTTATTTAGTTACACAGATTCAAACTTACCGTAATCAGACAAGAAGTAACTCAAGTTTTCCAATTTAGTTAAAGAGCTTGAAAGTAATCAATATGAAGTTATCATCAATAAAATCTAGGGATGCCTTCAAGATGTATTTTAGGGCTGCTGATCTTACGTGTTAAAGCCAGACATTTAATTTTTTCCTATGAATTAAAGACTCTGTTTCTGCTCCTCTTTGAAGTCAAGGAGAGTTTTATCACTGTCTTCAAGGACGGGCAAATTAGAGCCCAAATTAGCATCTGGAACTATGTACAGTAGGGTGTTCGAGTGGTGTACAACTTGTCACCCCAATTATAGTAATTTTAATCAATTTCATTTGCTGTTGGCTTCTCTGAGATTTCCAGGAGAATTTGCTCATCTGCACTTCAGTGCTAATATCTTCCTACCCTTTCTGTTTTACAAGTCATGCTTTTATTCTGTCACTCCTACTGCAGCTGAACCGGAGCATTTTAATAAACCTCTTGTTACCCACATCTTCTATCCACATGTCATTGACTTAAGCAGAGCAGTTTGTCAGGTTAATATTTTATACATTTTGTATTTAGACTATTACTTAGCTGATCCATAACAGGGGATTATAGTCAGGGATAGGAATATTGAGTGGTTTTTTTTCCCCACGTGCTTGTCTCCAAGACAACTAGATGGCTGTATTTAAAAGAGCACAAAGACCAGAACGAGTAGCTCATCCAAGTCTTTTAGCAAGTGAATGCTCTGCGGTTTTGCATTTTCATGCAGGCCTTTCACTCCATCCCCCTGACGTTTTTCACCTCGGGCTGTGATGGGTGGTAACTCCAACTGGGAGCCCAGCTGATAATTGCAGCTATTAAGCTGCTGCTAGTGTAGCTCCAGTTCCCTTTTGTTTCTGGTTTTATCAGGTCTAGCTGGAGAGTTTCACTCCTGATAGTCATATTTAAAAGCCACAGTGATATTCTTTCTTTTCCCCCTTTCAGTCAGGGCTGGTGATTATTAGGTACATCCTCTCTCCAGTTTAGCCTGCTTGCAGCGGTTTGCAAAGCACACACTAGCTTGTGCTTCCTGGATTTTACATGCAACAACCTCAAAAAACAAACAAACAAAAAAACTCTCAACGCGTGGCCATAACAGAAGATCCCTGGCAATCATAAATTAGCAATAGGAACTGCCGTCAGCACTGATGGAAGCCCTCGTGCTGTAGCCTCAGACAGACCAGCAGCCAAGCAGAGGTTGCAGCTCACTATTAACCAACCATGATCTGCCATTAATCTGAATCTGTTTCTGAAATTCGGCTCAGCACTCCCTGAATTTCCTCTCCCTCCTTGGCTCTGTCAGGAATAACACCGTGCACTGGAAATGCAATGTTTGAGTGGTCAAGCTTCATTGCTCCCACGTATATTTTTTGGCCTGATAATTACATTAGGGATGTAAAATATGTAATGTAAGTTTCCTGTGAGAATTTGCTGCTGAGCTAAGTGCTATCACATGTCATGGGGGTTTCAAAGCGTGTTCAGTACAAAACCCTAAACCTGTCCAAACAACATATTTAGATGGGCACTGCAAGAAAGATTGTGCTTTTCAGCTGTAGACGAGGCTCGCTGCCGCTCCTGCAGATAGCCGGTTGTGACGCCTGTGAGGTGCTAGTTTTTATTAGAACATTTCATTCCTTTGAACATGAGAGGCACAAACTTTTATGATTCAGATAACCTTTCAGGGGTTTCACATTCCAGGGGGATAGTATCTTTGTATAGACAAAAAATCCAGCAAGCTGTTTCCATCCTCTCCCTCAGATGATTTATCTTGCCTAGTTTCAAACAACTCCTTCTGTGCTTAAACGTCTTGGTGAAAACAGAGTACTCCAGTCAAAATTCAAACTAGATTTCATGTGCTGGCACTTCTGAAATTTCACATCCTCTTCCTATCAGTTAATCTAGTAGTGAAGGTAAACTTCTGCTGTTGGACACACATTGCAGACACCTTACTGCTATGAATACTGACTGTAAATATTCCTATAAAAGGGATTGTTGTGTCAATGTGATTTCCTGGGAAAACGAAGTATTGGCAATCCTCTGTCCAGAATTTTAGTAAAGCCAAATGAGAACCTGAGTCCTTCGTAAGGCTCAGCTGATATTCTTTGGGAAGTTTTAGAAAGCAAAAATGCTTTAATTAAATTGCCAATAAAATGAAATAAATGAAATAAATATAAATGTATGAAAAGTGCCCCCAGCCATTCTCCCAATCTTTCCTTTCTCTTCACAGCTAACAGTAGCAGAAACAAATCAGCAGTGTTTGAGTACACAAGCAGAAATAAAGCAGTTTTGGAGGTTAAGATGAAACAATGAAGTGCTCCCATCAAAATCTGGTTTTGACAGAAAATATATTTTGTAAATAAGTATCTTTCTTCCTGTTTTCCATAGAACATACTGCATTTTCTCACATATATCCAGTAAAATCTGCATATCAAAAACATTCTTTCAAACAAAATCTTTCAATCTCAATTTAAAGAGGAATAAAGATTTTAAGGAAATCCTGGGAATAGTAAACAAGCATAAAAAATTTACAAAATTCCTCCCATTTCGCTGACATCATTCTGTTTGGGATTAAACATGTCCTCAAACTCTAGGCTAGGTCATTAAAAAAAAAACTATTTAAAAGCAGGTCAGTTCTCATTTCCACCAACTTCTGTCTCAGTCTTGTCCATGGGAGCACAGTTCTCTTCTGGCTCATCACAGAAATAGGAAAACTGAAACCAAACCAGGAAGTAACTTGAGGCAGAGAAAAATGAGATAAAACTGGTGCAGAAAATTAATTTAAACAAAGATTAAAAAGATAGGAAAAGACTGTGCCTGCCTTTTCTCACATATTGTCTCTGATGATGACCTAGCTGCCTGAAATTGTCATGTACCCAGGGATTGCCAACATGACACACTTCCAGATGAGTCTTGAAGTAAAGGAAATCTTCTCTGCACTGATTGTTATTTTTCCAAATTCTAAGCATCTGAAGGGATGTGGTCTTCATCTTCTACACAAGTGAACATTTTGAAGCCCTTTCCCTGTTTTATGTGGAGTTCTGAATACATATATATGTCATTAAAACTTGGACCAGTTTTAGTCAGTTGCCAACAATCCCTTGAGTTTCACAATGGTTGGGATAAAAATGTGTATTCATACACACACATATTTTTTCCTCTAAATCAGCGGTAAGAAAATTTTGTTTTGTAGAAAACATCAGCATTTTCATTACCCTCTTCTGATTTTTCTCACATTCACAAAGAGGTAGAAGGATTATTTCATTTGTTAGGAGGTTTTACAGCTTGGATTGTGCTGAGTAAGGGAAAATTCAGACTGAACACTGAATAAAACTTTCTGAAAGTAGGTGCTATTAGGCTTTGTGATAATATCCCAAGGGAAACGAACAGCTCCATCAGTTGTGACATTTAAAAGCAGCCTGGACAATGCACTAATAAATATTCTGTATGGACTGTTTTGCATTGTCATGGTGGTGGATGAGGAGAACTATAAGGTCTTTTTCACATCTAATTTCTCCAGTTCTGAGAAGCAGAAAAATATCATGCAGTTGATGGAGTTCAGAACAGGAGCAGTGCTAAGAAACACAAAAACACCAGTTTACTCTAGGATGAGTCTTAATTGGTGCAAACTCTTTTATAGTTCTGTGGCCCTGATCTCCAAAACAACTGTGGAAAAAATAAGCTTTCTACTTTCATAAACTTCCATCACTGATATTGTCAATTGAGGTCAAAAAGATCTTTCATGGTATTTGCATTGCTTCTTTCTTTCTAGCTAGGGTCTGCTCATATTGATCACTGGAGCTGAATTTCTGCTATTCATGTAGACAGTTACTTGCTGTATTATTTTAAATAAATTTATATTTTATGGGTAAAGTTTTCCAACTGTGATATTAAACAACCATTACATGGAGGAACACACTAACCCCTCTGTTCGAAGTGCTAGGAGTCCCTAAATAAGGTAATTCTCACTGCTTGTGATCTGATAAATTCAACTGTTACTATTTAGCTTACTTTATCCTGAAAAAAAAATGTTTAGCTCCATGACCCCTTTATGCAGCAACTTCTGCAGCTGTGACAGTCACAAGGCTGGGAAGGATGGGACCAGTGCAGTGCCTTCCTTTGAGCTACAAGCCCTAATGGTTTGTCAGGGAATCCGTTCTGCCCCTGTGACCCGCTGGTCAGAGTGGTGCCGCAGCACATTGCTCTGAATGACGGGTGGGGAGAAACAACAAGGGTGGAGATGTGGCCAGTGGGCACACGCTGAAAAAAAGCTGCTCGTCTATCATGAGATCTCCGAGTCAACTCTTCTGCAAAGTATTTTGAAGAAATGTGACCGTGAGCTTGTTTCAGTGATCAAAATCAAGTAGCATCTGGAAATGCGAGTGTCGTTTGCTCTAAAATAATAAATTATTGAAAATTATCTGCAATTCCTGCATTTTGTGCATTTTATAACTATTGGAAATACAAATGCAAAGAAATGTCTGTTTCTGTAGAGCTAATTAAATGTCTTAACTATTGTTGGAAGACATGGAATGGGAAAAGATCCCAGTAGTTTCTGTGTAAATAAGTTTCTGTCTTAAATCCCCCAGTTTTTAGATGTCCAGGTAGGTGTGTTTCAGTCATTCATTAATACAGAAAAAGGTTTTATT
This sequence comes from Machaerirhynchus nigripectus, assembly GCA_013397975.1. Classification (NCBI taxonomy): domain Eukaryota; kingdom Metazoa; phylum Chordata; class Aves; order Passeriformes; family Dicruridae; genus Machaerirhynchus; species Machaerirhynchus nigripectus. The sequence goes on along the minus strand of VZRQ01009492.1, from coordinate 314,240 downwards.
CTAGCTCCTATTTGGGTGTAATAAATCTAAACTGTAAGGAAAAGAGATTGAGAAATTGATTGATTTTGCTACATATATCAAAACAATCAATCTGGTACTGCAAGCACAGAGTATTAATCTTATAAAGAAACATAACTCCAGCCTTGTCTGATCTGAGCAGGCTGAAGCAGGGACAGCAACATTCCCAGTCCCCCCAGTGTAATGAATGTCACCCTGAAAAACTTGATTCTTGCTATCTCTTTGCTAGGGATGTGATTCCCCTGTACCTTGGAACTAATCACTCACCAGTTTTAAGAAGTACCCTAAAATAGAGGATGACCTTACAGTCATGATGGCAGAGCACCTTTCCTTTCTAAGCCATTTTTTAGAGAGATCTACCTGGACTTGAAATGTACTGATTTGCTGTAACAGAGGCTGCTCAGGTCAAACTCGGACATTTGGAAAGTCAAGTTCTCCACCACCAGGTCCAAATATCTATGGAGGACCTGACTCCACCACCACATAATCTCCCCCCTCTCCTTTTTCAGAATGACCAACATTCTTACTACATTTTCCCACAAACATATGTAAAAGCTTCTGAAGCACCTACAAAGTGCTCTATCAGAATGCAGGAAAAACAAACAAACAAACAAACAAACAAACAAACTTATTCCAGCCTTCAGGACACTGGCTGAAGAATATTTCTCATTTAAACTAAGGGATGTAACTTCAGGTACATTGGTGATAATACTAGTGATGGTATTATTTCACATAGGACTGAATACAGACAAAAGAGAACAAAACTGTCATCTTAAACTCTACCCAAAAATCAGCTTGATGTCAGTGCATATTAATATAAGAAAGGAGCCTTATCCAACAAGAAATTCTATTCACAAATGTTCTTACACTAAGTACCAGGGCAGCATGTTATAGCAATCCATATCTGAGGCAATAAAAACATGCCACAAGCTCCACAAATTACCAGAAAAACTCCAGTTTTTATGAAGCAACACATAATTAAAAGAAACAAACTTGTCAACATTTGCTACCTGAATAGCCATGAACCTCATAAAGGAGGTGGAGAGACTGTATTTTTCCTTCAAGGAAACTTAATTGTAGTTGCACTCTTACTGATTTGGAAAAAAAAAGTTGTTTCATATTCACGTTCAGCTGTTCAGTGTAACTGGTGACAGTAGTAGTAATATAATAGGAACTGAAGAATAATAATGTACGGAAAAAAAAAACCCTTATACAGAATTAGGGAGAGAGGGAGAAATGGAAATAGCTCTTTGAAAGAATATGAAATTAATTATCAAATAATTTTTCTCACTATTTTACAGTACAAATAGCTGAAAAGGTTTATATAATCATACCATCAACGCTAATAAGCTTGTAAACTTGAGCACTGTAAAACATGGATTTGAATACATTAAATTCTAGTTACATATTTGACAGGATGCTAAAATCTGACTGTACTACATCTTGTTATGAATTCACACATTACTGTCGGTCAGAAAACCCTGACACTAACTTCCATTGCTAATGGTAATGGGTATGGGTGATTTCAATAATAAAGTGTGCGTGCTCATTATTTTTCAGAGACAGTCTGTGGAAAGCAATTCCAAATCAAGAAATATGACAACAAGTGAATACATTTGCATTAGGAAAATATAACATCCCTGAAGGCTGAAGGAAATAGTTTCATAAGCATCTGAAATAAATTGTATGTATAACTTCCACAACTGTAAATGTGAACAGAAATACAAAAGATCAAAGATTTCAGTGCTGTGTATTATGCATAGCTACACTGAACTTCCACCTAGTAGCTGAATGACAATAAATCTGTTTTGAAGTCAGGTGCTCTTCCCAGAGCTTTCAAGCCAAAAGTTTCACAGAGTCAAAGACTACCTGAAAGCTAAATATCAAGTGAAGGTTTCAAGGCTTCTTTCCCAAAGAGGGGAGCAAAGTGGGGAAATTTTTTTAGCCTTGTTTGTTTATGAGGTACAGAAGCTAAAAGATCAAGACTTAAAACCACACACTTTTCAGTTCTCATGATGAAAACATCCTGGAAATTGTTAGCCACGTGCCTAAGGATTTTCATTCTCTAGCACTTGTGGCTTATGTTGTAAGTGATGCTGCACTAATGCTGGCACCTTTCTGGTGATGATGCTTTGGACTGCAGCTGGTACAGTTGATAGAGGAGTCAGCAAACTTTGGTTATGGTGGGCTTAAGGAAAAGAATCAAGGAAAGAGACAATCATGTAGACTGATTCTGGAGAAGCCATCTAGCCAATTCACCTGCCTTAAGGCAGGATGTCATTCTCCTGTCACTTGTAACCTACACTTGCCTGATATGTTCTTACAAACTGTTGCTGGGTGCATATTCCTCAGTCTTTCCAGGCTATTACTTTTAATGCTGCACTGTTCCTAGAAAGCTTCCCCAAATGTTTGATCTTGAGCCTGTATCCCTTTTACTGTGTTTGCCAAGGACACAAAGAAATACATTTTTCTCTTTCTTTTCACAGCAACCTATTACACATTTAAAAATTCTTGACAGGTCTTTTTTTTCAGATTAAGCAATCTCATTTATGTCAGGCAATAGTTGCATATTATGCAACATGGTCACAACTCTCATAATTTCTGCTGCTCCCACCTGAGCCACCTGTGGTGGGTACTTGTATTCCTTGCAGTCCTGTGGCCAAAAATTGAATAGGCGCTTGGGTGAAGCCTTAGCTGTTCTGCAGAGAGTACCAAGAGGATTTCATCTGTCTCACAGACTATGCATGCTTCTGTTAATGCAGTCTGGTCTGACACCAGTTTTGTTCACAACATCATGATGTTTAAAATTTCCTGACTAACTGTCCTCATCTTTCCCTGTAATATTATAGCTGAGGTATTTGTATTCCCATGTTTTAACTCAGACAAAATAGATATCTTATGTTTTGCTCTGGCTTCTACTGGAAATCACTCCAAGTTGTTACAAGTTCAGAGACCAAATCACATTATTAAAATGTTAGCTGACCTTGTCTGTTACATTTGTTTTCGCTTGTTCCCACACTGCAGAGTTATGACCACTGTGCATGCCTACAGACTGCATAATGACAAATTCAGCTGAGTAGAGTAGCTGTTGCAGTTACATTCTTTGGTAATATGGATGATTTCTGGGTGGTGTGAATAACTTCTGAGAGTTCTGAATCTTTTTATTTGCTATTCAGAAATATGCAGTGATGACTTTGAACAAGCAATTTGCAGATTATGAATTATCTTCAATTTCCTTTTTTTTTTTACTCATTCACAAATCAGGCTCATTTGCTTGCCAAATGTCTCAAGGCAGCACTTAAACATTTTTTGTCATATCCCACTGATCTGAGAATGACCTGGCACACTCAGTACAAACCTTAGAGGATGAGTGTGAGGGAACAACAGTCCAGGGATGACCCACAGGAAGGATGAAGGAAAGTTGGCATGTGCTTAGTGAATCTATCAGCCACTGCCACTGCCCTGAGGTGGGCACTGAAATGCTGTGGGGCTTGGTACTTGCATTTCCCTTCTTTTTAACTTCTTTAATTTAATCCTTCAAAGGTATACAGTCTTCAGTTTGAGTCACATGCACTATGCTTCTTAAATGGATAACAAAACATTTAAAATATAGTGATTGTAAATAAATAGTAACAAGTACAGGGTATAAATAAACAAGATTCCCCAAAAAGTAATTTTAAAAATCATTTTGCTAATATAGTTCTTTATGAATATAGGAAATCAGGCATTTCACACAGGGATTTTGACACTAAACATATTCTATTAATAAATGTGTACTTTTGCCCAAGATGATAGGTGCACACTGTAATTCAAATTAAAAAAAAAGTTTTTAAAATGTTTTTTATCTAAATTTAGACAGAATTTGGATCTGATTTATCTCAGTGGATAACACTATCATTAGGAAAATGACCTTTTTTATTTATCTGACATGCAGAAAAATAATAAATGACACCATGGGTAATAAAATGACTCTTTTTTTCAAGAGGTGAACTCCCTGCGGCACTTTATGAATGAGCTTTGAAAGACTGACAGATTACAACTGATCAGATTTGCCAAACCTGGTGATTTTCAGTGCAGACTAAGTTTCAGTACTCTAAGATTTTATCTTTATTTGTAACACTCTAAGAATTTATCTATATTTGTATGCAATTCAGCACAATAAAAGCAGACCAGTGGATCAAAGCCCTTGCTGCTGAACCCCAGCATCTGCACCACATGTGGTCCAGGGGCTTTACTTTGGACTAAATTTAGTCTAGGCTGAGTACCACCAGGACACATATGGTTTGAAGCTGCCCAAAGGCCCAGTCACTACTTTGGACCCATCAGAGGCTGGAGCAGGCTCATTGCACACCTCCAACAGTGCTTCTTGTGTCCTTTTGTCCCCAAGAGATCCCACGGGCTCGCCCTGGAAACAGAACCAGTGTGCACACCATGGAGCCGATCAGGGGTTCCACACCAAAACATCACTGCTCCAGCACAGCTTGTGACTGGGCATGCAGAGCAGTCGGCTGAACCTGCAGCAAAGCAATCTCACTGTGCTTATTTCAAGTAATCTGAAAAAAAGACACAGTAACAGCCAAATTTCGAAAGATGCTATTTGTTCTGAGGGAATGCATGCTGCTGAAACCTTTCTGCAGATTGCACTTCTAATTTTGCTGCTACTAAAGGGAAGGATCACTGGTCTTCGAGTCTGAAGGCCCCATGATACCCACTGAGGGGGAATCTTCCTGCCAGATTTACCCTGGAACTGTAAACTTTGGAAGACTGACCGAGGAATTCCGAATGTTGGAAAGAGAATGAAGATCATGGAAAAAAGCTGACCTTACAAGCTTCTGACCATGTGTGTGAGACTATAAACTCCTTACAGCCTGGATTCACCCTGGGGGTTCCTGGGAGATCTAACCTTCTTGCTAAGGATCCAGGAGCCACAATCAAGTCAGATCTGGGGCTCATAAATTATCAAGTTTTTATCGCATGTTGCCTTGAGGTCCTGGGTGTAGAGAGGATTTACCAGTGACCCAGTTGCAAGTCCATGTCACAGCACTGCAGATCTTAGAGTGAAGGAATCCTTTGTGGGAAGGAAATGTGAAAAACCCCCTGCACTACAAGTTCTGCAGTTTGGAAAAATCACATTGAATGTAGGAGGTGTCAGTGAAGAGTATCAGGTTGCCATTTTCTAACAAAAATCACCTTTCTGTTTTTTATTTTTCTTTAATTTAGTATTTTTTATGTGCTTCTAGAATTATGACAATAGTGAAAAAAAATTCAACAAAAATCACAGCCAGGCTCTACATCTGAAACTGTTAGTCTGGAATGTTCCTAAAAGGACCCAAATTGTATATTCATACCATCCCTTTGCTACTTTAACTCCCCACCCGCATACAGTATGCCAAGCTGTTTCTGTGTAGTGATGTGTCCCTGCCTGTGCTCTGTATGTCTATATTAATACACACATATATGAGAAACGGCTGTGATGGTTGGAGCCAGGGAAGGGAATATTTGTGCCTCCACAGAGCTCTGTGGGGAGGGACTGCTGAGAAATGGTCCAGAAGGTTCTTTACAACACTCAAGTTCAGGAACTGAAATTAGTAAACTGCCATTTATGTAGTAGCAAAATGAATTATTCAATCTGCTGTGTGGACTGAAAGTCTAATTTTAAAAGTCTAGCTTGCCTAAAGAGCCCCGTACAAAACATTCATTAAATATAAGGCAGTACCAAGTGTTATTGCCTGGCTGGATGTCTTGGGAGGGGTTGTCTGGTACGAACCACCATGGCTAATCTGTTCCATAAACTGTGGGTAACAGCAGAACAAGAATCTGTTTCCCTCTTCTATGAATATTTTAGAAAAGTTGTGGGTCTCCTCCTTATGCCACATTCAGGACATTTTTGCATGGATACTGCTGGGCTCCCCAGCAAGGTCAGTGTGTGGGGGTGCAGGAGGGGGCTCAGCCCTGGGGGAAGGCCCTCGCATGGACCCTGCAGACCCATGGAGGAGGTACAGACCTGTTCTGTCCTGGGGCCCTGCGGTGTGCCTGTTCCCAGAGGCCAGGGCAGACACAAGGGCTTGCAAGGTGTCAGCTCATGGCCTGAGGGTGAGAGAGGGTGCAGTGTCAAAGCTTCTCTCTTTCTCTTAATGTTTGAGTTTGGTAAGATAGTGGAGTCTATCAGAATCCCTTCTCATGGAAACTACTCTGTAGCTCAGCATTTCCTTGTAAGAGGATCCACCTCGGTGCATCAGCACTTTTCTGACACAAAAATATTTCCCTGAAAAATTTCTGTCTGGCTGGTTACTAGCATGAACATCAGTAATGAGCTCCTCCAAAGCAGCAGCCAGCAGATTATGTTTGTGCGTGTCAGCCAGAGAAAGGTGTAATTTGTACCTTGCGTGGCAGTTTGTCCTCTAGACACTGAATGTATGAAGCAGGACTTGATTAGTTAGCAAATCACCCTAGCTTGAAATTAAGGAAAGGTGACTTGTCTTAATGTGCCTCTGTGATGTAGGGACCTTTTCTGCCACCTTCATGACATGACTCAGGTTTTTGTCCTGTGGGAAATGTTATGCAGGTCACCCTTGGGCTCCTTCCCAGGCTAGGATCAGATTCTGCCCTGTAAGGAAGAAGCGAAAGAAAACAATAAAATACTGCACAGTACTTTCTGTTACCGTTGGCTGCATTTTAATATGTAATGCTAATCCTAAATAACTAAACCCAAAATAGTGTCATATGTCCACAGAATAAAAACACATATAGTCATTCCATCAGTCAATCAATTTTCTAAGTACATATATGTACATGTAAATATGCATTTAAATTATCCAGGTGAATAGCAGACTCTGAAAGAATTATGAAAACCTTAACTGAAAAACTGCTAAGAATCTGCTGAAGTAAAAGCTACCAGATGCATCTGTGAGTTGCCCCAGTGAGATCAGTTTCAACCATCTTTAGTCTATTTGCTCATGAATAGCAAAGTAAGGAGATTTAAATCTTCATTGTTACTTCAGTAAAGTCTAATTAACTTCCCTGCTTCCTCCGAGAAAAACAACTACCCTCAGACAAACACACCCGGATAACATCACCCAATATCATTTAGAGCTTTGGGGATTTTCAATTATTTCAAAAGTGGGGTTGCTTCTCTCTTTCTCTGCTCTCATCCCGCATCATATATCTTAGGCAAACACCACAGGAAAAAAAAAAACAAGCAAGATGCCATTCAGAAATGTTTGCATGGCTTACCCTGACAAGGCACAGGAGATTATTGTCAGAGATAGACAATGCTGCCTCTGGTCCTTAAGGTGGATGCTTCTCTTCCATGAAGTGCTGCTCCCCCTGCTAAATAGAAAAGTCCTGATTTCATTTCTGGCTATCACTTACTGCCTTGTGCCAGCATCCTTCATGCCAATTGCAAGTCCATCTCCATTTGAAGTGAACCAAACTTGGACCTGATAGTACTTGCCTGAAAGCACAGTTTGGCACATTAAACTGCGCAGCTCAACACAAAAGCCATGCTCCTCAAATCTGTTTTCATTCTAACCTACTTTTTGTGCCAGAAAGTATTCACCTGGAAGGCAGCAATACATGGAAACATTCAAATCAGTCTGCTGCAAGGCATTTATAGCCTGTGTTTAGCATAGGGTAACTCACCAGAGAATGTGACTTCAGGCATTGCCGTTGCAGCATCTCTTTCCCACTTTCTCTTCCTTCTTATGCCCCATTAAGATAAGTAATTTTTTTGAGTTGTCAGTAAGGAAAGCCTCACATGTGGTCTTATATTTTACTGCTGTTAAGACCTTTGGCTGCCATAGGAAGGGCAGAACTACATTAAGGAGGCTAATTTTTAATTTTTTTTTTTCACATTCCAGATACAAAAAATAGTTATTTTGCTCTGTCGTGGTTTAACTCCGGCCAGCAGCCAAGCACGACACAGCTGCTCACTCACTCCTCCACCAGCAGGATTGGGGAAAGAATTGAAAAGGTAAAAGTTAGAGAACTCATGTGTTAGACAAAGACCAGGAATAGGGAAAGCAAAAACCACACACACAAGTAAAACAAATCAATTCACTGCTTCTCTCGGGCAGACAGGTGTTCAGCCATCTCCAGGAGAGCAGGGCCTCATCACATGTAATGGTGACTTGGGAAGACAAATACCATCATTACAAACATCCCCCATTTCTCCTTCCCCCACACTGAGCATGACGTCATCTAGTATGGAATATCCCTTTGGTTAGTTTGGGTCATCTGTCCCAGCTCCTCCCAACGTCTTGTACCCCCAACTTCCTCACCAGCATGGCAGTAAGAAAAGCAGAAAAGCCTTAGCTCTGCTTAAGCCCTGCTCAGCAGCAACAAAACCATCTCTCTGTTAGCAACCCTGTGTTCAGCACTAGTCCACCACATAAGCTCATACTAGCCACTGGGAAGAAAATGAACTCCGTCCATGACAAAACCAACACTTGGTCTTAGTGTTGATTAAACTTTGCCATAAAAGTAGTTCTGCAAAGAGAAAATAGCTCAGAAAGCATATTCTTTATGATAATTTGCAGAGGTAAAATTCAGGGCTTTTAAAAAATAAAAATTCCACCCTGTCACATTGTCTTGACCCCTTTGCTGTTCCAGCAGGGTTGGGCTACAGTTTCATTGTTACTCCCCTTTTACACTGCACAGCCATTATTAAAAAATCGAAACAACTAAACTTTTAGTTCAGCAAGTTAGACATGACCGTGCACCTGCTTATTCTGGTATTTTACAAAATCTATGTCTTAAGTTCCATCATGTTAGGCAAGGCCTAAATCTGACACATAGATACCTATTGGCTGCAAAATAGATCCTCTTGACTACTGCACAAAAAGTGGGCTGGGGACAAAGTGCCTGAGGCTGACAGAAGGAATTTGGCATGCTGAGAGTACAGCTGGTGAGCTGTGTCCCTCAGGGGACCTGCGCTGTGACCCTCTCCCATGGCAAAACCTGTTGACCATGTTTGCATCCCTCCTGCCACTGTGTTTCTGCTTCAGCATCATAGACTTTGGCCTGCTCCAGTTTTCTGATGTAATTCCACACAGACCAAGGCTTTAAGCCAGACTGCGAGAGTGAGCTATATTGAAGCACTTATTTTTAAATTTTTTTTTCCAAAGAGAGGTCACTGTAAAAGTCCCAGTTACTGTAAAGCCCACAGACAGTTGCAAGAGAGCAACTGAAAACAAATTGCAGTTCTGGGGTAGGAATGACAGATGGGGGAGGAATTTCCTCAGCCATCTGCACCACCAAATTAAACAAAAAACTATACAAAGCTGCAGCCTCAGGCACTTCTCAACCTGAACTTTTCATCACAGTGGCCGTGAAGTAGGAATCAGTGCCAAATCCATGGCCAGGTGCTCCTGAAAACATGTAGGAACACAAGTTGAGGAACCTTGGGAATTTTCAGGTTCATCAGGAAGATTCCAGTAAGTTTCAAAAGTCTCCAGGGTTAGGTAATACCACAGAGAAGCCTTTGATTTCTGTGATGTTAACTGGGGATTGGTGCCTAAATTCCATGGGTGGAATGGGGGAGAACTGGACCTTGATTTTTACTAGACTCCACTGAAATAAATGTCAAACCTTTTCATGGTATCTCTGGAGCAGGATTGCACCCTCCTTGTATTGGAAAGCCACATGCCAGATGCCATATAACACCCTTCTGGTACATTAAGCACGCTCTTGAAAGGTTTAAATATTCCAGCCATAATTTCTAATATCTCCTGGCATCATGGTTTGTTCCTTCTTTCCTTTAATTTTTTGATGGGTTTTTGGTTTGTTTTGATTTGGCTTGGTTGTGTTGGTTTGTAGGTTTGGGTTTTTTTTCTCCTGAGAGAGGCAATTCTATGCTTTCCTAGCAGAAGCAGAATGTTTTGTGATGTGGGCTGATATTTAGAAAAAAGCTTTAAGTTATCATATTAGACCCTTTTTTTTTCCCCTGAATTTTTCCAAGAGGTTCTTTGTGCTGGTGTTTCTATTTGGTTTCAGATATTTTCTATTAAAATATTTTTTGCAAGGGGTTATTTCTGTTGAAGCACATATTGAAATATTGTGATCACTGGCATCCTTCCTTCTTACTGAAATCTACCTAAACTTTGCCAATGCCTTTAATGGAAACCACCGATTTCCATTTCTGACTGCATGAGTTGACAAGCCTTTCTCTGTAACTTATTTTTACCTGTAATAGTAATGCCAAACTTGGCATTAACATTTCAGAAAAGTCTGGAGAATGCCTCTGAAGTGCTGCTCATTTTTTTTTCCAGAAAAATGAGCCCCAAAGAAGTCTTCATGCTCACAGCAGTCTCTGCAATGCTTAGCAGAGCTCTCTTGTGCATTTCACACCACCCAGTTTCTGTGTTTCTGTCTGGTGGTGGGGTGGTTTCCCTGCAGAACTTTCTTCCTTCCCTGCCTTCAAAAATTGTTATTTCTTGTTAGTGGCATTTCATCTACTTTTTAAATTCCTGTCTTTCTAATCCTTTTACCCTTGCTGGACTCAAAACACAGATGTGTCTATAAAGACAAGATTTTCAAAACAGGAGTTACACAAAGAGAACATTTTTGAAAGTCTAACTCTTGTGTTTCATGATCAAATGATCTCTGAACTCTTTTGAGGACATGGGTAATTACATTGGTAGGTAAACACTGAGTCTCTTTCAGAACTTGGAGAAAGACTGGAATAGAGAAAAGGAAATGAGACTTTCTACATGAAAAAATTTCTGTTAGTTGATCCTGGTCTCTACTTTTCAGTAGCTGGGGGTAAAAATAAAAGGATAAAAACAACTGAAAAAAAGAAGACCAGTCAGAAAATTATCATCCAGCTCATGAATGTCAATCCTGTGCAGCACATTGACTCACATTTTTCTTGACATCCTCAATTTTCCAAACATCCTACATTTATGAAGGATTAACTTTAGTAAGTATAGACTGGCACATGTAATGAAAATCAGAGCTAATTAATCATATCTTTATTGAGTACCATGTATAACACTTGATGCATTATTTATGCAGGCAGAGGTAGATTTTTAAGGCCAAAGGTGTCACTATAATTATGTAGTCTGACCTGCTTGACTCAGTCAATACAGTCTTACCCAGTAACTCCTTTAGCACCAGTGCCTGCTTGAACTGCTGTCTGTCTTTCAAAGAAGCCTCCAATCTGAGTGGGAAATCTCGTGATGGGCAGTCTACCTCATCCCAGCAGAAACATCTTCCAGTTTCAGAAGGTTAAGGCAAATGAGAAAGAATTCAATTTGTGTTGAAAAAATGGAATGGCAATGGATTTCTTTTTAAAACAACGCTGAACACTAAACTTATAACTTGTGAAACTTTCAGAAAAGTTTAATGTCACTGGATTTTGTTCAGCAACCCTGAATTGTTTCCTACATATAATTTAGAAAAAAATTAACAAAAAGTTATTCTAATTGTCCTTTTTGTCAGAGTTGTAAGGTTGGGGGTTTTTTAAATATAATTTTGCCCTCACAAGGCAGAAAATATTTTTTGAGAACTCCAGTTCTAGCCATTATTCATAGAAACACAGAATCACAGAATATTATCTTTTGGTAGGGACCTCAGGAAATTATCTACAATCAACTGATGTCATTAAAGAAAAAAGTAACAAACCCCTTGTTCCCTTAGAATACAAATATACTTCCTCGCTGACAACATATTTCTTTTCATGTTTGTCTGCTATCATGCCTTCAAATTCAGAAGGTCAGTGTGGTTGTGGGATTACTTATGGAAATATAGTTTTTGAATCACTACATAAAATTTGGGCCTTTCAGTGAGGTAATTATGGGAAACAATGAGAAATGGTCAGCTCATTCTCTCTGTCTCATATCTGAAGATAAAGGCTGTTGCAGAAGGCTGTGCAGAAAAACAACTGACCTATGGCTTCCAAATAGCCACAGTCTGCTGTCCTTGTAATGCAGGTGTCTATAGCCCCAGTTTGGATGAGAGAAATCTTATCTACATTCGTAGTTTTTCTCCTGGAGCTGCAATAATCTCACAAATTTGTGACCCAAGTGAAAGTTTGAGGAATAAATGGAGGAGACCCATGAGAATTTCCCCGTGAGGGAAAGTTTCCTGATGGCCAGGAAAATTCAGTTTTTAAATCTCATATTTGAAAGGCCATTTTAAAGATTTCTTCCAACTATCCAACCAGGCATCAGCTGAAATGTCTCTTGAACCATCTCAGATTTGAACAATCAGTTCAATGGAAAGTTTCCCTCAAAAGTGTTATGATTCTACATGCACAGTATTTAAGGTGGTACATTCAAATAGTTGATGTTTTCACATGTGAAAGCAAGAAAGCTATTGGAGACATCTATCTTCAGTTCAGTACAGTTATTGCAAAGGATTATGTCATTGCATGTGTGAGCATTGGCGTGGCTTCCCAGCTGCATTTTGGGCAGCTTCTTTTGGTTGACAGTGACTGTTATAACGTCGGCTTTATTAAAAATGGTGTTCACTCTCTACTCACAGAAGTGTATGTACATGTAATACCTTCTATCCAAGTATTCATTAAACATAAATGGTTAAGCTTTGTTTTTCTTCTTGAGATAAATATCCCTGCTTCAGAAAGGGGTAAATGAAGCACATTAGGGTTAACTGCAAAATTTAAGCAGTGTCTCAAAAAGACAGACAGGATTCTTCTAACCAAATATCAGAGATACAATCACCTCTTGGTGTTGAGTCATCATGTACCCCTCTCAATACACATACACAGATTAAATAAAATTGTGTGTAAATAATATATAATATTATAATATATAATAATATATAATAATATAATAAAAAACCACCTATTTTTTCCATAGTTAAGATGTAAAACTCAGATAATTTTATTTATATATCAATGTTCAGTCAAATAAACCCCTCAGAAAAGACAGAATTTAAGTTTCCTGGATTCTTGAAAAATGCAATACCCACTGTGTCATTCTACATTTTAGAGTCAAACATTTCCTGATGGTTATTTACAGGCTTTTAAAAATTCAGCCAGATCATTTCCAGATGCCCTGGCACTCCTCTCCTCTGTGCTTCCTATGCATACCATGTAGAAGGCTTTAAGGTTTTCAGCTGTTTTCTACATTTTGCCCAGTACTGCTTGAAATACTCTTTGCTTTTTCTTTTTGCTTATTCCTTTAGTGTGCTGTCTTTATGTTTGAGGAAGATGAGGAGTTGCGAGGCAGAACATTTCTCTGCAGCTGCTCTTTGGGCAGCTCCTCAGTGAGGTGCCAGTCATGTGAGAGCACTGCAAACCCCACACTTCTCCCCTCTTGCTGAAGCTTCTGTCCTGTTGCTGAAGTGACTCCAGGCCTGGCAAAAGCCTCAACCTCCAATATATGACTGTGCATTACCATGGAGGTAAAAAAAAAAAATCTCTAGAATGCTCCTTGCAGATTTCAAAACTGATGTTATTTACTATTGCCTTTTTCCATCCTTTGGTTTCTGATATATTGAATTTCATGCTAAGATTGAAACTTGCCTTTCAGAAACAGTGTGTACCTTATTCGCTGCATCTGAAAAGCAGGTGTTCTCAAGCCAATCTGAATATTTTGAGCAAATCCGTGCTTTGAAATGCAAATGAATTTGCAATGTCTGCATAGTCTGAGATAAAGCAGTTAACAATGAATTAATCCTTGCTTTATGCAGTTCATTATCAAGAGACTATGACCAGGCCAACAATATATTTGGAACATAATAGGGCCTTGCCAAACAGGTAGAGACTCTATTCAAACTGAGCACTTACACTTGCAGTGACTCTCGTTTTTGAGGACTGCTCAAAATAACACACTAAGCCTCATATAACTTTTTGTGTTTGCCCCAAAGCTGGTGCCTAGGTACAGTCTAGCCTTATTCCAGAACCAAAGTCTCCTGGATGGTACGAAAACATTTTCATATGAGGAATTTCAAGTAAATTTAGTCTTAAATGAGAAAAGGCTGCATTTCAAGGAAGGTGGCATTTTAAATTTAAAAGATGGTTCCAAAACCACGCTATTTTCATGAGAAGTTCACATGTTTGGAAAATCTAAATCACTGATGATAAACACATCAGAAATATTCTGTAAATCTGCAGTCTGAATCTTTCTTTCCACCAGGTAATGTAGTTGGCTCGGGGTTAGATTCCTCTGCCTGAGGGAACCAGGGTGATGTAGTGACTGCAATGGATTTGCCATGGCAGTCAGTGTGAATGATGGGAGAAACAGGTCTCCAGTGCAAAATTAGTAGTTCACCAGTAAAATGATACTGTGCAGTACATCTAAACAAAAATTGTGGCCAGTGGTCTTCAGCCCTGCTGCTCTGTCTCTTGGGACTCTGTAGTGGAAGGGACAGAGCTGAGCACCTTTAGCACTCCTGTGTGCAGAGGACACAGCACTGCTGAGGTGAAGCCTTATTGTGCAGACCTGGGAAGGACTTGCTGAGCTTGACTCTGCGGGATGAGGGAAAAAGATGGTGTGTAGAAAACTGATTGCAGGTGAATCCTTTGTAGCCCCACTCCCACTGGGGCTCTGAGCGTGACCTCTCTCCTAGCCCTGAGCCTTCCTGGGGGCTGGGCTGAGCCTTAGCCATGCACCCCCACTCTGGTTTAAGTGAAAAAGGTCTCAGAGAAGAACTTAACTGCAGGCTAGGACTACCCCTGGCTGAAATTTATAATAGAAATGCACCCCTTCTACCATTCAGACATGTCATGGTTCAATTAGGAGAGAACAATCTAGACAGACAGGTGAGGGAAAACTTTCTGAGTAGCTTGCTGGAAATGAAACTGTTTTTAATTTATTTGGTTTTGTTTTTTTTCTAACAATATAATGCTGTTATACCTCCCCATAACTCTGCCACAACTTCATAAGACGCTGTCATAAGTGAGGAGCTTGTTCATTAGATTCTTTTTTATGTTCTGGAGTTAGCTACTCAGTGGTGAGATGCTGTAAATTTATTTACTTGAATATAGTAGTTTCTTCCCATTAGTGCAAATTTTTTTGCTCAGTATGTTTTGATGACTTATATTCATGATCTGCAGACTGCTGAAATGGAGGACTTCAGTTTTGCCTGTCTCTAATCACTGTAGTACATAATAACAGATGGTAACATTCCTGAACTGCCTTGTTCAACAAGTGGTAGGAGATAGATATTTCAATAATTTCATCATCCTGATTAATATTAAGTATTATGATCAAGAACTAAGAATGAGTCTTCATATGACATAAACCTCTTGACCTACATTTTTGGGATTGCTAGCAATTCTGGTTGCCTCCATTTTTGAGCCTACGGAGAACAGACTGTAAAGACTCCTGAGTTTCAAACCAAACTGAAGATTAGGCTGCTTTAAGGGATATTATGTTTGTCTAGAAAAATAACTAGTTGCTTTTTAACATGTCGGATCTCCTTATATAGTTTGCCTTTTGTTCAGTTCAGGTATTGGTACCTTTTTCCTTATGGCTGACAGAGATGAAATATAAAATAAAAAATTGCATTATGTTTCAGAAGAGCAAATTTGTCCATGCTTTTATCATGACATACCTGGACTAGTTATGTTTAAAATCAAGGGGCTCATTTCCCCACTGTCTGAAGACACAACCAAGCAGACCAGCAGTGACAGACGAGAGGGAACACTTCCTCTCTGTGCTGACTTTTTTATTTTACTACAGTAATATACTGTATTGCTGACCTGAAGAGAATTTGGGGGTCCAAAGGTTATTGGACTGCAATCAGTATTGGATTTGAGGTCTTCTTCCAGCTATGAAATCAGGATTCAATAAAAGTTGAGCTGAGACCAGGTCTCTACTACAGCTTCATGGTCTGGCAGAGCAATTATTCTCGTTTAAATTGCAAAGCACTCTCCTATTCTAATATTGATACATTTTGTGAAAGAGTTTGCACATTTTCTTTGTTCAGAATAACCTTTAAAATATAAAACAAAGGAATTACTTTAAAAAGATTCTCATTCATGAGCTACTTCTCAAATCATTATCTTGCTGCCTGACAGTACTAATAAGACCCAACATTCAATTCTTTTCAAGGTCTTGAAGACAGTGTCCTCATGTATCCCAAAAGGAAATAATCTCTTGTTTAAAAATTAATAAAGAAAAATTACCTTAACTTTTACAGGTGCTCTATCAAAGTCCTTATCTAGCTTTCAAGAATTTTAAAGCCAATCTTTTTAAATTTTATTTTAACAAGTTTTCACCACTGATGATAGTAGAAGGAAAACAGTTCTATTAATGCAAGGAAAAAAGTGCTCAACAGTGCTTCAAAAGCATTTTAAACCAAGGTTTCTATCAATATTTCTTAAAGATTCTGCATTCTCATGTAACAGGCTGAGACAAGTAAGAACAGGTGGCATAGCTGGCTGTAAACAGCTGTTTGTGACTAAAAAGCTTAATGGACATCGACTATGCTGAATGTGAAAATTGTGTAAGGTGCTGAAAAAACTCCTGGAATAGTTCATTTCCTGAAGACTTATAATTAAGACAGTCTACCAAATTAAGGAAGTCATGGAGCTGCCACGAATGCTGCATTAGGAATCATTCATGTTGGTCTTCTTACATATACATATAAGCAAAAGGAATAGGACTACCCAAACACTCCATTTTTTTTTTGTCTAATTTTTCTAATGCAAATTTGCTTGACTTAGAATGCTCTATCATTTTTCCCTGGTTAAACTGTCTTTTAGGATTTATCATCTTCTTCCCATGAAGATTCATTTGCAATAAAATCAACCCACCCTGAATCTTGCAATAAGCTACTCAGAACCATGGCTCTTGCAGAGCAGATGTCTCTGTTTGAATTCCTTGTTATCATTACTATCAATTATTCCACTAATCTTTGTGGAAAACTTTATCACTAGTATCTGTATATCTAGAATCACTGGCAAAGTTGTTCTGTAAAACCAGGTTTGACACTGATCCTGGCGGAACTCTTCCACTTAGCTCTCTCTTTGATGGTGGGTTGCCATGGAGAGCTACTTTTTCAAATGCTATAGAATAGAATCATTGATCATTAAAGTAGGAAAAGTCCTCCAAGATTATCAAGTCCAACCTTTGAACAAACACCAGCTTGTCAATTAAACCATAGCACTAAGTGTCATGTCCAGTTGTTTCTTGAGCATTTTCAGGGCTGGTGACTCCACTACCACCCTGGGCAGCCAGCTCCAATGCTTAACTACTCTTTCAGTGAAGAAATTCTTCCTAATGTCCAACATGAACTTCCCCTGGCATAGCTTAAGGCCATTTCCTCTTGTCCTGTCACTGTTGCCGAGGAGAAGAGATCGACCCCCACCTGGCTACAACCTCCTTTCAGGTAGTTCCAGAGAGCAATAAGGTCACCCTCTAGCTTTCTTTTCTCCAGGCTAAATACTCCCAGCTCCATCAGCCACTCTTAACAGGACTCGTGCCCCAGACCCTTCACCAGCTGTGTTGTTCTTCTCTGGACTCACTTCAGCCCCTCAATGTCTTTCTTGTAGTGAGGGACCCAGAACTGAACACAGGACTTGAGGTGCGGCCTCACTGGTGCTGAATAGAAGGGGACAATCACTGTCCTGGTCCTGCTGGCCACACTATTGCTGATACAGCATGATCACGTTGAACCGACTGTCAACCAGCACCTGCAGGTCCTTTTCCACTGAGCAGCTTTCCAGCCACTCTGCTCCCAGCCTGGAGCACTGTCTGGGGTTGTTGTGACCCAAGGGCCGGAGCCAGCACCTGCCCTTGTTGAACCTCACACAGATGGTCTCAGCCCATCGGTCCAGCCTGTTCAGATAGAATGTCAATTGGTTGATGTCCAGTTGACACTGAGTGTCCACCAATTATTAATTAATTTCCATGTGCCTTCTTGAAATAATTCAATGCTTTGTTCCTTTTACCCCAGGAAGTAAAAATCCTGGCATAACTCTAAGGATATTGCATCTATATAGGTTCTTTGTCAATCAAACTTGAAATCTCATCAAAAAATGAATTCAGGTTTTTATGACAAGACCTATTTTCTATTAGATCCTGTTGTCTGGCATTAAATATATTCTGATCCTTTTATTCTTTTTTAATTGAATTCCCTACAACCCTTTCTATTATTCTCCTCTCACTATATCAGAAAACAGATTAACAGACACCTGAGCTATCCTGCTTGCTGTCTCTGATAAAATACTGGATTTTGTTCTTTTTATGAGAAATGTTCTGATATTTCTTCATTGACATTCTTGCCAATTTTCCCTTAAATTTCAAGCTATTTAAACTCACTTTCTCTTTCCTAAACATTTGGTTGAAATCTGTTCAGCAATACAAACCAAAATACAGTAAAGAAATATTACATCAGATGTGGCAAAAAAGCCACAAGAACTTGCAAACACTGCTTGACTTGCAAGGCAAAACACAAGGTGTCAAGGTTGACCTGTATCGCCAGCAAACACTAAAAAAAACTCTTGGCAACACAGGCCTACTTTTCTCACTTCATAATGAAATCCCCAAAGAGGTCAATTTTGTACTGTCTAGCTTCATTGCAAATGCTTCACACAACTCTACTGTTAATTCTCTACATGTTATATCCATATTGCAAAGGATTTTCCAGATTATAGACGGTGACCTCCATCAAACCTCCAATTCTGAAAATAAGAAATCCATTTAGATCTGGTCTACATGAAGAAATTTGCTATTACAGTGGCTTTATTAGAGAATAATTGTTAAGTTCACAATGCAGAGCAGAATAAAAATTATTTTTATGCCAGAAGAGAGTCCTGTCCAAGAGTAGTAGGGGTGGGGCTTGTCTACAAGAGCAGAGGCACCAAGAGCCTGGCAGGACAGTGAGGTTAACTGGGTAGGGTATTCATTGACTCAGACCCCATCTCAGAGCCCTCAAACAAGGTGAGCAGAACAGGGTTATTGCAGTAACTCTGGTCAGCTGAGAGCCCAGTGACGTCCAGGCAAATCTGTAGCAGCTGAACTTAGTAGGTAGCAGACAGTGGAGAAGAAGATTCTGTAGGCCAGTGTCGTCGTCTAATGCAAGAAAAATTTAATGTGCTATGTCTAACTCTTGCTTGTGTAATGTGTAGCCATGTCACTGGATCTCAGCGAGGCAACAAACTGTACCAGAGTCCTGAGCATCTCACCTCGTAGTTTGCTGTAACTAATGTTATGAAGGAAAGTCTCAGTTGGGGTTGTGAAATTTTACCAAATTTTTTTAATCTGTTTTCTTAAGCATTCTCAGAAGCTCTGCTTTCAGGTGAAACACAAAAAGCAATACTTAACATGCTTCCATCTACATGTTGAAAGCTCTTCCTTCTTTTTCACTGGATGAAGATTAAAATTTCAGGAAAATAACTCTTTGCTAAAAAAAGTGTAATTTTGTAGAATAAAACGATTTGTTAGAGACATAACCATTGTGAGCAATCCAATTGTAAGAACTTAGGTACCACTTGTCAACTGAGATGCTATAATGGCTCATCTGCATGTTTCTCCTTCTTGCAAAAACAAAGTGAGACCGAGGAGGAGGTTTATGCTAATAGATTTTATTTTACAACTGCAGCAGGCACAAGGCAAGCAGCTCACGTAGACTCATACACTGTGGATGTCTGATAAGCAATAATTTGCCAACTGTGACAATGGAATTACTTGTATTTGTAAGATTATATGCTATTGTATTCTTTTAATTTTATCAGTATATTGTAGTAGAATACTTATTGCAGACTCAGGAGACTTTGAGAAAATCTAATTATTCAAAAGCTTCTGAATATGAGGGTGCAAAAGTGCTTCAATGTTACTCCTTGATTCACATTTTACTGTGGTTAAAGTTCTCATAAGCAGATCGTTCACTAACTTAAGATTCAGGGATATGTAGTAAAGATTCATGGTCCCAAACTCAGGTGACTTCTTGAAGAAGTGGTCTTTCCTGTGTCAGTAGTAAATATTTTTAAGAAGTAGAGTAGCTTTAACTCCATCAACCTTGGGTTATCTTGTTCAATGGCAGTGACTTTCTAAATGCTTTTAGTAAGAAGATACACAAACACCTACTGAAGTCCTTCAAAAAGGCCCTAATGCATATGAATTGTCCATTTGACTTTTACAGGATCCTGTGGTTTTGTTTAAATGGACTAGATATAGGCTGCCTTGCTTGCTTGCTTGCTTACTTAGTGCTAAAATCTTTAAATTTGAACCTATCAAGGTGAGAACTCCTGAACACCAATGAAGCAACATTGCAGCAGGTTGCTTTCATGGTTCGTGTAGCTCCATACAAGAGGAACAGGACACTTTAGCAGCAGGCTGATCAATGAAGAACAGAAGCTGTTTCTTTAAAACAAATGTTTTGCACTTGTTTGTACTGGGACACTAGGAGTCAATAGCTTTGCTTCCTCACTCCACTGAGAATTCAGGTACAGTCTGTCACATTTAAAAAATGTCATACCGTTCGTCATTCCCAAACAGCACCCACTTGCATTTGCCTTTTTTTCCCCCTTTTTTTCCCTACTTAGAAAATCTAGAGCTATTATAATACAATAATAATATTTCTAATGGTATTGTTCCTGGCTGTAATAGGTAAGTGGTGAGCTAACCACTTTAAAACAGCTGTTTTATCACTGATGCTGTCAAGTCTGATTCTTACAGCTTAAATATACTTGTCTTTCTTGTTGCATGCATATATATACATACCCACAAACATATATGAGTCAATATATAGGGAGATACCATGCTCTGTACATCTTTATCAAAAATACATTACATGGGCACACAAAGTGAAATGTATTTGTGATGAACAGATATATTCCTTCTGCACACACAGAGCTTTACTGATAGAGCAATAATGTTAATAAGATCTTACCTCATCACCAGTACAAACTCACAAATAAATAATCACTAAAAACATTCCAAACTCATTCATTCTCTGCTTATCCTTAGTTCTGTCTTTTCCCTTTCACTGCCATTATGTCACCTACCTGTATTTGGCTTGACCCCACCTCAAAAGTCTTGCCCTCATGACTGTGAAAGACAAAAGGATGATATTCATAATCTTAATATTTTTTTTTACTAATATAAGCTATAAACAATTCTCAATTTTCAATATCAGTGCCTCTTTTCCAGTGAAGATAGTAAGAGCTAAGTGGTTTGTAAGAACTAAATTGTCTGACTTTGCTTAATGTGATTCTTCCACCAGGATGTCTATTAGCAGCACCATCTTCAACTGTACAAATAGGTATAAAAGAGGACATATCTCCATAGCCAGAGATACACCTGTAAAAACTGTAACAAAGTTGTGATTATAACTCCATGTCACATCACACTAGTTTTCCATTTTGAGGTTTGTGGTTTTTCCTTTTTTGTTTCGCTATTTTTTTTTTGGCTGGGTTTTTTTGTTGTTGTTATTTTTTGTTGTTGTTTGGGGAGTTGTTTTTTTGTTTGGTTGGGTTTAGGTGATTTGGTTTTTGTTGGTTGCTTTCTTGGTTGCTTGGTTGCTTGCTTGGTTGCTTGGTTAGTTTTTTGGATTTTTTTGGATTTTTTGGGATTTTTTGGGATTTTTTGGTTTTGGTTTGTTTGTTTTGTTTGTTTGGTTTTTTGGGGGGTTTTTTTGACTGTGTAAGAATGTGTAGCTGTATAAATACCTCTATGTCAATGGAGTAAAACAAAAAGAAGCATCAGTAAAATATTAATTCATACATCTGCCTAATAAATTGTTCACGTAAAACCAAACATAGTATCAGAATCTGGTTATTTTGTTTGACAAGGGAACACCATTTTTACTTGAATATGGATTTTAAACCTGTTTGAGACTTCCTGGAGTCTAACACAGCTTGGAAAGTGTCCTCATGGCAGAGGAACTCAGGTTCTTTGGGAAAGCATATAATATAGCTTCTCCCTCTCTCACAGTAGCCAGCATGTAGCACTAATTCAGCTAAGAAACAAGAGGGTACTACTGCCTAAGTTTGCTGAATCTCATTTCTATGATTTCTTCATAGGATAACGCTATTTTAAAATCTCTGACATAGATCAAGTATTCACATTTTTCTTTTCCTGTATTAAATAAATACACTGATATAGAGCACGGTGCTCTACTCCAAGCAGTAATTCGTGAAAGCAACTGCATCCATATTATTATTAACAAGTCCTAGAATTTCTAACCATTATGCATTTGTAGTGACTGAATGTTGAGAGGAAGGAATAACATAAGTTAGTACCCATAGAAAAGAAGTTTCATGGATACAAGGGATACAGCCTGCATGTGCAATAGGACTCAGAACAAGCAGAGAGACCAGCTTATTCCCTCCCATCTTGCTCTGATGAACGGGAACTATGAGTTAGCTGAGTTTTTTTATAAGTATTATGTTAGGTATCACACACATGTATGCAAGCTAATGGAAAGCAGACTACACCTACTGGTCTCGTTCTTCAAGGAAGAAGAAGAAGTTACATCAGCCAAAGGTTTTAATGTATAAAATATTAAATCCACACAGACATTGTAGGCTACTCAGAATTCCAGTGAAATATTCACTTGGGAGTATACACCACACTGAGGGAAAAGAAACCTTAAGTAGGGATGTAAATATTTTTTTAATCTAAGCAAAATATTTCCTAAGCAAGGGACTTCTTGAGTTAATACTTTACTATAAATACTCTGTCTCTGAAATCTTTGTTTTCCTCCTTGTATCATCTCCCTCCAGCCCTGCTCCTGAAACACTCAGCAGCACAAACTACAGCACAGCTGAACTTCTGCACTTCCTTTTAATAAGGACAGATATGCAGGGAACCAGAGACTGAGTAATCAGTTTACCCAGCTAGAGACAGGCATTCTTCTCATCTGACAAAAACATGCTATTTGCTGAGGTAGATAGATATGGTATATCACTGCTAACATTATTTTAGGCACAATTTTTCTACTTCCTTGATGTTTCTATTTCTCATCTATTTCACATAAAAAAGTACCACATTTACAGTAGTAAACACCGCAACCTTCTTTGGAATATTTTTTACATATTGTACTTCTCAATATTTTAAAATTATGTAGTCTGACTTCCATGTAAAGATCACCAATGCTGAGTTACCTGAACTTGGAAGCAGCCTTTTAAACAATTTTTCAAGCCCAATAATGAAACAAATACACAAATATTGCATTACTTCCAGTAAGGATTTCATAATAGCCTGCTCCACGAAAAAGTTAATAAGGCAATTTGAGTTCACTAGCTCTATTTATATTGTCTATTTCTTTAATATTGAAAGAAAAATGCGTGGTGTAGAAGTCTATCTTTACAGCAAGAGTCAAGCCCCAGGCATTCCTTAGAGACTTTTTCTGGTATCTTGAGAAGACAGCACAGAAGGGTGTATCCGTGGCAGCAATTTGAAATTTGCACCCTCTGGCAGATCTCTTTCCATCCACCCACACTGGAATCATCATTTCCCAAAGTAGACATGCCATCGTATGAAGTATGATAAAGACACAGCAGCAAGACCAACAGCGGGGGTGGAGAGTGGGGGAAGATGAGAGAGAGAAAGAAAACCCACACAACATCCTCTGCCAGTCACCATAAGAAATGTTGTCTGGGAAATCAATTGCTCAAATGCCACAAATGTTCATTGCTTGGTATTAAGGTGTGGTCTGAGCTATTTCTTATAAAAAGAACAGCAGCACAGTCTGCTCTCGGATAAGCTCATGCATATTCTTTGGTGGGAGGAAATTTGGGCTTGGATTTCTCTTGGTTTATATTGACAAAGGCCAGGCTTATAAAAGCAGGAAATTACATATAAGGACATTATACTTCTGTTTTCACATCTTGCCAAAGACTGAAAAGTCAAACGTTGTCTGAGTTTCTGGAGCTCAGTTTACCAACCCTTGAAATGTCACCATTTCAACTTATTTCTACACCATAAAATGGACAAAGCTTGAGATGCCCAGATGGAGAGCGCTGCAGAACTGAGAAGTTATTTTCTGAAATTCCAGTGGCAGCTGTAAAAACAAAAAGAGCTTAAATTTTCCAAATGGAAAGTTGTCAACCATTCTAGCCTAATTTTCATTTACTCTCCTTTGTCTATACTTTATGTAAGGTCAAAGTTGTCTCAAGTAATCTATTGTCTCTCCATGATCTCCATTTTCCTCTACGAGCTAAAAAAACTTACTTATGTGTCAAGAACAAGTAAAGAGTAATACTGAGGTTTTATCTGCCAAACTGTATCTCCTCACAGGCAAATACCTCTATTTACAGTACTTTCACCACAGCACCGTGGAACCAGCAAAGCTTGAAAATTGGGATACTGGTATGAAGAGCAGAGGCTGCACTCCTTTAGGTAATTCTAAACACACAAGGTTCATTGAGATTCTAGAATTGGTTCATAGGTGTTAAAATAAAATAAAATTAAAAGATTTTTTCCTTTGTGAGGATCTGAAAAATAAAAGTTCGAAATTACTTCCATGCTGAATTTTCATTATCTGCATCTATTTCCACTTGTTTCATTTAACACAATTTATTTCCATCACATGTATGGAAAAAAAATTGCTCTCTTAGGTCTGCTTATGTGCTTATTTGTGACTGAGGAATGACTTTATTAGGAATTTTTAGAATATTTTGCTTTGTTCTATCTAATCTCCTACTGAGATCAGTCAGAGTTATATACATCCTTAAAAAGAAGCACAGATATAATCCTAGTTTAAAAGTCTGATAACTCATTACTGTGGTTGTCCATGCTTATAACTTCAGGGAAAGAAATAATGATTTGTCGTGGACATAGAGGCCACATATCTTTTCAAGAGGCTTCCAGTGACTGCAACTTGCAACTATTGCTGTAAATATAGCACACTAATTTAAGCCGTATGGGTGCTCCTCTGCTGACCCTTACTCTGAGATAGCCTGTTAATAACTTTTCTGGAGTTTCCTCCAGGCTCCTGCAATGCAGTGGGTGGACAGCAGGTGGGAAGGGGTTGGGCATGTGGGAATGCAGCCTACTTCCCCAAAGCCCACAGCAACGCAGCCCAGTGCAGCCCAGCACAGCCTGCCAGGACAAAGCCAAGCAGGAGTGACCAGGGCAGCAGCAGGCAGTCCCTTGCCATGCTGCAATTGCAGCTGCCCTTGTTGCTTCTAGGAAGCAAGGCTGATTTCTATAGGTGCATCAAGCAAAATTTGGTACCAAATTTGTGAGAGCACAGGAGCTGAGAAGCTATAAAATTAATATGCTAAAACTGAAAAGTTTACTTCCTTAACCTTCCCTCTTCTGTCCCAGAGAAAGGTGGTTGTATGGATCAAATCGTAGTCATATCTTGTGTGGTTATGGGGGGTCCTTGCTCGAACTGAATAGTAGAGTTAAAATGTACCTCTGGAAAGCCAAGGAACTGACTCTCCTTAAGGCTTGAGTGACTGACAGGACAGCATAGCAGAATGCACAAGGATTAAGTTAAAGTCATCTTTCTGGCTCTCCAAAATGAGGTTTCTGAGAAGAGATAGTGAGGCAGTGTCAGGTTCTCTATTATTCTAGCCAATTTACCAAGCTTTTCTACTTAAAATACAATACCTTGAGTTTGTGTGTTACCATGCCAAAGCAGAGGAGTTCAGAGTGGCTGGTAGCATTTCTTGTTCCAGCTCCCTCTTTGGCTCAGCATAGCTGTGAAGATGAAATCTCACTTTTCCAGAGAGCTGTAGCCCATTGCAGCACACTGGGAATGCCTGCCAGTCACTATCCTTGGCTAGAGGCATGTGTTACAAATGTTCTTGCGTGTGATTTACAGAGGGATGTTCAGAGGAGTGTGCAGGAGGGGTGCAGAGGTTCACTGAACACACTCTTGCTCTTGGATTCTTCTTTTGTTGGTATTGCCTTTTTTTTAAAATGTTTCATTAATGAGGGAGGGAGAAGGACAAGGAGGTCCTGATCTGACATCTGGAGCCTTGTTTTATGCTCCCACCTGATAAGCAGGGTATATACTTTAGACAACACAACCAATTATTTACACTAAGAATCAAACAAAAGACATCAGAGAGAGGGAAGGCAAAATTTTAATATGAGCAAATACTATCACTTATTTCCCTGTATTTAGGTCATCACTGTACCATTACTGAAAATTAATAACGGTCAGGATGTCTTTCCTGAGATCTCTCATACTTGTTTTATGCAGGTAAGGAAACTAGCTGATGCAAACAATGACATTTTCCCCCTGACTACTTCTGTTTGCAAGAGTCATAACTATAAATACATTTCACCTCAATGGCTTGCACCAGAAATGCTGGAGGATTCATAGGCTCCGGATGGGCTCCCAGCTGGCCAGCTGTGGGATCTTGGGAAGGGCACTTCATATCTGATTTCTTCCCCCATTTCCTTTGCTTATCTAAGCACTGGTCTCACTGTATGTAATAGGGTGCCTCCCTTTTGGCCTCCGGTTGTTGAAACAGAACAAATTTCAGCTTCCTCTCCCCAGTCCCTTGCTTTCATTTTTGTCTTTGGTTTCATGTCTAGGAAAGTGCGCCTCCTGGCTCCCCAAGGGTGCGTGTTTCTGACTGGAACACCCATGTGAAGCTTGTCAGCAGAATGTCTCCTAATGACATGTAAACCTGGTACAAACTTAGGCACCCCAGAATACAGCTCCACCTGGAAGGCCCAGGTGATGTCCAAAACCACCGCCAGTGGTGGGCCAGCTGCAGCTGTGTACCCTGCGGCTTGTGCAAAGGCTCGGGCATAAAGGGACTCTTTGTAAATCTGCTGCAGATCTCTCACATCCATCATTTCACTGCTTGCAAGTCCAGGGGCATGTACTCTAACCTCAATACTCTGAAGCCACTGAGTTTCATCCTCTTATCCCTATCTACTCATGCCAGAGAACTTGAGTAAGATGAAAGCACTTCAGAGGAACAACACAGACTAAAGTTTCCACTAATGCCTTGTATCTTTGCAATAACAAGGAATCCATTAGAGAACCTGTAGCAAATACCCATCAGTCCTCTCTCTTCAGCATTTTCCACAGGCTGCACATTTTCTTTCACAAGCTGGATTAATGTGTCCCTGTTTTACAACTGCATTTAAACTAATGGTGAAATCACCATCTTCATGTGAAGCAAAAACAGGTTCTGATATTTAGTTACTTTCTCTGTTAAGAAATAACTTCTTATTTCAAGATTGAATTTGTTTAACTTCAGCTTCCAATCACTGGACAGTTTCTGACTTATATGAGGAACAGTTTCCAGACCCTGGCTGAAAGTTGAGGTTAGATAAATATACACTTGTCATTAAGGCTGAAATGTCCTGGCCTAATTATTTTCAGCTTCCAAACCTAACTATGTATATACTGTGACCAAGTTACTTTTTTATCCTTCTCTTCACTAGCCAAATAGGTTTGGTTTATTTACCCATTTATTTTCTAATCTCTAATTTATTTGTCCATCTGTTGCTGGATTCACTATAGTATTTCCAGTGGACACCGTATTTGAGGACTGATGTGATGCAGTAGCTACAACCTTAAGTGTGATGACCTATTTACACAAAATAATGTTGCATTATTGTAACAGCTTATACCTGGACAGCTTTTAGGTCAATGATTAGCCTTAAAATGTTTGTAAATACATACTACAAATTTTAAAACAATTACCTATGCCTTATCATCTGCTTCCATGTTCTCTCAGCAACACACAGGACAGAGTTTGGAGAAAGACTTCCAGTTCTTGGGTCTTGAAAGTCTTCCACAAAAGGTTGAACTTTTTTTTACTGTCTGGTAAAAAAAAAATTTAAAGCTATGTTTTTTTTGTTTTTTTTTTTGATGCTGGTTTTATGAAGAATCCTGCTACTGAAGGGGCTGTGTGCCACATAGTTTGGTTTTTTCATGGAAGTTGGATTAATGTGCCCAAATGCAACTCTGATAAACTGCTGAAAATGGTTCCTTTATATGGTACAGTCCATAAACAACTCCAGGTTCTCTTTCTTCTTTTGTTTGTAATGGAAGATTAGGTCACTTATAGGGAGGCATCATCAGCAGATTCCTAGAAGTGGCATCAGCTACACAGTGAGTTTTTGTAGCAGATTTTGGTTTCTAGAGTATTTGGTGCTTTTTTTGTTTGTTTTCTATTTTTTAGTAGAAATGTTGGAAATGAAGAATTTTACCAGTTAAATTATCAATATTGGTACCCTTAATTCATTAGAGGTGAAAATAAATGCAGACATTAGAAGGAAAGTGGAAATATAGTCCCAAATGTATTATAAATTCTATAAACCTAGCATGTGAGATTAGTTTGGCAAACTCAGTGAATATTTTCAGTGAACACTGCATTTACTGCCTTTCTACACCTTATTCTAATTAGTTAGTTCAAGCAACAATTCTGTTAAAACAATATAAGAGAAACAATACCAGTCACTTTATAGGGGAAAAAAAATCCAGGTGGCCTCTGTTACTTTAATTACACATTTTTTTCTGAATCTCACATCATGTAATATTTGATTATGTGATTGCACCCCTGAAAGATTTAAAAATATTTAGGTGCTCTGGTCTAAAAGTAGAACCAGACCCTAGTTCAGAGCTCCACCTACAGAACTGGGCAACTCTTCTTATCTCCTGAGTAATTTTTTGTTTATTAGTAGAATATCTTTTCATGAACTAAAGGTTCTGCCCAGCACAGACTATACTGAGTGGAAATTAGGCTGAAGACTCACTTTATGGTTAGTTTTTTTCTGCGAATTTTCTCTGTATTCTTCTTCCTGTGTAATTTCTCCTTTTAAATAAGCATCAATTTTTGGGTTGGATTCACTGCACCTATCTTTAGTCACCTAAAAATTAGTCCCCTAATCTGAGTTTGAGGTTTAAACTTTTTGACATCTTGTTAAATGATTAAAATTAACTTTCAGTGAGGTGAGCAAATACCCACCCTTCAAAGCCAGCAGCAGAATCTTTTCAAATCGAGAAGTAACTTCAAGGAGGTCTTTTGTCTTCTCTCAGTCTCCATTACTGAGATGACTCTCTGAGAGTCAAGTCAGATCCCTGCACACACTAAAAATTCCAGGGACTTGAGAACTGGAAACATCAAAATCTATTCAGAAATAACAAAGGAAAAAATCAGTAGCAGGGAAGCAAACTTGTAATGCAAACATTTAACAGTTCTGCACAGCACAAAATACCAAGTTTCTGATGCCATATGAGCATGTCTTTGAACAGCCAATTCTCCAGCATGTGCTCTCTAGACTGTTTGGGGTAGTATTTGCTGTGTAAAGTAAAGATGAATCATGGCAGTGAGTGAATTTATGTATGTTGCTATTTAAGAGATAGGGCACTGTGAATGTGTTGCTACTTACAAAGTTGGTTCATCAAGTAGTTAAATCATTTTCTTCCCCTTATTTAGTGCCTCTTACACACAAGAGAGCTCTTGCTCCTTCACCTTATCCCCATACAGAACTTATTATGCACACATAGGCCCCTCATTCGCTCCATATGCTCCACAGTGCTTTCCAAGAGAATTATAATAATGTGGTTCCAACTATCGTGCCAGTATAATTAACCCCTGGTCTTTTTACTGTATTTTGATACACTTGAAATATTACCTACATTTTAAAATCTCTGCACATTAAACAGGCCCTTCCTACAATCATTTTTCCTTTCAATTTCTCTAGTTCATTTCAAAATAATCACCAACTTATCAATATGCTCAATTTGCAGAGTTAATGGAATCTCCAAGGACTCTTGAGAATCATTCCTTTCATTATTTTTCATCAAATAAATAAATCAAGGCGAGACATCAGAATGTCCTAGCACCTGCCCAGTGTGCCCATGCTGGGGAAGAGGGAGGGAATAAGCTTCTCCTAACACAGCTCTGCAGTTCAAGAGGCTCCTCACTGGGTTTCTGGACACCACTGCTCATAAATCTCCTGAAACTGAATTTCCTGCTGCTGCTTGCAGTCTGCTCTTTTCTCCGATAATGCACTCCCAGAGTGCCATGATACCTGTCCCCTCCCCTGGTGGATCAGGGGGTCACCCCCACTTTTCACTGCAAGGACCTTTAGCAGCGCAAAAAAGGTCAGTGTTGATTTCTCTTATTTTGCTCAGCTTTTGGTTGCATTTCCACCTCACTCAGTCTTGTACTCTGGCAAATTACGCATCTGCTGGAAGGGTACTCAATGGTGCGTGCTGCTGGCACCTCTCCAAGTGGCAGCTTGATGCCTACCACTAAGCAGTGGTAAGAAAAACGATGGCTCTTTTAATTGCACTAAATAAAGCTCTGCTGAGTGCAGATTTGCTGTGTTAGGATCTCATTTTCTGTTACTGCTTTTTCACAAAGGTTTCTATGCTGATAAAATTGTCTAGTGGAACACAAGGGTTCCCACATAGTGATTAGCAAAAATAGAATAATAAATTAATTTTTTAAAAAAGAGAAATAAACATATTTCACTAGAGAGAAAAAAAAGTGAAAAATAAGGAAAATCCAGTTTAATAACTCCACTGATGAAAGTAATAAATATTTAATTTCCTTAAGTGAACTAAAATTATGCCAGATTTCTTTATTCCAGTAGAAACAGCATTTAAAAGCACCAGTGAAAAAGAGAATTTTAAAAGAGTGATGTACAAGTAACACACTTCCTGCCCTCGATTTCTCCATTTAATTTAAAACATTATACAGTGGGTGTATGTGACAAACAGTGAGAGGGATAAGGGAAAGAGGAAATACATACAACTTACTGAACGAGTTATGACTTGATCTCCCTCAGCTATTAAATAATTCTCACTGGAATAAATGGCATTGATTATTGACTTAGAATAATTCTGAGTAATTACAAAATATAGATAGAATAGAGAGCAAGCATTTTGCTGTTGCTTTTCTAAGACTGGCTTTTGGATATTATCTCATTACATTTAGGTGTCATCAAGGAAAATAAAAGTTTCCTTGTCCTTAGAGGTCTGGAAGAGGAATGATGTTGCCCTTTTGGTCTGATGACACTCTTAAAGTAGGAGATAAAAGGTTTCCCGATATCATTTATTATTTTGTTTTGGAAGGCTTGCTTGCTGGTTTTTCACAACAACATTGAAAAAACCCCTTTTGAATATAGAATAACTTCTAGGAATAGTTTGCTGGTTTGGGGGTTTTTTTGTATTTAAGAAAAAAATGCAAAACAAAATGCTTTGCTTTTGAAGGCTTTCACTTTTATAAGTTGTCTGCTTTTCTCCTTTTGTGGTGCGCCGTTCGTCTTCCACCCTTTATTTTTGAAGCCAAATGGAAAAGATGAAAAAGGCAAGAAAAAATGAATTAGAAAAAAACCTGTAGAAAGGGAAAATTTGAAAGCTAAAGAAGCGTCTTTACAGTTAATAGGTGGAAGATCTTTCCTTGTAGTCCCTGTACCAGTTGCTGGGGCCTAGGAAGAGCTCTATGGCAGGTATTTCCCTACAGTATGGACCAGGGCACCTTGTTCCTCAGAAGGTGGATGTACCACAAAGAAAGCTGCAGCCCATGGAAAACCCACACAGGCACAGGTCTTTCCTGCAGGACTGCAGCCCACTAGGAACACCTGCACAGTAAAGGTGGGAATGCGAAGGAGGAGCAGAGAGGAAGAACTGTGTCCTGACTGTAATCTCCTCCACCCACCCTGTGCCTTTGGGAAAGTGAGAGGAGTCTGGATCTGAACCTGCGAAAGTGAAGAGGAAAGGTGTTGGTTAATGCTTTCTCTTGTTTCTCACTACTCGAGTCTATATTAACTGGCAATAAATCAAGTAATTTTTCCCCTCGTTGAGCCTGTTTTACCCATGAGGGCAATTGTTAAGTGATCCTCTGTCCTTTTCTTCACTGAGGGGTTTTCTCATCCTGTTTTCTCCTCTTGCCCTCTTGTCTGGTCTGGATCTGAACCTGAGAAAGTGAAGAGGAAAGATGTGGCCCTCGGCCAAGGTTAACTCATACTCCATTTTTTAAAGAGGCTTTCTTCCTGAGTTTATATGTCAGAACATGGCACGCATGTGTCCAGTACATCAGCATGGACACACATTTTTATGCCTCTTTTTGTATTCAGTCTTTTAAATTGCTCTAAGACTTCCCAGATCGTGTTTGTTTGGTGTTTAGAGATAAATGCACAAAAGGGCATAGATATCTCAGGGCACAGTGCTGCCATGCGAGTCTCAGCCCCAAGTAAAATGCCGGCTTTCCTACAATGAAAGGAAAGACTTAGCTGTTGGCAAACAGGAGTCACCACAATGATGTGATGAATGGGGACACACCTAACCTATATAACAAATCATGCCAAGAGGGATACGTCTTAAAATCTCAAACACAGTGGGACTGACCCACCCAGACCCTAACTAAACAAACACTAATAACATCTGCACTGACAAGGCCATTTACACTCTCTTTCTATAGCCAAAGGAGGGCAATAGGCATCTGTCAATGACAATTCATACCACCTATTTCAATCACATTTTATTATCTCCATTAGCTATTGAGAAAGCCCAAATGACAAGCTTAGAAATTTGATGCCTAGGATTTAGACTGCAAAAATAATTTCAGATGAATCCCAGCCCTACAGGTGTTAATATGCTTAAGTATGCAATAGGCTGCTTAGGAAAGACAGAGAGTCTTGGAAGATATGTCAAAAATCAGAAATACTGGCATGGAGGTGGGGACCTATAAGTGTAAAGTACCCAGAAGCTACTGACACAAATGATCAAAGTAAGGGAAGTGTACCTTGGATTCTTCCCTCAGTGCTGATGGTAGGGCACAGTGTCAGTCAAATGTGAGGCTGGCTCTCTTTCCACCTTTGCCAAGCCAAGGGACTTTTCTTTCAAAGTTGTCTCTTGTGGCACAAACATCTCAGTTTCATTACCCACGACATAGTTTATCTAAGTCTGTGTCTGCTGGAAGCCCAAATGCCACAAAATGCAGCTACATCCCCATGCAGACGACTCCCTTTATATGTCTCCTTGCTCTTCTGGTCAATCTTTAGGTGCAGTCAAAAATGTTGGCTTTTAATTTGTAATCTTCATAAAGTTTGAATCCTGACTTTTTGTCCCTTCAGCACTACAACTGAGAGTAAAGGACCATTGCCAAAATGCTGCAATGCAACTGGATCCAGCGTTTAGCAAATGAGTTAAAGGCCTCAAGTACAAGCTTGTTTTTGGAACCTGTCAGTGGTTCCTCTGAACAAGAAATCATACTAAGTTCCTGCTATTTCGTAGTGTAAATAGGCCCTTAGAAACTTCAGGCCAAGTCCCCGGCTGGCAACATCAGCAGAGCATGGCTGAGCTCTTCTTTCTATGCAGATGAGATCCTCTACTAATGTCTCTCAAATTTAATTTTTTTTTTTCTCCGTTGAAATTTCTGTCATGGCTCCAATAGCAACACGTTCACTGAAACTTACAGTTCTCCAGCATCTGATACCAGCTGTCAGGCTGTGTTTCATCAGACTGAACTCTTTGTCCAAGTGCTACCAGCTGGCGTGGCTTCAACCATCTGGGATCGCAGTACTCTAACCTACGGACTAACGCAGCTCCAGCGGAGTCAGGGCTCCCTATCCTTTCCTACTATAGAATTTATTAGCAAAGTGAAGCAAAGCAAAAGCCATTGCCCCTAATCAAAGCTCAAATCTTCCTAGCGCTCACAATCTCCAAACGTCCGCCTCCATCAGAGGGGACTCAGTGCTTTGCAGCTTTCAGATGTTGGCTGTTAACTGCTGGCATAATTTTGATTCCCAGACTCTGTTGTTGGAAAACACACTGTATAATGTACT
This sequence comes from Machaerirhynchus nigripectus, assembly GCA_013397975.1. NCBI lineage: Eukaryota > Metazoa > Chordata > Aves > Passeriformes > Dicruridae > Machaerirhynchus > Machaerirhynchus nigripectus. The sequence goes on along the minus strand of VZRQ01009492.1, from coordinate 280,590 downwards.
CTGAGGACAGTGCAACAAGATTTCCTCTATTTCCTGCCTCTCCATTTGTGGTTACTTGTGTAATTCAGTGCTGTTTGTCACTTTTCAACCTGCACACTTCTACCCTGCAAAATTTTACAAACTTTCTACTCCTTTCTCCAACTTTTCTTTCATTTCCATTAATTGTATATCACACCCCTTCTCAAGTTTCTTTTTATGCAACCATTAATATTACTTTAGGAGGCTCCAAAAGTAGAAACTTGAAAATCTGTATTTAAAATTATCATGGGGAATAAAGCTTCCTTCCATTCAATATGTTTTAGACATCTGGATATATGATGGACCTTCCCCATCCCACCAAATTTTGATTCTTTATTTGAACTCATTAGTTAAATTCCTCCCAGTAATCTTATTATTTTTATTGAATGCCAGTAATATTATTGGCACTGTAGAAGAGCCTGGGAATTGCCATACTGGATCAAAGCAGTGATCCATCTCTCCTAGTAGCCTGTCTCCAAGAGTGGTCAGTACCAGCTGCTTCAGACAAAGAAACACTACAGCTGGCAGTTTGGAGATAATCTGCCTGCAAGCGAAGCTTCCCTTGTTTAGCATTACAGGCTGGCTTATGCCCCAAAGCCTGCAGATTTATATCCCTCCCAGAACACTTGCTTATGAAGTCAGGTACTGTCCTTGCCTCGTAAACTTATAGATTGAGATAAAAAGTGAAAAAGCAGGAAAGAATACAAATGCTTAGGTCAATGAGGCAGCAGTTCAGTAATCATTATCCCCCATGATGCAAATTTCCCCAAGGCTACACAGTGGACTGGTAGCAGGGGCTGCAATAAAACTTTGGACCTGCTCACCCTGATCTGGTCTTAGAGGATGATGTTACATCTTAAAGCATTTAAGATGTGTCAAATGTTAATTTTGTAGGACTGACTACATACTCTATTTTTTCCCTTTGCTTCGCCCAAGTACTTTGAAGAGGTCAGTATACTTGACTGTTTTCATCCAAAAATACTAAAATTCTAAAAAAATGGTAGATGGTAATTTTGGTAATAATAAATCCAACCTGTACTACTTCTCAATTAAAATCTGTGTTAACTTTGGGCTAGGACAGTATGGGAGACCAGACCTCCCAGAAGAAATTGCTTTGGATACAGAGGGGAAACTCCAGATTTCCACAGAATTATCATAAGGCTATAAATAATAGACCTATACATCTTACGCAATATGAGAAAAGATTTTTGCCTTTTGTTTTTTTACTTAAGTAAACCTAAGTTTTTAAGTTACAAGTTTTTGACTGAAAAAAATCTAATAAAATAGAGTTAGCAAAATTACCTTCCTCCTGCTAGCACAATGAAATGTATTTGAGCTCCAGAAGATTAATTTGAAAACTAGTGATCTTATTGTCAAAACAATTTCCAGTGTCACTGGTGTCTGATCATGGGAAGAACAGGGCCATATTCTTATTCACAGCACACTTGCAACACATCCCTATTCAAAACCTCCCCCCACACTCGATTCCATTTATTTTTCAGAATCAAATGCCACTTCATCTATGCTTCTGTTACATACATTTAATGGTTTATGCATTGCTTTTTGGTAAATAACACATAATAAATAACCATTCATTTCCAATACATGAAAGACCTCATCACTGCTATGTATATAAATAGAGGATGCATTTGGTGCATTTGTTGCCTTTCTCAGCCTTTTCTGCACCAGCATGTCTTGTAAATTAAGGGAATGTTCAATTAAAAACATTTTCTAGCTTTCCTGAGGTGGAAGATGTAGAAGTCAATTCAATAGCAAGCTGGCTGATTCAGCAAGAAATCAGCCAGCCTCCAGGAGTCCCTCTTAAAATGTTTTCCTCTGTAATAAGGTAACAAACCAGAGAAATGTACCACACGGACTGGGAGATAGGGAGAGCTTATGCAAATCAGCTGCTCTGCTCCTGCAGGCTGCAACCTTGATTTGATGCAATTTTTATCTTGCACTCACTACTGCCCAGTTAATTTGTCATTAACATATTCTGTGTGGTCAGTACTATTCATATATTTCAGCAGGGCCTTTAAATTTGCTATGCTCCACAGTGGAAAATGCATTCAATTCCATACAATTCTTTTCAGTTTACAGTTTCATTTGCATGAGGCTTCATTCTCCACATTTCAGTCACCACTTTGAAAAATGGGCACTGTAAAATTTTAAGAATTGATATAAAAAATCCAAACAAACAAAGTTGTGGATATGAGAATACAGAAAAATTAGCTCCAGAAATAATTCTGCCAGTTGAAAAATAGTGTATTATCTCTATCTTCCTCTTTTCATCCCCCATGTACCTTATAGCCAGAAAAGGATTCCTACAAACAATAAAAATTATGCAATATTAAAATACTTAGACTGAAGGAGAATAAACATGGGACAGTATCACTGAAATAATGACAATTTGAGAGTTTTAGTTAACACAGTCTTGTTTTCACAAATACATTTTACTAGTTAAAAGGAATTATTTATTCCTTTTTTGAAACATTTGTATACTTAGCAAGTTGAGCTCCTAGCATCCACCTTTTTAGCCTGCTTAGCCTGCTTTTCATTATAGTCTCTTCTTATTTTATTTAATATAAAAATCCCATACCAGTTAAACATATAAGATAAAATTTAGTCAATTTTATGTGTTCCTTTTGATTTAGTGAAGCAGGGGTGTCTGCATTACATCTAGCACTGCCATTAAAATTTAACAGAACCTCAAATGAAAGAGAACCATTTTCTGGCTTTTGATTCATTCCTCATTTGCCTAAAAAGTTACAAGCCTTTGTAGAAGCTGTAAATCTGGATAGAAGTGGGACTATATTTTTTTCTCTTTTAGTCCATATAAAAAAAAAAAGCTGTGTCTCCTTTTACCAAAGTGTGTGCTTCAGCCATTGTGTTTCCTGAATTTGGAGCCATTTGGTACAGTGTTAATTTATTTTACTGACTGAGCACATGAATTCCCGCTTCAGAGGAGCACGGATGGTGCTTTGGCTCAGAGGGGAGCTTGCATAGCAAGTGGAAAAGGGGTATCACTCTGAATGATTAATCGTAGTCTTCAGAAGGGTCTCAGAATATGATCATTCTTTATAGAAAATTGGATTAAAATTTGACACTTCTACAATTTTTTTTCTTTGTAGTGAAATTTTCATTTTTCATCTGTTGGCCAAATAATTCCATGTGCAGTCATCTCTAAATTAATCTTGAATTAATTTTTAAATCCACTGTCCTCTAATATATAATTCAACATAAGAAAACCCAGAGCAGTCAATCTTTCATTAGACATGGGGTGAGAAAGGGTCAGCAGACACTCCTGCAGTACTAAAAATAAAGGCACCACATCTGGTATGGAATGATGTCTGGAATTGTAATGCATATGCATCCACTTACTCGTTCTGCTGAAAACACAAACTACAGAGTGGCTGCATGTTGAAACATGAACCAGTGTAATAGGAGCTTAAACCCTGGAACAGACTGTTTGTATATGTAGTCAGTTTATTAGCAAATGTGCAGGCCTGTAGAGTACAAGGACCATCGTTTCAAGCCGATCTGTCACACATTTAACAAGCTGTTTGTAATACAGTCCATTTCAGATATAAGAGAAAAATCTTTCCCATAGGTATAAGAAATACACGATACTTTTAGCATATGGTGAGCTCTGGTTTTGCAGGTATCCTACATTAGAAACTGCTGTAACATGTTGGCTTAACTTTTTGTTTGTTCACAAAAATCCTCCTTTCCTTTGCTGAACACTTTACAATAAAGCATGTTATAGCGGATGTTAAAAATGAGATTCTGTGCAAGATGTGTTCCTAATGTCAGGCACAGCCACACTCACCGAGAATAAATCTAACCCTGGTGCAAACAGCTCACACTAAACCTATTTTATATACCACAGCGGGGCTGAATGGGGAGGAATCAATAGCAGAGGGGCCTCCACTACTCAAGCGCAGCTGTGCCTCTGTGCCTTTCCATCAAGGAGGAGCAAGATGCTGGGGTACCTCCCCAAAATGATACATGCTGGCAGTAACCAGCAGGGAGGTGGTGGGGAATAAACACCCTGCAGTGCCTGCACCATGCCTCAGCTTCTAGCTGGATTTGCAGGTGCTGTGTGGGATTCAGGGATTTCGCTCAGAGAGAGCTGCCAATGCACCAGTGCTTCTTGACCTCACCTCCCTGCCAGCAGGTGCAGCCAGGCTCTGCCACAGCCCGGAGGCCATGAATGTCCACCCCACAGCAGTGCCTGACCTGCCCCCAAGAGACAAAGCACAGAGTCCCAGTGGAGAGGAAGAGGAGGGAAGTCTGCCTTCTCCATGCCGCCCAGCCTTGCTGGTGGCCAGCAGAGCCAGCCCCAGGCCTGTCCTGTGGCTGGGCCTGTGCCAGCAGTGCAGAGCAGCGGTCTCTGTCCTGCGGTGCTGTGGGTGCCCATGTGTGCCTTCCTCCCTGGGGGCACTCCATATGCTGACCCATGGAAGGACAGGGTGGGAAGGATGCTTCCCCCAGCCAAGTCTCCAGCTGACTCCTGCCTTGCCTCCTTTGGGAGGAGCCGAGAGCTGGGCTTCACACTGTCCCTACTCCAGCATTTTCCCAGCTGCTGTCAGGCTGACTTCAGTGTATAAACTTTATTTAAGCCTTTCTGTCTGCCATGGACAAACGCTGAGCAAGGAGGGCTGCAGTTTGCAGACTGTACCCAAGCTGGGTTATAATTCGAAACAGATTCAGTAATTGCACTGTGTTTCACCTCCAAGACAGGAATTAAATCTCGCGCATGTCAGGTGTTAGTGGTTACGAGCTGACTTTCCAGCCCCCGGAGGGAGCACAGGGACCACAGCTGCTGCACAACACCCGCGGGGCTTTGCTCCCCCAGGAGCAAAAAGAAACTCCTCATCCCAACTGGCAAGGCTTAAAGCTGCTTCCAGCACCAGCTGTACCCTGTTCTCTGCCTCTCTCCCCAGCAAAATCACTGAAAAGATTTCATCTTTAACCACATATTCCACAGTAACTACTGGCCCTTGTCAGCAGTCTTAGAGAAGTAGCCAGAGGCTGCTCAGCACGACTGTGTTAGTGGGAATATTTCCCTACGTTTGAATGGGTATTGTCTCAGACCAGGAATGAACAAGCCTGTTCTGCTTCAAGTCCGTCCCTCTGAGGACAGAGGGTCAGCTCTGGAAAGCTACTGCTCCTGACACTGTGGATCTGCTCCTCCTGTCCAGAGTCATTCTGTTTGTTGGCAGATGTCCTCCTCCAGGTCCAGTCATGCAAGGGAATGAGATTTCTTCTCCCCAGGATCTCACAGTTACTCTTCTCTTTAAACCTGCCAGAGTTATTGCTCCCATAGTTTTGCTGGCAGAGCAGTTGATTTTAACTTTCCTTATCTGTTTCAGACAGAATCAAAGGGGTTTAGCTCCCACAGCTTCCATGGGTGATCTGAGCAAGCCCAGGGTAAACTCTACCACTTGTGTGGCTGGATCCAGAAGAGGATGTCTGCTCCCACTGAATACTCCAGAGGATGCAAGTTTTGCTCCTTTGCTACATTAATTCCAACTAAGTAAAAGTAGGCAGGTACCCCACTGAAAATTGACAAGTAGTGGAAATATTTAGAGAAATGTGTTTGCATGCAATATCAATGCAGATCATGTGAACTGACTCACTAATCTGTTGCCATCCACATGTCACAGAGTCTTGAAGGCTTCATACAGCTTTGATTACAAAAATGTGCATTTTCTCTCATCATGGTGATTGAATGCAGAGGGAATGGGTTTGTCTTTAGGTTTGTTTATTTTTCTTTTTCAGGCATAATGGAGTTTTGAACAGTAAAATTGCTTTCTGACTTTTCATAGCTCTTTGACTATTTGAGTGAAAAAAAGACACACCAGACACTGCGGCACTGCTAAAGGGAAAGGTATAAACACAGTAAAAAGCAACTTTAATGAGCATGTTTTAATATTAAAGGAAAAATGTGTTTTCACTTAAACTACCTGAAAATTCACAATGAATCCATTCAAGTTAGTGGCATTATTTAACATACACTAAACGTGAAGAACCTACTCCTGAAATGCCCTTCTAACTTAGTACTTTAAAAATAAGTAAATGACTACATTGTCCTGTGCCTCTCTAAATTCTTGAATACATCTTTCATTGCTTGAAGATGACTGATTATGAAAATTACACTTCTCCCTAAAACTGAAATCACACAGTGAGTGGGATACACTAGATGCACCCTCTGAGCAATTTTTGGTGTTGACGAATTTTTCCCCATAGTTTTTAATATTTGCTTTGGGTATACAACTTCAACAAAATGAATTGAAGCAAGCATAAAAGGAGAGCAACTGAGGCAGAGATTATAAACAAAGCTGTGTTTTTAGGAGGGTTGCCAAGGCATGGGGAGGAGTCTGTATTCTTCAATTTATTTATTTACATTAGTAAACAAAATTTGACACTAGGGAATTTTTCTGTGCAAGTTGACAACTATGACAATATGGGACTATCATTCATGATGACCAGGCAAAACCAGCCATACGTTTCTGAGACCCAAATACAGAAAAGGGGAAAAGTACTAGTGCTAGCAATTAAAAACCACAGCTCATGAGAGGTCCTGATCTTGTGTTGAGAGCTCAGTAAACTTCGAGGGCCCATGAGAGTGGATAGGCAGAAGGTTGGAGCCATAACAAAAACTAAAGTTTTTCATGGTGTCGTCAGAAGGTCTTTCCTTTTTTATATACACATAAGTAAACAATGGCTTTTTTTTTTTTTTTTTTGTTAATTGCAGAGCTGTTTGGGGATGATGAAGAGAAACACTCTGACAGGGCAATTCATCTTATCTGCCTGTATGTTTAACTTGCCCATGCCATCTTTCATTTCAGCTCTAAGTGTCAAGCAACCATTATGTAGAAGTAATACAAAGGTCCTAGAAGGCATAACACTGCCTCTTACTAGTCTTGTTTTTAGTTTCTGGGGTTTTGTTTTTCCTGAAAATGCTTAAAATTACATTACCTTCCATAAATACCTTCAAGTTCTGGCTCTTTAAGCAACTGTGATTTCCATGGCGTTTACCATTTTTGGCGAGGTTGGCATTTGTTATGTGACTTTCTGCCCAAACTGCCACAACACAACTGAATTCCTTTAAATCACAGTCAAGTCAATCAGGGATCTGAGAGTGAGGGAAAATAAAACAGCGGCCAAATAACACGTTAGTTCTTGCTTTTGCTAGTCTGACCAGAAAGCTAGAACAGACAGCAGGGGATAGGCTAAAACTTTAGGTCTGGCTGAAACAATGATCATCTTGTTTTGCTTTGCCATGGCCCCATAACTGCACGGCAAATAAACAACAGTGTGAGCACAGCCAATTCATTTGCTGTCTAGTTTTGATTTATGAAAGCAATAACCAAGTGAACAAGGGGATTCAAACCTTTTGGTTGCTTTTTAATTTTAGTTTGTTTCCGTTCTATTTTAAGCTTAATTTGAAATAGTTTTGAGGGGTAGGAGCAGCAGGGGGGCCCTCCTACATCTTCCTAAGAAGTGCAGTAGAGTTTTTAGTTTTTGCCTTGTGTGAGGAAGTATTTTTGCTTCTCCCTATTACTTGATTAAGACATTCTCCACAACATTATGTTAATACCATAATTTGGATCTTTACCTTTTAGATATTCAGCTGAGGGACTGACTTTTCAGACTAAGAACCCATGGCTCCAATTAGAGCTTATAGGAGCTATCTGTTCTCAATGCTTCTGTAAATCAGCCTTATGACTGATCTGTGAAGCTAATTGCAGCTCTAAAATTCAGAACTACTTTGCCATTTTTCAAAGGAGCTTTGGTAAACCCTCAGTTACTCAAGGAACTGCTTATGCTATTTTACTGTTAATGAAAAAAAGAAAAGTACCAAAAAAGAAAGTAACACTATTAACATTGTCCAATCAAACTAATATCTGCAAACATAGCTGATGTGCATTGAAAGAGCACAGACTAGATTTGTCATTGCTCTCAATCTTGTGTGTTCATTTAAATTACTGCAGAATTTTAAATACTATTGAAAGATAAAGCAGAGCATTCCTCATCCACCCTGTGCTGATGTAAACATTCACACAAGATGTAAAGCAGCAGAAAACCTGGCTCCATACATGTACATGCAGTGCTCCAAATAATTTGGAATGATGGCAATCTCAGCAAGAGTCAGGCTGCCCAAGAACTGAGAGTGGCTGAGGAGGGAGCCACAGCTGCCTCCTTCAGAAAAGATCTACTGTCTGTAGTTGGTACAAGGCTTTATTAACTCCCTGAATAGCCACAAATTCCAGTTTTATGCCAGACTGAGATATTGGAGATCAGTGTCTGCTTCCTGCAGAGATGCCTGCAGTCAGCTGACCAGCCTTATCTTAAGCTGTGGGCACAGCCATCAGTGGGGCTCAGTTCCCTCTCAGTCCAGCAGTGACACTTCCATGGCAGCCAGATGACCCTGCCACAGGGGGACTGCCCGCCAGTACAAGGGGTCTCTCAGCTCCTGCTGATTCAGGAGCCCTGACTTTTATAGAAGCAAAGTACAACCAGCAAGCCCTGTTTTTCAGCTCTGAGAAGCCACATGTAAGGCAGGCTTGCCTGCTTCCAGGCACTAGAGAAAACTGGCAGCAATTGTGGTGGGCTGGTAGTGTGCCCACCTTGTCAAAAAAACATGCCTCCAAAACCACATGTCTTTGTGTCCCTTCACAATAGTGCATCCTGTCATACTAGCTACAGAGGGCCACTTGCAGACAAGCCCATTGCAAATAATTACTGGATAACTTCTTAGGCAAATAGTTTAATAATTCCTTAAGCATAAAATTGTTTTTCTCAAATCCCAGCTGTGTGATGGGTAAAAGTATGTGTGGGTTTTATTAACAAAGGGAAATATGCCAGAAGGACTGTGCAACAGTAAGTGAACCTAAAATCAGTGGGGTTAAATAAAAGTAGAATGTGCCAAATCATTGCACACTGATCCCCTTTCCATGGAGGCAAATCACACAAACCTCATTCTATATGGAAGGATGTAAACCAGCATTTTGTGGAGAACACTTTGAGGACCCCTAGCTCTTATGTGAAATTGAATGTAAAGTTCAAACTCTGTATACATCTATTTTAAGAACAAATTAAAAATTAAAATATTAAAATAGGCACACATCCAGCAGTTTTTTACTGATTACATGACATGTCAAAGTTGTAATTTTAAACATTCAAAAATTATTAATTGTGTCTCCAAAATTTCTGAGACTGCTTTAAATATTTTTTTTCTCTTTCAGGTTTTGTCCCTTTGTAACATTTGATCACCTAGAGCATGGTTGTACTGGTTTTAATTTTTGACTTGGGTAACATATTTATTTTTTTTTTATAAATTTGCAGTGTAAGAGTCTTATAGACATCCTAAGAGGAACACCTACTTACAAATATCGCAAGACTTAGAATAAAGTAATGAAATTTGGCAATATTATTTTATGATCAAGATATAGATGTGCAAGTGTACTCAGGGTGTACTCATTTATGGCTGTGAACAGTATAATAAAATCAGTTTTGTGCATGACCACGGCAGCCAGATTTTCATGAGGCCCCAGCTGAGGACCCATCAAGTCAGGCTGCACAGATGATTCCTGAAAAGTGCCTCATTTAGGCCAGTCTTAGCACAGGCTCCTTCTTAATCTCTTTCAGGGGCTCAGTTTCTTCCTCAACACAGACCATTAACTTGCAGTCTAGCCTATCATTGCCATTAAAGTCACTATCTATTAACAGTTATTACTTGTATCACCTCAACACAGCAACAGTTATTTTCTGTTCTCAGTTGAATTAAACATCACTAGACCCAAAACACCTTAGTGAGAGTGATTGAATGGAAATTGCTGTTGCAATCAGTGAATTAAAGTTTCATGAACATAAGGCTTAGGCTAAGGCAGATCAAAAAAGATCTAAGGAGACATGGCACTCCATGGATAAATAGCAACACCACTGGCAGCATCTGCAGCACTGAGTGAAAGCCTTGGTTTCTACGCAAGGCCTCAGAAGAGCCAGACACTTACAAAACAAGATTGGCTAAGCACCAGAACAGGCTCTGCAGGGAAGTGGTCACAGTACCGAGCCTGACAGAGGTCAAGAAGCATTTGGACAGTATTCTCAGGTACATGATGTGGTTTTTGGGGTTGTTCTGTGCAGGGCCAGGAGCTGGACCTGATGATCCTGATGAGTCCATTCCAACTCAGGACAACCCATGATTCTTTGAATCTATCTCCATTCATCATAGACCTACCCCGTTTTGACAAGTAGTACACGCCACCACTGGGGAGCTCAGGTTGTCCTCAGCATCTGGTTGCTTGTTACAGGATGACAAAGGATAACACTGACATACTTGGGCAGTGGTTCTCCTGGGTATGTCTTGGGAGCTGACCTGAGCTGTCCTGCTGACACTGACACTGGCAGTGCAAGAGTGCAGGTACTCTGTCCATGATGTCTTTATTGCTGGTGCCGTAGCACATGTGGCCTCACGCAACCAGTGGCCTCCATGAAGAGTTCAGCCACATCCTCATCTACACCCCAGTGCCTGCCAGGAGTGTGTGTGGGAACTTCAGGGCCTATTGTAACATCTGTAAGATTAGCTCAACACTACACGAGAAATGTAATCAAGAGCAGTTGCTGTGTGCCTTGCTGCTAATGAGAAGAGGAACAAGAGCCTGTCCAATCCTTTTGGCTGAGCACTCAGAAGGAGCAGTCCAGAGCCAATGCTGTCTGAGCAAAGCAGCCACCTCTTAACCATCAAGGCCATTTTGACTTCCCAGTTTTCTACCACATTCTCTTTTTGCACACTTTAAACTGCTATTATGCTTCCTTCCCCTATCCATAAAAAGTATTTTCATATTGGAGAAAATAGAAACCTACACCATTAGGAAACAGGAGACTGACCTCTCCCGCTACCCACTCTGCCTTACTTCCACATTAGTTTTAGTTCTCATATCTAAATATGGTAATCATTTGACCATTTGGATGTTAATCATGAGAGAGATTTCTTGTACTTTGGCGGACAAATGTAGGGAGCTAGTACTAATCTGGAAGTGCTCATTATCTGCAACATTGTATTAATAAAATCTAAGATGGATCTGAAAGCTGAATATCCTTTTTTAATTTGCAGTTACAGCTACCACAGAACTGAAAGTGTCAAGTTACAAATTCCAGGGCTTTATTTTTTCAAAGTGGGAATCTGTGTTTACAATAATCAAAACACATTGAAATATCATATTTTAAACTTCAGAGATAATTTTCAATACTATTTACAGTGAGGCTATGGTTCAAACTTAAATACGACTCTGAAATCATATATTTAGTCAGGATGAAAACAGGCCTGTGTCTTACACCTCAGGTGCTCAGGTGCACCTTAGGATGCTGAGTTTCAGGTGTTGGGTAAAGCCATTGCTCTGAGGTGTCTACTTTATTATCTGGTATTATCTGTAGAAAGATGTGGAAGCCCTGGAAGGCCTCAGAAAAAAATTAAATTAATAAAAAGAATTATATTTATTTGACTTTGTTTAAAGTTTGGCAGATTAGAAATCGTCAAAGAAATGTAACAAGCCTCATTAACTACATAAAAATAATACTCTCTAATTTAAAAGGATTACTTTAATTGATGTTTAGGTTTAGATGCCGGGTAGGGGTCTCCATCTTTGCAGTATAAAGAAAGAGAATATTTCCTTGGTTATATGGTATAGGATTATTCATATTATGGTTGGGCCTGGGCTATAACCTTTTCTGCAGGGGCTACATGATGGAAGAAATAGTTGTTCCTTTGTTTGGTGACAGATGAAGTAGTGGAAATCTGTTTTATAAAGAATAAATGCTGTTAAGAGGAAGCTATGCTATCCAAGTGGTCCAGCACTGAATGGACAAACATTGGGGCTGATTTGAGTCCATCTGTGTAGCAAAATGAACAGAGGAAGTCAAGGAAGACCAGAGAGCACCTAGGAGATGCCTTGGATATGATGCTGAAGAACAGCTATGTTGGCATTTGGGGGCAAACTTCTAGTTAGATGAGGTTTAGAAATCTGGTTACAGAAAATGCATTCTGCTGTTTGATTCTTGTGATGTGCAAAGGCAAAGAGTGATTCTCAACATTATTTATAAATACAAAGAAGGCTTTTTAAACAAAATAAATGAGGGATTAATCAACTCCATCATTGGCTTCTGATCTTGATTGCTATAACCAGAACAAAATGGAGTATTATTGTGAACAGTAAATTACATATTTTTGTTAAAAAGAAGAAATGGAAATGTTTCAAGAAGACCTCATCTTTCAGATGTCTTAGTTTGCTATAGAGAAATCAATTTTTTTTCTCCTTTTCTCTGACAAAAAGTGTGTATTGTGACACCACACAAACTCACACCTGGGTGAATTCCTTCCTGGGATTCCTTTTGCTTTCTCTCTTCCTTTGCAACTCAGAATATTCTGTGGTTCTGTGATTGCTGCAAATCTTCTGAATACCTCTTTTATAGTTATGTACATGACCTATAACAAATGTAGAAAGAGTACCAGAAAGAGAACATTATCTCTTTTTCCCACATTCACACTGATCTGTTATTACTGCCAGCCTGATTGCCAGGATTGTAGTGCTAGTTCCTTCCTACTTATAGAGAAGCTGATCAGATAAGGTAAAGAAAGATATATCAACATGAGCCTGGTACATAGATATTATAATAGCAATAACAATGCACTTTTAATGTGTTTTTCATTCAAATATCAATTGGGGGAAAAAGAGAGAACCTGGTTAGTTTACTTTTTCTATGAAGACCACATTTTTATGTCAAAGATTCAGGAGGTGCTTGCTAAATAAAAAAATAATGCAGGATTGCACCATTTTCTGCGCTGGTTCTGCTCCAGCCCTGGATCTGTGTCAGGGTCATGAACCTTCTGTGCAGTGTAAATAATTGATTTTTCACTATGGCTGCTGCATGGAAAAAAAGAAAAGAAAAAAAAATCAGATCAAACCAATTGTTGTTTTCTTAACTCCCCCTTCCCCTAAAATTTCATTTAAGAGAAATGCTCCAGACTACTCAAAGCAGAAGGGATCAAGTTTGCTTCAGAAAAGCAAAATAAATAGTCTAAAATTATAAAACTAAACAGAAATTAGAGCAAAAAGCAGAGAGTGTTCCCTTGTGTTAACTTCAGGATACAAAAGATACACACTAAACTTCTCCATTGGCTCCTAAAGGAAAAAAATCCATGTCCCACTGTTGAGACTGTGCTCTATTCCCTGGCCTAGCGTGGGCTGTGCAGGAGCAGGACACTGTCAGTCTCCTTCCCTGGTGCTGCTTCACTTAGCGCAAGCTCATGGGTGTGTGGATTGGCAGCCAGGCAGCCCATGTGGAAGTGACAGACTTTCATGTCTTACAGTTAGTACACTCTCATGGTACTTTTAATTTGTCTCAAAATTCCTTTCTGGGCTTTATAAGAAGCAGAAAAATTCCAGGGAGAGGCATTATTGCTACAGCATGCGGTGGTTTCGAAGATGCTCCAAGCCACAGCCAGGGAAGGAGAAGACCCAAGCTCCCACCTCCTCCTTCACGTCTCATGGGAAGTGGCCGAGCTTTGGCCAGCTGGAGCCAGGCTGGGAGCTTGACTCATAGGGGACAATCAGTTTTTGGCTGAATTTGCTGTTTTCTAAAAATATTACACAGTTCTATTAGTATGCCAAAACCATTCTTCTTCACCACACAGACTGGTTCTTGCTTCATGCTCCACTGTGAGAGGTCTGGCTGCTGCGGACTGAAAGCCATGAGGTTAAGGAGCCTCAGTGGGAGAGTACTGTAACAGCAAAACTTTGAGTGTCCAGCAGACAATTCTTATTGTAGCTATTGAATCCACAGCAGTTCAGCTTAGCAACCTTGACTTTTGGGGGAAAATAAAACAACTTTTTCCCTTTTCTGTATCCTCATTCAGTTTTGAAATGCACATAATAACTTTTATTCACTGAAAATTATTAAATTAACTGCTGGTATAACTAATAAAACCACAGTATTTACCCAAGTGATTAATTTGTCTCACTAAGAATGGACATTGGCTCATCTATAGGCTTCATCTACGAGTCGTATTTAACAACATATACCTTCAAATTTGCTTTGCCAGTACTGAGAAAAACTTAAATAAGATGGATATGCCGCTGAAACTTGACTAAATAGCATTGAATTTCATCAGCTTAGATCCACTTGCATGCAGCCTGGATCTGATTCCTTAATACCTATAATGCATGGATGTTCAGAACATGTGGATGCAATCTACTGTATTATAAAAACCATTTATGTACAAAGAGGAAAACAACCTGATCACAGTTCCAGGGAAAGTCACCCCAAGAAAAAAAAGCCCTCAAGAATTAGTGACTCCTGACGCTGTGCTCAGATAACTGAACCGTGTCTTGGTTCAATTTCTCAGCAGGAAATCAGAGATTTTCTAAATTACTCTGTAGCTGAATGTGAAAAAAAAAAATTAATGATATTCCCTTTTTTCATATTAAAAATTTTCTTCCTGTTAAATATATTGTGCTGTTATTATTTGATATCTAAAATAGAATAAAATGGAGAAGAAAACTAGGGTTAAAATGCATTTTCTTGGTATGAAGACAAATTACATGCACTTTTTGTAAACAGAGTAAGATGCACTCAGGGCTCTCTGTACGTGTTGTGCATTAGCCTGGAGCCCTTAACTCTGCAGCCATTATGCTGACAAAGCTGCCCCCAGCTATAACAGAAGTTTTACCTTTCCACATGTGTTCTTAGCATGTACACATCTGCATCCAGTGTGAATGAGCCAATGTGCTTTGGGATTCAGGTCATAAGTAGTAACTTAGACTTAAATAAGAAGCTACCCAGAAAAAGAATTCAGTGTAAGTGCATATATTCACAATATGGAACAGCAGCTTTTCTTTTCAATGCTAGGCTTATCTTCTATCTGTGGCTAGTTACATTAAGGCATGAACATTCATTCACATGAGATGTCTGATGCCATAAATCTCGAATTCTCTCCTTGCTTCCACTATTGCCTCCATTGTGCTGGCTCTGCTAATGAAAAGCAGGTTTTCGGTTTCATATGTACGTGCATGTGTGCAAAAGAAGGAGTGGTTTTGTCATATAGGCACTTGTCCTGCTCGGCACACAGATAGAAGCCCACTGAAGTAGAAAAAGTATAATATATGCAATAAATCTGAGGGAGAGCATGTAGATGCTTTTTCTGGCCTCATAACTATTTTTATAAAAACATAGAAACCAATATATCATTTAAAATAAAGCAGCGCATTGTGTTGTATTACACAGCGTTTACAGAGAAAAGCAAGCTTTTAAACCACCTGGCAAGTATTTCAGGCAAAAAGAAAAGAGATTTGAAAAAGCAAGGACAAGCATTAGAAAGAGAGGGGGAGGGGAAGCTGGGGACTTCTCATTTGCACATGTAGAAATGCAAATTTGATCCATCTCTTTCTTATCCAGTGGTAACAGACTTGGCTCGTGGAGCACAATAGTACCTACAGTTCTATGGCCAAAAATAATGAAGTTTAAAAGGAACTGATTTGATAATAGAAACACTTCTATAAAGCCACGTGTTCGTTAGCAGATGCCTGCCACCTACCTCGGAACCGAGAACATAAAAAGCCTGAAAGCAGGATGTAGCCCCCTGATTTTAGGACACAGATTTTGGGACACAGACACATTTAGGGGCAGTAAGACTCCTTGTTGTTGAACCTTTTGCTAATGCAGAGAAATGTAGGGACTCTGATAGTAGCAACTGATTTCCTGCTTTTCTACCTATTATCATATAGGTCCACAGTTTCCTTTAAAGCAAAGCTCATTCCTTTGGCCTGTGCCAGATTAGTTTACCTCTGTAATAGCTGGGACCCAAATATTGTTGACATAGCTGCAGAGATGGACCTGACTGATTAGTTTTCCCCAAACGTCTCTAAAAATCAAGCACGATATTAACAAACCAGATCAAATTCCTCTGAATTATCTGAAGTGATTTTTTCTTCACATTAGGAGAGTTTGCCTTGTGTAAGGGCTTTAAGAATAAGACTCTTGCAACTCAGGGCTGCTGAATTAGAAGCAACTGGACAAGATCTCTGCGGTACAGATTCATCTGTCAAAACTTTTGTACTGCATGAAAAACAGTGGAGCTTTTATAAAACTGAAAAAAATGTGTTTGCCTTTCCCGTCTCACAAGCAAGTGTGCTGAGGAAAGAGGGTTGGAAGCGAGTATAAAATCAGAGTTGGGGATGGAGATGACAGAGGAATATACACAGCTGAAGTTTTTACAAAAAGAGGAAAAAAACTAACTCTGCTTTTGCCGGGACAGATCTTCAGCTGGGTAGCAATGCTGGGCAAGGAAAAAAGGTTTCACAGAGTCTACAAACCACTTGCAAGTAATTTGCTATCCCTCTACCCTTCCACATGAACTGAAATCAGATACAAACTAATTACGGTGAAGGCAAAGGCGGGCGCAGCCGCCGCAGCAGCGAGAGCTGCCAGGTGCAGCCGCCGGCGCTGCCAGATGGGCACAGTGTGACTTCTTACCTCAAAGAGGGGCTGGGAGCCTGGCCGGGCTGGGGGAGGCAATTTGTAAAGAGCACAGCATATGCCACCTGATATTCAGAGGGGTATGTATGTGTTGCACTTTACCTGCCATTTTTGTGGGGCTTTCTACCACGCGGCCCAGTTACTCCATGCTGTGGGAATTCAGTGGCAGATCAGATGCCGTGAAGCTCTCACATGCTTCCACATAATTATCTTCCCATGTGCCCTTTTTTATACCCACTCAACGAAACCACTCACCAGAAAACACAACCTGCAACTCTGCCTGTGGCCAGCCCGCTCCACAAGAAAGATGTGACCGTGACTTCAGTCCTTCCCCTGCTGCCTGGGGCTCCCCCGCGCTGCAGCCCCTTCCTGCTCATCTCTGGATGCTCACTGTGGACGGCTTGCCAGTACATTTTGCCCTCTTGCAGAACTGGGAATTCTTGCACTCACTATGCACTCGATCATGATGAAAGATAGTTTTGGCCTTACAGCTACAGAAAACCTGAGACAGGTGTCAGCTCCCAGCTCTGTAAATGAGATTAAAAGTTCCCTTAATATCAGCAGAATTTCTCACTGGGAATCAGATCAGAGGTAGGTAAAAGGGCCCACTATGCAGTTAACAATGAGGCAACAGGAGATAATTTTTGTTCTGTAATTCTAGTTTTGCCTTGTAAAACTTGAACAAACCTCATAGCTTTTAATTTCATGCCTACCTTTTTTTTTCCTTTGACATTTAGGACTAAAATGTACATACTGCTAACCCCATCATTTTAAAGGAGCTACCCCTATTCCCTCATTCAAACACTCTTCAGCAAATCAAATCTCCTATATACTTGAAGTTGCCTGGGATATTTCGGTGCCATGTTCACTTCTGAATTTGTAGAACTGGACTGAAACCCTAGTGTAATGGAAAAGACTGCTGAAAACTTTGCTAAACAGATGATCGCATTCCTGAGTTTGTTTTACTTACTTAGCATTTTTGCCTGCTGTGAGGTGTTTTCCTTGGATGGTTACCTACAAATACAGCACTGACCTCAGTGTGCATGAAGCAGGCCAGCACAGGCAAACAGAGCCAATTGGACATGCTCTATAAATCATCACCCACATCCTTCCAGCAGCAAAAATAAAAAGGAAAGGAGGAGGGGGTAAAACAACTGGTGAGTGTTCCACATGAGGAAATGGAGGCTATTTGGTGTCACCAGCTGGAAATACTCAGAGTGCTAAAGAGAAAGGTACCAGCATGAGCTAGCTCTGTGCTGGATAAAGTACTAACATTATAAATAAATGCTATCATCTTACAGATGTCTTGTATGGGTAAAATAATAAGCCTAAAAATTCTCTCTGCTATAAAAGGCACCTATCTCAAATGGCAAGTGCAGAAATGTAATACTATGACTTATGAAATCAGACTTAAATCCAACATAAAAGGCTGTCTCCTAGCATAATTGACTTGAGTTCTTCAACTCTGAATGTCTGAAGTGATTTCTGCTGCTCTGCTGGGCCAAATCCTAGACAAGCACCTAAGCTACTGCCTTCTTTCCCCAGTACCCAGAGAGGAAAACTCATCATGGGATGAAATAGGTGAAGGGGTCCTGCTGTCCTTCTACCACAACTTCAGTCTGGATGAGACACAGAGCAGGATCTCAGCACACTCCACTGCACTTGTCAGCTTACATTTAGGCTAAGGCATGTTGCATTATGCATTACCTGATTTAGTTAAGATAGATTATTTTCTCAGAAAAAAAAAATCTTGAGGAAAACAAAGATTGTTTTTTCTGGTGTGATGGTTCTCTTGACCCTTTGCATTAGTGCATTTGACAAGGGAGTGAAATTTTACTTTACTGTGTACCTAGAGATTTTTCTAATAGCCAAGTTAGAGAATCAAACTCGTTCTGAGTCTAGTTCAATCAAAACTTCTGCATTCTGTATAAATGAGTATTAATTAAGGACTGAGATACTAAATCTGCATTCTGTCTTCTTCCTGGTTCATCTGTTATTTTGAGTTCCTTGAAAGAATTCAGCATGACTCTTTGTAGGAAAAGCTCTATCCTAAGGGACCTATCTCAACAACAGGGATCACAGCTGAAAATCCCAAGTGAAAACACACATCTAATTACTTTTAGAGATCCGGCCCAAGTCTTACTCTGCTCCTTAGCATGTCCTGCTGTATAGCTCTAGGAGTTCTTTGATCATTCTCTCTGCTAACGCTCCTTTAGCTTTGAAGAGACGATCTTGCCGTTTTCCACTTGGTGATAGAGCACAAATTAAGGGGTGCAACAGTTAAGTCTTTTTGGCTGTATTTCCCTTAGCAAATACAATGCTCCAGTAACTGTTCTGCAGCCCCGAGGCCAGCTGCCATGTCATCACTCACATCCACACATCTGAATTGTCTTGTCTGTTCCCCACCACAATCTTCATCCAAAACAGGGAGACTGTGTCCAAATTACCATTGAAAGCAGTGCCTGGCTTGTGCTAACCCCTGAACTATGCCCAGGCACTGTCTGGGACTGCTGGCCATGGCCAAAACTACACCAGGGATGATGCTGGAAAGTAAAATGTATGGATGATTGTGTGCCAGGGCAAGGACCCATATCCTGGTTCCTTTCAGTTCACTCATGTCAGCATGGTCCTTGTGGATTTAGCTTTCACAAAGAGCCCCAATATTTTAGATTCAGCTTCCCTGACTTTAGGCTCTCTTAAGTAAACAGTATAAATATGCTAGGCTCTCCATGCAGTCAGTGGAAAGACACTTCCAGAGGAGAATTCAGATCTCCTTATATTACACAACACACCCACAAGAGAAGCCCAGCTAAACAAAAAAATGTTTGATGTATTGATGGGAAGGGGCAGTAAAAACATCAAAAGACAAAGAATCTACCACATAAATATAGCATCTCTGCTTCAAAAAAGATGATGGATACTAATGATCTGCTTGGTTTTTGTAGGGCTGAAATGCTTTCTGTGGGTAAATGTTTCTGACTCTGTCCTGGGCAGATCCCCACATCATAGCTGCTAGGTGGCTTTAACCTAGAGGAAAGATTACAGATGTGTTCTCTTCATAAATCACTAGGTGTAGCATTCCAATGCATTCACCTCATCAGCTGGTACAAGCTGAATGTAAAACTGTCCAAAAGATTTTGGTGCAGGTCATTCTCAAACTCCTCCTAGATACACATATGAATTGACTGGGGTGAACTTGTAAACTCTGAAAATAATTCCTGTCCATCATCAGAATGGCTAATGTCCAGAAAGCCTTTTTTAGAGCCATTTGTGCCTGTGTCTGGTTTACCAATGACCATCTCCGGTTTCACAAATCCACGACTATTGTCAAACTGGACTGATTTACAGAGCAAGAACCCTACACTATGCCTGCAGGCAGAGTTGCAAGTGCTTTCACCAGAAGCCTCTAAATTGGTATTCTGCTAGGTTCAGCTCAACAAGAAATATGCTAGGAGGGAAACTCCTTGGGTAACACTAATATAGTAACTTATTTAATAGTAGAAATTGTGTCTTAAAACAAAATGTTTGGAAAATCTTGATTTTTCAAAATCGAAGAAATGAGATTGTTCTGACTTTTTAGTTTTTTCTTCAAACAGAAGAAGTAACAAACAGAGAATAAAACCTAAAAAAAGTCTGTGAATAAAATACATATTTGCTGCTTTACTGTTTTTCTGTTACACAAGCTGTAAGTATAATTTTCTGCATACCACTAGTTTAGGCGTTTTTCTGAGTAACATACTAAAAGCAATTCCATTTATTATTTTGCTCTTGTAATTTCAAAACCAAAACCTTGCCTTGAAACCTGACATTTGCTATTTCAAAATCTAGCTTTCCTGCATGAATCTCTCAGATTCACTTTTGGTTTTCTTTTTGTTGAATTGTCATCTGTATATTCTTTGCATGCCATGTTTGCATCAAATATTGTTACTGTGTATTCTGTTAATAATGGTAGTGACTTTCAAACATAATTCACAAAATGGAGAAAGCAACAGTTGTTATAGTTAGTTTCACTAACTTAGCTGATAAATTTAAAAATCTTAAATGTATTGCCACTTTTACAATAAAAGCCTGGACAGCTGGAAATATAATCATATTTATGTTTGTGTATGTATATGTTTGAATACATATTTTACCCATATAGCTCATATATAAGTAGGGGTGGAATTGATATATGGTTTCCAAACTGATTAGGCACAAAGCAAAAATGACAAATTACCTCAAAAAAAGAGGAAATTAAGAAGTCAGGCATAACTATTTAATGTAAAGCTAAATAAACACATGGAATAAGTTAGCAGAAAAGGCAACTGCAGCAAAGCACAGAAACAAGTTGAAAGGCAGTTCCACACATCTTTTTCTCTCTTTCTCCTTGCTCTCTTGAATATGAGTCAGCAGTGCCCAAGCAACCAGGAGAGCCACCGTAGGAGCCAGTGAATATCCCAATGAGGGAATGAGAGACTCCCCTAAAGGGACAGACCCTGAGAGACCTCCCCAGGTTAGGGTGAGGCCTCCCAGGATGCTTTGTTCTCCCATGGCAATGTACCCCAGTTCTGTTTCCCTGGCCAGCCCATTGATTTCCCTGCCCCTTTTTCCCTTAAGTGTCAAGGTCCTGCCTACGTACTGCCCCCCAGCCCTCAGACCATTGGTCCCCGATGCTTTTCCCCACCCCTGTATTTTTTATTTATTCCCCACCCTGGACCCTCCCTTGTACTGTGTCTTTTTGTCACTAGTCTCCTTCATGCACGGGACTGAAAAAACCTGTGCCGTGGAGTTCCACGCAAGGACCCTTCCTGCCTCTTTGGCGTCGGCTTGTTGAGGAAGCTGTCCGGTGTGTGCGTGTGTCTGTGTGAATGCAGTGGCCACCGAGCGATTTTCTATTGCAGTCGGTTTCGGAAGGTCACAACACCCCACCAGAACACCCCCGGGAACCGACAAGCCACCCACGGCCTGGGGGGCATCAGGCACAGCATCGCCAGCCAGGCAAGGGAGGGGATTGTCCCGCTCTGCTCTGCACTGGGGCGGCCTCACCTCGAGTGCTGGGGGCAGTTTAGGGTGCCACAATATAAGGATATAAAGCTCTTAGAGAGCAATGAAGATGGTGAAATTCTATATGAGAAGCCCTGTGAGGAGCAGCTGAAGTCACTTGGTCTGTTCAGCGTGGAGAAGAGGAGACTGAGGGGAGACCTCATTGCAGCTACAACTTCCTCGTGAGCAGAAGAGGAGGGGCAGGCACTGATCTCTTTCCTCTGGTGACCAGTGACAGGACCTCAGGGAATGGCCTGAAGTTGTGTCAGGGAGGTTTAGGGTGGATATGAGAAAAAGGTTCTTCACCCAGAGGGTGGTTGGGCACTGGAACAGGCTCCCCAGGGAAGTGATCACAGCACCAGCCTGACAGAGCTCAAGGAGCATTTGGACAATGCCCTCAGGCACATGGTGTGACTCTTGGGGATGGTGCTGTGCAAGAACTGGAGCTGGACGCAATGATCCTTGTGGGTCCCTTCCAACTCAGCTTATTCTGTGAGTCTATGATTTTCATAGAGGAGCAAAGGATTACAAAGCATAATGAAAAAGCAGGGAAGTAGGTTTAAGATAGACTAAAAAAAATGAATGCCTGTGAGGCCAGACGGCCTTTTCCTATTCCTCAAAACATCTTATATTCTTGATGTGGGCCTCATTTTCAAACTGAACTACAGGCCAGCAAAACCAGCTTTTACTGGGGAGATCATCCATGTCCTGCTGGCAGACACAATGACTTGTTCAGCTGAATCCCAGTCTTCAGTAAGGCAGCCCGGTCGGCAGCCTGACACACATCCTTTCCATCCCCAAAGTGGCCTCCTTGCACAGATCATAACCCGCATCTAAAACACTGAGCTCTGTCGGATGGCAGAGTGCCTTGAAATGCTCATGGTGTGGGTGCTGTGCTGATTCCCTGAACTCCCACGTTCTGCTGCTCATTTATATCTTT
Source organism: Machaerirhynchus nigripectus (assembly GCA_013397975.1). Lineage (NCBI taxonomy): Eukaryota > Metazoa > Chordata > Aves > Passeriformes > Dicruridae > Machaerirhynchus > Machaerirhynchus nigripectus. The sequence goes on along the minus strand of VZRQ01009492.1, from coordinate 258,068 downwards.
TCTGAGTTGGGATTTAGCACCTTGTTCACAGATCCTCCCTGAGTCGTCCCTGCTTGTAGCACCTCCCTCCTCAGCATAGTTGATGTGGGGGACTTTGCCATTTTGGTGCATCATTCCATAAACTTATTTACTGGATTCAGCACCATGTGGAGCTGAAGGTTTCTGGAATGCATGCACAGAGTATCTTCTTGCTCACAGGACTCTTCACACTTCTTATACTGTTTAATAATCCTGTGGCAAATCTCCAAACCATGTAGCCAGGGCAGGTTTACATTGAACAGAGGCACAGGTTCTGTTGGTTAAGCTGAGTTATCAGCTATTGTTTAATACAATGTTTTATGTTTACTTATTTGGGCATTCCTTTAGGGACATTGAAATGAAACTCTATCACTAACTTCTGCTGCTATTTTACTAGCTAATGTGCTCTGCACATTACAGCTGTCGACCATGGGATCAGCAATTTCCATGGCAAGGGAAAGGTCCCATACGCATTGGATTCCCAGCTATGAGCAATGTAGCTATGTTTGGCTAAATCACATAAAAGACTTGCAGTCTGAGTCACATTTTTAAAATAGCTGAAAGATTTTATCCTTACCACAAGAGAATTTTCACTTCTGACCAGTTATGACTAATGATATTAAAATACACATTGGTGTAATCCTCATCACAGATAAGAAGATTTTGTCCATAACATGGCTGCCTCATTCTAGTCAATCTTCATTCCTCAGGAAATCTTAACATAGACAATACTGACAATCTTTTAAATAGATCAAAATTATTACTGACATCTCTCAAGAGATGGGAACAGTAACACAAAGAAACAAGAATTGAAGGGGCTAGATTTTCAGCTGTGGTAAGCTAAAGTGTGTAATACTTACAGCAGTTGAAAAGTATATTTTAGGGACACACTGAACAAACCTTTGTGTAAAGTTCTTTCTATCCCAAATAGCCTTTGAAATTCTCATTTAGAGAGCTCTATTCAGAATCACAAAGTAAGAGATTAAGTGTCCTGTTAGTCTGCGCTATGTAAGCCAAAGATCTACCACTATAAAGGTTATAATCCTTAAAAACCATGATACCAGTAATGATTTTCTTTCATTCGAAACTGGCAAATTTTAGATGGAAGGATATTCTGAATGAAATGTCTCCTTATTTTAGAAAGGTAGTGGTGGCACCTCAGCGCTTGCAACAGCAAATAAAAGAATGTTAACCTCACAGCCAAACATTTATGTCCTAGTGTCACTTAACCAGTGCTCCTGAGGAAAGTAAAAATGAAAACTGGTATAGTAGTGTCAAGCAACTGTAAACACAGTCTGAAGAATTAAATTACCTGAATACAGAGCAGAGAAAAATAAAATCCTGAACTCCAATTACTTGTAACATTTACTAGTCTATCCTTCCTTTCCCTGATGTCTGTCACTCTTTTTGTCTTAAAACATTTAATAGAAAAAAAGCCATAAGCAGATCAACATGAGCAACAGTTCCTAAAATGAACTTGAAGTTTGGCATATCTTTTCCAGATCTAAAGAAGAGTCTCTGTCTCCCAAAGTTTCTCTGGTTTTCTGACTGATCTAAAAATGATAATTACTTCTCCCCACAAATCCTGCTTGAGGTGGGCTTCTTTAATCCAGGGTCCAATATTATTCCTATTGAAGAGAATGGAAATTTGCCATTACCCTCATTATAGCAGGACCTGGCCATTACCTTGCAAGGCAGCTGTTCCTACTGAACAAGATTACTGATTACTCAGCTGCTTCATTTCTGACATTTCTGAACTAAAAAGTTGATAAATTAAGGCATTCAAAAGACATTATCCTAATTTTAAGATTAATGGTGTCTCTAAGAGCAAATGTTCAGCCCTAGAAAATAAACAGATGACCACAGAGAAGTAAAATGAACTAAAATATTATTTACATTTTGATGCAATTGCTCAGTGGAATTTTGGTGGATGAAATCATCCCACAAAAGGGGAAAGGGGAAGGTTTCCCTCCCTTCCTCCAAAACAGAAGACAGGAACCAGGCCCTACATTTTTATGTGACACTAGTGTATTCTTATGCAGGGTCTAAAGATGAAGAAACATTAAGAACCACCCCACCACAAGTAAACTCCTAAAATTCAGGCAAGACTACCTGTAGTCCTCCAGAGAATCCAACAGGTCAGCAAAGTGCTTCTTGAAGCTTTATTTGTCTTCTGGGCCACGTAGCTATGAGCTGTGGGATGGGATGAGTAGGAGTTACATATACACTAGCTGCCATGTTTCCAAAGGACTTAGGATGGTTTTTTTCATCCCATGTGGTGAATGCTGCAGGATGGAGGTGCCCAAATTGCTCTGCCAAACCTGTCTCATACTGATTGCTCCTCACACCCACAGAGGGAAATATTTTCTGTTTGCTATCTCAGCCTGGGAAACTGTGAAGTTACGTCAGTGCTAAATCTATCAGAAGCATCATTTTGCTTATTTTAGATGCTACAGTCCTGTTTGTGCATTAAGTGTTACCTGCTGGGGTTTTGGTCTGGTTTGCTATGTTGTTTCCACAACTCCAGGGTGTTGGTGGTCCCTATGTCATATTTGTGTAGTCGACTACTTGACCTTGGTGAAGTATTTTGCACTGGTCTTCAGTGACTTTCATTCCTGTTTTCCCAGGCTTGCTCTCTAGTTTGTAGGGATCAGTTTGGTATGCTCAGTTTGACATGTGTAGAGCTATTTCTGTTACAGTCACCTTGACAAAGTGGTAACCAGCTCCCTGGCCTACATCATCCCCATTACTAATGCAGGCACCAAACAATCTACCAGACACAGGACAGATCTTTAGTGACATCCTCCTCAGACATCCTTCCAGTTTAATAGCAAGCAATTGATAACTGCCATTAAAGGACAGTTTTTAAAGAAATCATGAACCCAAATCAGAGTATTTCTAGTCAAAAATCTGTGGGGTTTAGGGCACAATTCATAAAATCCTTAAGCCAGAGTCTAAAACAGGCCAAAAGAATCTCACCACTGAGATGCCAGTTTCTTTCTATTGACTACCCAGATGTAGATATCCACTCTGTACATGTCTAAAACTAGATAAGGCAAATTTCAGCTGTTTACTCCTTTTCAGTTTTCTGTAACCTCATCTGTGTTGTATAAAATAGTCTCAAGCCGCCCCTTGTGATTTCATCAGGTCCAAAGCAACCGTCTTATCTAAGTACCTTACTTGTTTTTCTTTATTCTGGCTTGAATTCTTACCCTTTGAGTGCACATGAGGATCATGTTATCCAACTGAAGCAAAACAGCATTAAATATTTTTGCCTCTTTGCAACTATCATTCTTGTCCCCTTGAATAGTGGGCCCATTGTTTCCTTCCCACTTTCCACTTGCCGCTTATGTGCTTATGAAATGTTTTATTGTTACACATTTTATTGCTTGTTAGTTTAACTCCATTCCATGTCTGGCTTTTTTGGTTTTCTGATCTTTTCTACTGTTTCAAGGACTAACAGTTGTTGCAGTAGTTGGTTGTTGCAAAAAGGCTCTAGAGGCTGACCCAGTGCACATCAGAAGCTAGACTTGAAAAGGTCTGTAGGATATAAAGGTAACATTTAGATGCTACAGGTTGGCTGGAAAATCAATTTTTTAGATAAAAGAACATAACTTACTGTAGTTGCAAATTGATGACATGTCACAGTGCCAGGTGCCGGGAACCTTGGCTCCTGTGGAGCACTATGGAGAACTGCATGAAGAAAACTGCTTCCACAGCTTGCAGTGAGATTGCCGTTTGGCAATGAAGACTTCCTTGCAAGAAATCAAGAGCAAAGAATATTTCAGCTGCTGATATAAGCATTTTCTTGAAGTCTGGAACAAGCTGAAGTTTAAGCCCCAGTACAGCATAAGTCGCTGACAGCACTGGTATCTGTCTCTGAGAGTTGCAAGTTCTTCAGGAAAGACTGTTGCTTTGGCAGGCAGAGACAAAGACCAACCTGCAATGGATTGCTGAGAATTAGAAAGGCAGCTACTTAGATAATGATTCTCAAACTGGTAATGGACAAATAATAATACCTGACACATCTTCTGCTTATAAGAAGACCTATAAAAGCTTTTGTATTTGTAAAAATCTTAACTATAAGCAACAAAGAGCAAAGCCTCTGTTGCTTCAGTTTGACATTTATCTACAGCTGTCAAGATATTTCCTAGATTATGTAACAGTGAGATTATTTCCTAGATAATGTAACAGTGCTCCTACTTAATAACTGCAATTACTCTAAATCTGTCATAAAACTGTAAAGTTTAACTAGAATACGAGGGAACATGTTATAACATTTAAAATATATTTTATAAGACATTTCATGATAAATTTTAATGGTGGGATTCTCATAATTTCTGCTGTGTTTGCAATCACACTACGGTCAATATTGCATTTAATTATACACCTGAAAATGCAAATATACTGGAAGCAGCAAAAGGGACTTTGGTTCAGACCAAATCATAAGGACACTAAGGTCTAGAAGTCAAAACAATAAAGAAAAAGCAATAGACAAGCAAAGGGAACAATAAACAACACTCATCATCATCTTTTTGTTAATAATAGCTCACAAATGCCCTTCTTTTCGAGAGTATTCAATGACCTTTTCAAGTCACAGGTCCCATCTTCCTCCAGACAGATTCTCCTAAATATAAAATTCAGTCACTTCTCTTTTTGCAAATGTAGATCAGTAAACGTGCATTTGTTTCTATTCACATATTTCCATTAAGTGAAGAAGTTTTCTAAAATAAGAAATTCTCTTCAATTGAGAACTCTCTGAATGAATCATTAGATGCCAGAAAATAATGTTCCAGCTCTGGGACTACTTGTCAATGCAGACCAGTTACAATGACAATAATGGTTGTTTTACTTTATACAGGAAACTAGCCAAAACCAAACGATACGATACATTGATTTCAAGCTGGATACACGTCAGAAAAGCACCACAAAATATCTTTCCATCACAAAATATAAGGCTAGACTTGAACTGTCATGGCTATAGAAGACATTTTTCTTTTTTCAGAAGAAATCCATGTTGTTCAGGGTTCTTGGGCAGAATCATATAAAAAGATCTTGAGTTTTTCAAACTAGCTAGTCCATTCTCTGTGAAATAAATTGTTCAGTCTGTGAGACAAATAAGCAATTTCATTAATGTTTACCTCTCTTGAATGCAAATAAACGAAAAATGAATCAAACACAAGTTCAATATTTAATTCAATTTTCCTGCTTTTCTTGGTAGCTTTCCCTTTCCGTTCATTTGGCATGTGCTTACCATTCTCCTGAACAGTGCTTTGAGTGGGAGAAGTTATCTTTTAACAGTATTTGTAACATAACTTGGCTTTCTAACACTGAAAAATGGACCACTAAGGAAGCCACTGCATCTCATCATCTGCTACTTGGTGCCTACCACGTGGATTCCTGATACATGTTGAGGAGGTGAGTGCACAATGATTCACAGAGGCCTGACAAAAGACATGAGAACAAATCCCAGACCTGAAGTGTTTCAAGGAAATGCTTCAAGGGTTTCTGTGGCTGAAGGAACTCAGAGATTGCTGGCAAGGTGAGTGCTGGAGTGACCACTCATAGTATGCCAGGTGTTATAGTTTTGCATTGAAAATACACAGGGAAGAGCTGCACAGGTGGGGACTGTAGCTTATATTAATGGGGTGAGTTCAGAAATGCTCTTCCTGGGAATCGGCCTGGCTGTAAAAAGGTCACATGTGAATGCTACCTCTTGCAGGAAAAGCCCAGGGTATTGCTCCTCACGCATATCCCCGGGAGCCATTCAGGGTATGCAGGGTTCATAGCCGTGTGCTGTGACCCTCAGACTCTCACTCACAGTCCCCACCTCTTCTAGCAAAGAAAGGCATGCAAAGCCATTGCCTGACCTGGCCAGCACAGCCTGGCCACAGCCACCCCTACAGCCCTCCAAATTAGGCTGCCCATACAAAAACCTTCCTACACATACAAGCCCTGCTGCCACAGGCAGAAAGTCTGCCAGGGACTCTTCTCTCAATCCAGCAGTACAGCCAGCATCCCAGGGCCTCCACCGGTGCCAGTACAGACACTCTACACTATCCAACACCAAGTTCACTGTGAAGCCAACAGGGAAGAGTGATTAACATCCTTTAATATAAGAGCCTCCTCTCATCTACTATTTAAATGATGTCAAAAGTGAATGAGTAAGATTTGACGCCTTCTTTTTACTGTTTCCTATGAATAACCATATATGGTAGAGCCAAATTTTCACCAAATACCAAAAATTACTTTTGGTGACCACAGAATATATAAATGAGATCATGGGGAATTATGATGAAATGGCATCAGAGCTCATGCACCTGACAAGGTGATGCCTAATAGAGACAGGCTGTCTCCAGTTTATAAAGAAATGGCCAAGGTTATATCACAAAAAGCAACATAAAGGGAAGTGATCACAGGGTAAGAAAATGGGGGAGGGGAGGGAACGACCAAGAAAAGGAAATGTAATATCCTATAAAAATTAAAACAAGGCAAAAAACCTTTCCAAGGAAAAGAAAGCACAAAGGGAAAGAGAACAAACAAAAAGAAAAGAAGATACTATGGATTAAAAGAAAATTATCAGGAAGGAGAAAACAAATGGGACTACAGCTTGGGGAAAGGAAAAATATCGTACAAGAGTCTGCATTTAGACTCATGGAATTGATTTTACTTGAACACCTAATAGCTAAATATACAGTATTTATATGAAAAACTTTCATGAGTCAATGTAGAATAAGAACAGAGTGGAAGATGATAATTTCAAATAATGGTTGCTGATGTTATTTGAGAAAAGTCTTATTCCTCTCCAGAAAATTCAGCCACTGGGCTTTTGTAGTTAAAATAATACTTTCCACTAGACTTTTTTTTATAGTGAGTTATAAAATCTACAAGAAGAAGAACAAAAGCCAGTGCAAGACTTATGCAAGACTGGGTGATGTGTGTTGCTCTACAACTGCTGTTGTGTTTTTAATTTTCTTCTGTTGATTTGCTTTTACTTGTTCATTTCCCTGTGTATATTATCTTTCAAAAATTTACTGACATCAGCCATGGGCTAACCAATAACAGAGCCACTGTTATCAGTAGGGAAAATAGACTGTATGAAAACAAGGCTTTTACAAACAGAGGAAACATCATTGCAAAATATATGACCCAAAAGGGCTTACAGCTATCTTAAAAAGGAGTAGGTTGGTGGCCTAAATCAACCATAGCAGAATCCATTTTGTGACAGAATTGAGAGATGATCCTTGTGAAGTGAGGACTGACAGGGGACCGTGGGTTTTTACAAATAATCCAACTTCTGGACCACAGGAGATATACATTTGAAAAATCTGTAGAGGAAAAACCTCAAGAAGGGTGCTAGAAGGTGTTAGCTCCTGCTGCTGTTTCTGTGAACACTTGAACAGCGTCAAGGGCATGGTTCCCAACACACTGCCATATGTTGGCACCCACTATATGTGTGAAGATACTCACCTCTGGCATGAAACATCTTGGGACAATGCAAAGTGTTACAATATCAGCTCTTGACTAGAGGATTTTCATGTTACCATCTGCATTCGAAAGGCAGAAGTGCTTCAGATTTACAAAGAAGATGAAATAGTAACGGCATGTATAGACCAGAAACAACCAGGGCTCCACAGTGCCAGGTGTGCCTTTATACCATCACAGTCTAGAACCAGGACAAATGGCCCAAACCCTGACAAAATGAGCAAAGCTCCACCAGCCCACCTGAGCCCAACTCAGTACCTCCCCACGGAGCTCAGCAGTTTGACCCAGCACACCCTCAGCCCAAACACTTTCTGTATTAACTCACCCTTCCTTTTCCTGCTTCCCTGTGGTGATGTTCTTGCAACATCTGGATCTGTTCTTAGTTAAGAACAGGAAAAGAATGGAGTGAAGATGCTGTTATTAGCCTTACATATCAGTGCCACGGAAGAGCACAAAGAGTTTGCCTGCATTTTTACATTCTCAGTCTGCATTTTCACTGTTTTCTGTCTCTTCCAGTTCCTGCGGAACTCCCAGCACAAATAGGCCCACAATAAATGGAACTTTTGCATCAGCCACAGAACTCTGAAACTTGTAAAACTTCTCAGACTTTCCATTTCCATATAAGCTACAATAATTCTTGCTAAACTTTGTATTTAAAATAACTGTACTCTGTATGTATTTTTCCCTGCATTACGTAATAGGAAGAGAGATCTGGTATCTAACACAGGGCTGAGCGGCTGGGTTTTTTTTTTTTCAGTGAGCTACAATAACTCCATATGCCAAAACATTAAAATAGCTCCAGTTTTTTTTGCAAGTGGGAATATGGCATATGCAACTTTCTCCATATGAATTTTTAACCTTCTATCTCCCAAGTTTCTTATAAACAATGTGAGTATGTAAAGTTATTCTTGTTCAAACAAAAATTAATCTTGAGACGAATATTTACCAAAACCAGATTTTCCACTGGCGACATACCACAACAAGTTACTATCATATTTTTAATAACAAGATACCTGGAGAAATCTTTATATGAGCAAATGTTAGAAATGGGCATGTTGGTTTAGGTAACTGACAATACAATGAAGCAGACTGGAGTTTTATTTCCCTAAGCCCATGATGCCAACAAGGTAAGGGCTTGCAACACGGTTTTTCGTAATGGAAGCAAATTAGCACACTCCTAGCTGGTATGTTTAGTTATTAACTTTAACCTTATGCAAAAACAAGATGCTGGAAAATGCTGCAACTCTTTAGCCAGCAATTCTTAGTTTACTTGGGGATGGGTTCCTGCTTACAGTTACAATTACCACAGTTGTTTTGGCAAGCAAGCACGATGGAAACCCTGCTGCTAATTTACTAAGCATCATACTCACCTACACCACTGCAGACTTCAAATCTCTTATCTGACTGTCTGTGGTCCTGCTTACTGACTTCATAATTCTTTGTTTTCCATTTAGGATTTTGTCCTGTTCCTTCCCCAGCCAAATTTTGCTCCTAACCTCACCCACACATACTCACTTAGTATGTGAAACCAGCTGGGAAGCATAAGGGTGACCAAACAGGTTAAGAAGAAGCTTATGGGGCTGAGAAATGGCAGAAGGGCCAAAATAGAGATTTATGGCCCCTAAGCTCTAAGAGTGGGAGGTGATGGAGGATAAAAGGAGCAGCAGCCTGCTGAGAGAAGTGCAGACAAACATTCCCAGAGGAGAGGAAGTCTAATTTTTGAAAGGCTTTTAGCAGTGGACTTTTCTGCCCTAGATGCACCTCCATGTCAGTGTCTGCATAGTTTCCTCCATCTGCATACATGCCTTCTCCAAGCTGCCCTCCCACACCGCAGCCCCCAAGTGGCCACTCTCACCTCGTTTTCAGCAAAATGTCAGAAAGGGTCAGGTTGAAAGGGATCACAGTGGGTACGTGGGATCCCTGGCCAAGCAGAATTATCCTTGCACAGGATTAGGTGCAGACAGTTTTTGAATGTGTCAGTAAGGGCGGGAGACTCCACAACTTCTCTGGGCAATCTGTTCCAGTGCACAGTCACCTGCACAGTAAAGTGTCAGTTCAAAACTGCAAATTAAGGAAAATATTCCCAGTCCAAAGCTGAGTCACCATGCTGAGATACAGCCGGACTGGCTTCCACCTTGGCTCCTGGGCTTAATTTCCCATTGGCCGTGTGCCGTTGCAGCTCTGAGTCAGTTACCAGGAAAACACGGGGAGAAGAGATGCATATGAACGGAAGCCCAGCTGAATTTGGACAAGTTGTAGTTTTATTATGCTCTCTTCCTGTCTCCACTTTTCTCGTCTTTTACTTGCCCTTTGGTTAGCTTTTTGTTGTGTCACCTCTGCATCCATTGTGGCTCCTCTCTGCTGGCATGAAATGCTCTGCTGCCAGAGCTGAAAATGCTGAGCCAGCCTCAGGGGTCTTGTGAAGAATGTTGCTCCATTGCTCCATACAATTTAGCTCAGTGTTATTGCTTGTAAAATAATCCTCTTTTAAATACAACCACCTTACAACCACTTTACAGCCTCCTGTGGCAATGAATTCCACATGCTTCTTAAAGACCACATACTTCATTTTATTTACCACTCATCGTATTCTTTGTATCGTTATTACAAGCCAAACAGGGAGTGAGATACACACGTTCGTTTTATCATTTCACTGTATACTCCACATTCTTAACCCCTTCAGTCAGCCACCTTTGGCTGACTGAAGATGAGCAAGATGGTTATTCCTATTACTATTTTAAAATTAAACAGCAATCCTACAATAATGTAATAAATATAGACTCTCCACAGCTTCCTTCAGATGATATGTTGTATATTTTGTGTATGCAGCTATCATAACTTCATTCACTGATTAAACAAGTTTCTACATTTCCTTTTACTGAACAATTTATTTATTTTAAATAATTTAAATGTAATTTTAAAAATTTTAATTTTTACATTAAAAAATTTTTACAATTTTTACAATCAATTTTTACATTAAAAAATTACATTTTAATGTAATTTTTAAAATTACAAATTACTTATTTTAAATAATCCAAAATTTTCTTTGGAGAAATATACATTTCAATTAGGAATGTATGAAACTTGTAGATGGGTCACCAATCTCTAATAAACCTGCCATAGGCCTTTCTCCATTGTATTTCAGTTGTCTAATGTGAATATGAAAATATTATAATTCATTTTCTGGGGAATTTTTTCCACTAAGAATTTCAGAACAGTTCTTCTACCAGAAAATCCACCTTGACCTACCTTTCCAAGACCCCTGTTGAGTCAATTTAAATAAATTACTAGAACAGCTTGAGTTTTCACGAAAAAGAGAATTAAGTAACTTCTAATTTGACAGCATGTTTACATTTATTTGTTTGTTTGTTTGTTTGTTTGTTTAGACTTACTCTCATTATGTCCAAGCTCTTCTTCATCTCCCTAACTTTAACACATCTCATTTGGAATAGAAAAAAGAGTGCATAGGAGACCCACGAAATATGAAACCTGTCCAAATGGAAAACTCTGGCATTTTGGCTCTTGCCATTAAGCCCTTGGAACTGTAACCTCTGGTGAATGTGTGCCAGCAGTCTCTGACTTGGCCCGTGGGCAGACACCAGCCCATGTAGCCACGGTCACCAAACAAGGTGTCCTGAGGACTGGAAGCAGGCGGCAGAGTCCTGTGGCAGTGTGTGTACTGGATGGTGTAGGTATGAAAAGATAGACTGTGATTTTCCTCTTTAAATATACCTGTGTGCTGCTCCTAAAATCTCACACTCTTGACCATTGGCATTGAAACCTTCTGCTCCTTCCACAGATGAGTTTTCAGGTTTCTTCTACTTGAACTCTTAATGCTGGGTTGGTGTTGATCTTCTTGTTAAGACTGATTACATTAGACTTGATAAAAAAACATAGAAAGAAAATCATACATCTCTGTACCATACTGTGCAGCTTCAATTATAGCAACAACAACAAAAGGCAACAGACAGCTCACAGTCATTCAGAAAACTTTTTTTTTCCTATTAAGAAGACAGTAAAAATCTTAATTCCCCACATTCTCAGTTTGGCTTCCAATGAAAAGTACAGTTGATTGAAATGCTAATGAGGGTAAAAGGAGATGAACAAGGAAAGGATTCTATGAATCTACAAAGATGGCTTTGCAAAGACACAGAAAAGCTAATTATTAGAATGTCTGTCATCAGACATTATCATGTCTGTCATCTGGTGCTACCAGAAATACTGTGTGGTGACCTCCTGGTGTATACTAGAAATTGCTCACTTGCCTGTTCAGGAATTCATCTTAATTTCATAAAGCTGAGTAAATGGTGGTGGGAATATTTCTTTTCAATTTATTCTTTTTCTCTTGAATTCTTAAAAAAAATGGTGTAAAACATTTATTTATTTACTTATTTATTTTAAATCATCACTGTTTTTAGGCTACGGGATCTCTGTTACAGTAAAATGTAAATAGCCTGACCTTCTTATAATTTGAATTTTATACCTGGCTTTTTGGTAGTAACAGGAATTCAGCAGCGTTTTTCTTCATGGTTATATTTACAGTGTTGGAGCCCTGATAATGTTACAGCTAATTGTCCTAATGACAACCTAACCCAGCAGCAAACCCTGTCATTTCCTCTTAGCTCACCTCCCCCTTCTCCGGATACCTGTACATGTGTAAAACAATGTTCATCTTTACTGGCAATGCAGACATACAAAGAGCCATCCTTTTCTGAGATTTCAGTGGGAAATCCAGGAAGAGAGGCCTTAACTCTGTGTGTAAGGATAATGTTCTACAGACTAGCAGTACAATCTCAGAGGCAAAATATTTCCTGTATTACAGCAAAGAATTAAAATAAAGCTTAATCTTTTAAAGATATGTTTCTGTATGGCTCACGAGGTTTTCATTTAGACAGCAAACATCCATAAGAAGAAAATCTTCACTCAAGGACAAATCAGTCAAGAAACTCTCAGCTTCAAAAATGTTGGATGTGCTTGTAAACAAACAAAAAATGCTACAGTGCTTGTACACAAACGTTTGATAGAATCACATCCCAGTTTGCATGAAGTGACATGATTCATCTGTAACAGAGAATCATCAAGGTTGGAAGTGACATCCCAGATCATCCAATCCAATCATCAACAACCACCTAAACCATATATCCAAGTCCCACATCCAGACACCTCTTAAACACTTCCAGAGATGGTGATTTCAACACATCACTGGGCAAATTATTCTGATTCCTAACCCCTTTTTCAGTGATTCTTTTTCCAATATCTAATCTGAACCTCCTCTGGTGCAACTTCAGGTCATTTCCTCTCATGCTTTCACTTCAGACATGGCAGAAGAGACCAGCCCCCACCTCACTACAACCTTCTTTCAGGCAATTGTAGAGCAATGAGGTCCACTTTGAACCTCCTTTTCTTCAAAGTAAACAACCTCAGTTCCCTTATAGGACTTGACCTCCAGACCCTTCACCAGCTTCACTGCTTCTCTTTGGATGCTCTCCAGTACTTCAATGTCATTTTTGAAGTGAAGGACACAAAATTGAACACAGGACTTGAGGTGTAGCCTCACCAGTGCTGAGTACAGGCAGACAATTACTGCCCCTGGTCCTGCTGGCCACACTATTGCTGAGCCAGGCAAGAATTCCACTGGCCTTCTTGACCAGCTGGGCACACACTGGCTCATGTTCAGCTGTCAACCAGCATCCCCAAGTGCCTTTCTGCTGAGTCACTTTCCAGCCACTCTGCTCCCAGCCTGTAGCACTGCAGGGGGTTGTTGTGATCCAAGTGCAGGATCCAGCACTTGGCCTTGTTGAATCTCATACAAATGGTCTTAGCCCATCGATCCAGCCAGTCCAGATCTCTTTGCAGAGCCTTCCTGCCCTCCAGCAGATCAACACTCCCACCCAACTTGGTGTTGTCAGCAAACTGACTGAAGGTGCACTTGATCCTCTCATCCAGATCATTGATAAAAATACTAAACAGGACTGGCCCCAACACCGAGCCTTTGGGAACCCCACTAGTGACCGGCCACCACCTGGGTGTGGCACCATTCACCAGCACTCTGGGCCTGGCCACCCAGCCAGTTTCAATCCAGCAAAGGGTGGATTGCAAAGGGTGCACCTCTGCAAGCCATGGGCTGCCAGCTTCTCCAGGAGAGTGCTGTGGGAGATGGTGTCAAAGACTTTAATGAAATCTAGACAACATCCACAGCCTTTCCCTCACCAACTAAGTGGATCGCTTTGTCATAGAAGATCAGGCTGGTCAAGCAGGACCTGCCTTTTTTCAATGTGTGTTGGCTTGGCCTGATCCCTGCATGTGCTGTATGATGGCACTCAGGAAGATCTGCTCCATGACCTTCCTGGTACTGAGGTCAGGCTGAGAGGCTGGTAATTCCCCAGATCATCCTTCCAGCCCTTCTTGTAGATGAGCATTATACTTGTTAACTTCCAGTCAAGTGGGACTTCTCTCTGGTTAACCAGGACTGCTGGTATATGAGTAAAAGTGGCTTGGTGAGCTCTTTTGCCAGCTCGCTCATTACTCTTTGGTACATCCCATCTGGAAAAAAATTATTCAATTTATTGAATTTAATCAAGAGAAGAGGCCACTTTGGCAGTCTCTATAGTATTGGTTCAGGTAGCAGGGAGTTGTGAACCTAATAATAGTAGAGTCTTCAAGCCTTAGCTCTACACTGGACATGGACATACAGCTTCCCTGTAAAGGCTTTGTGCTGTTCACAGCCGCCTCTGGGACAGAGCGTAACTGTAATTCCCCACCATCGAGACAGTGCCAACACACACTGGTGGAAGACAGAGTGACACATTTTTTTTCCCACCACATGCAACTTCAGAGAAGCTTTAAACAGCATAAAGGTAATAAAATATGAAATTCTGAAAAACTTATAAGTTAATCTAAAAAATAAGAACGGGCAAATGTGAGAATAGAATAAATGAAAGCTGTTTTGCACACAGCCAGTGTTAAATAATACTGATGCTAAGCCCAGGTTGGGGGACTTGCTGTGTTTGTTTGTTTGTTTGTTTGCATTATATCTTTCACATCTGCTAATCATACCCTCATGTCTGCAGAGGTGGAATTTCTCAGAATTAGTGGAAAATATAACAGCTTTATATAAAACAAGCTTGTAATAAAAGGTGTTTTGACACTTCCACACAGGTTATAATCCTGATAACTTTATATGGACATAATCCAAGTCTGACAATGAAACAAAAACCTACAAAAAAAAGCAAAAAAATCCAGACAAATAAAGGAAAAAAAAACCAACAGAAAAACCACTCAGAAAAGTGTTGGAGTTTTTTTTCTTGATACTTAGATAATTTTCTGTGGCTTTTCATGAGAAGTTATTTTACAGCCTTCTTCCAGCTGATTGTCCATGCACTTTTAAGCATTGGCAAATGTTGAACATATGTAGGTCAAAGGCACACTTTTCAATCATATTTCATTTTTATGGGCAATAGTTGTATATTGAAGTAGCAGAAAAGCAGCTTAAGCCCATAGCAACAAGACTGATCTCAGCCCTGCAGGAGAACCCTGTGTCCCTCAGCCTCACAGGAGATTGCTATATCCTGTAAAACCTGTGAGCATCTAGATTTGGGAGAGGTTTTTATTAGGCAGAGGTGCACAGAAGGGTGGGGTTTATACTTGTATTCTTGTGTACATCCAGTCCTGGTTCTCGCAGGCCCTCAGTTTCCTCTTTGCAAATGAGAAATATTGCAATAATTGCAGAACTTATAAACATCATTTTAATTTTAATTAATGTCAACTTTAAGAGAGCGTTGTAATGGGTATGTAACTGTTCATGAAGACATCCTGTAAATGAGAGGTATTCAATACCTTATAGGAATCATTCATCACTTTCCAAGATCAGGGCATTGATGCCCATTTCTTTCCCTGCTTTTACCATGCACATATAAACTGCCAGCCTTCCCTTCTCCTTTGGGTTTTTCAGATCCATCCAGGAGCAGTGCTCATGCATCTGGCTAAAAGTGGAAAATTATTTCTTCCAGGAGAAGCCTATCCCAGCGTGGGGAGGATGTGCTTTGTCATCACATGGGCAGGGCAAAGAAACTCCAACCCCCTTGTACAGCAGAGATACTGAAACAGTGCCTTAAAACAGCCCTGCCCCGAGGGGCACTGAGGCAGAGCTGACTCAAAATGACTACGGTGTTACATCTCTTACTCCATAACTTCAGGCACTTTGCCTCAGCCGAGTTACTGCTAATGCTCTCCTAGGGAGACAGAGTTTGAAATGGTCTTCTAGCAATGTGGAGCTAGTCAATCAACAATTTGTGTACCACTTTTCTCTTTTCCACAGAAGTGGTCTTTCAAAAGAAATTTATCCGCTAAAGTTTCCACAATTCTATTCTGTGGCATTTGCTTTCAAAATAATTTTTAAGTGGGTTTACCATAAAGAATGTTCAGGAAAACCAAAAAATTTTGCAGAATAGTTACACAGAATTCTGAACTTAAAAAAAATCACAAAGCAAAACACACATATTCCCCTTTCCCCCCCAACATGTAAGACCAGTAGGAAACCCTGTGCTTAAAAATATCCACCCTTTAAGATATGCAATGATTTTCACCTGGTAGATAAATGTACTTGACCTTTTTGCTATAAAGCTGTTTCTCCTTTCCATTAACGAAAATAGCTCTAATTATATTTTCTTGCTTTTCACAGTAACTAAACTCTATGAATAGGTGTATGAAAATAGACAGCTATAACAGACAAATGTAAAGTCATCACTCAAAACCTCATTCACTTCACTAATTGCAGATGATTATTATAAAAATGTGTTAGTGCTTGCTATGACCTGCAAAGGGGAAAACAGTGAATCAATCAAGATTGCAATTATGTTCTGAATACCGTTAATAACCAGACTAAGATGGGCATTCGGCAGATAATTAAGTTAAAGCATACAAGTTGTTGTGTTGTTTTTAACAGACCCCACAGCAGTTTTCCATCCTGTAGTTCATCACCCTTGCGTGAGCTTTCCCCAAGCTTTTCTCCAGCAACGCAAAGCCACTCCAGAGAATTATGAAGCCAGTAAAGAGAACAGGTTTTCCAGACACTTCCCCAAAGCAAAGAAGTTGGTAGTGACTTGTTTATTCGAGCATCTTCTCTCCAAATAAGCCAGACAAAAACTAACAACCTGTGAGGAGACACTTGCTCTCTGCAACAGGGAACAGGCAGTTGTGCAAATGGCCAGCAGTGAGCTAGAAATGCCCAGAAGCTTCACCCTCCTAATAATCCTTGTGAGGGCTCTAAAGCTAAATTTAAACCTGTCCTCATCAGAGATGCTCTGAACTGAGTGGTGTTTTGCTACAGTCAGCAAAACTGTGCTTGCATCAACATAATGGGCTCCTCTGCAGTGGAGCGCTGAATAACTGCCCTCTGCGGAGCTGCACTTTCCTGATGAATTTGCTCCTTTTCACAACATTGATTTTGAGTTAGAAGAGGTTTAAATTGTCACAAACATTTCCCCTTTTATATTTTCCTTAAGTTACCATTGAGAAACTGTATTCAATCCTGTTCTTGTTGAGGGTAGATTTTCCCGCCTCAAATCTAATTTTTATTTCCTTTAACCACTCTCAGCTGTTCACAAGCTTCCTTTGCTTACAAAATGTTAGGGAAAAGGAAAAAAAAACAAAAGCATATCAAACCCACTGCAAATTGGCCAATCTACCTTTCCAAAAGTTAACAGAATTCTGAAAAGTAATTTTCAATTATGTTTTTGCTTCATTTTTCACTTTAGACCCAGCCACAAGAAAGCAAGAAAATGTAGAATAGATGTTCAATAGCACAAAGAGAACACAAAAAAATAGGGAAAAATAACAAAACCAGTTTGAGCCTCTCTCAAAAAATGGCAGGCATGTTTGATATTAATAGATTCAATACGAAAAAACCCAAAAAGCCTGCAAAAACATTTTCTGAAAATATTTTGAATGAAATAACAAGTGTTATGAGTTATTTCATAAAAGTTTTTACATATCAATGTTAATTGATAAAATAATTTAAATTGAACAATTTCAAAGTATTAATGTTTTATGCCACTGAAAATAGAATTTAAAGAGACCTAACAGCAGTCTTGAGGCAAACATAGTGACTTTATTATGGGCAAATAGTTACACAGAAGATGCAGAACATAACTATGAATCCATAGAAGATCTAATTTCTTTATTCTACCTTCTATTTATACACATAACATACATGAAGGTGAGCTAAGCTTTTAAAAATATTGTCTCTTCTGAGTTTGCTTGAAGAAAAATTAATCCTGAAATTCACATGTTCATACAATGACCAAATCAGTGGCTTAATTCCTTCTACAGTGTGCAGCAGCCAAGAGCTCTGCTAGATTCCCCAGCCAATGAGATGGGCCAGGTCTGTTCTCCTCCTAAAATACCTGAATTCCACTTGTATCTGTACCCTTTGCAAATAAGAGAGAAGGAGTAGATTTTCCCACTTTTAATAATTTACAAAGTTGGTAAGCACAACAGGTGAGATTCATGTTATTTAACATAATTATTTACGGCAAATTTAACTTTCTGCTGGGCTTTAGTGATGATGCCCTCCTGCTATCCAAACCTTGGTACATGAACACAATGTGATACTTGAGAGAGAGAGAGTCACTTATTGGAAACAAAACTTCCAATGTATTTTAGATATTTGCTTTAGCACACAAGCTTTTGTATTTCATGAATAATATTCTACAATCATCTACTTCTTTCTACTATTAAAAATGCCTCAGTACCTATTTAAATAGGTACACTGATACTATGAATCTCTGAAATAATTGAAAGATCTTTTCAGAAGTCAAGCACTTTCTCCTGAGACATTATTCTCTTGCCTCAACAAATTCATCATTTTCCAATGGACTTTTGTTGAGAGCGTACTCCTAGAAGCTTTGTGATGATTAATTATAAATGAGATGATAGAAATTTAATCAATTCCATTAGGAGACTATTTCGCATTCAAAATGGTATCATGTTAAGATTTGCCTTGTAACATCTCAGCTAAGTATTCACCACTTGTTTTCCACGCTGCTGTGAGCATTTTCTTTGGGTAGCTTGCACAGTTCTCTTCCTGAAGCTTTCGGGTCTTTATGTACCAAGAGACCTAAACAACTAAAAGAAAAGCAATTAGTCAGCCTTTCTGTTTTGATGTAATTCCAAATCACACTATAATGACTATTGTTAAAGTTCTGCAGAATGTGAGAAGAACAGGTCAGAGCTTGATGAAAACAAGGTTTATGGAGTCAATTTGGAGCACCATAGCAAGAATCAGTGTACTGCTGGAACTATCACCTCCATGAGATATAAAGCTGGTTACTTGTGACAGTTGAAGGGTCCAGAGCTTTTTTTCCAAAAGTGAAAATGCTAACAATGGCTGTCTGTAATATCTCAGTAAAGCAATAGCACCCTAGCACAGCATACATCTAAAATTACTATCGGGGAAGCAAAGTAAGGGATTGTGATTCTGCACTAAAAATAGGACAGCAGAGAATTTCTGTCTTAACAGCAGCAGGAGGAAGATTTAATCAGGGTGTATGTAGCCTAGTGACTCTGAACACTGACAGTTCTGTGTATATCTATCATCCTGCACCCAGTGCACACCCAGTGCTCACACCAGCCTCTGCCACCTTCTACTCTGGCATGCAGGACAGTCTGAGCTGCACACAATGGCTGGCTTTTTCAGTGCATAGGCATAATTTCACAGTAGAGTTTCTAAGATATGTACGTATCTAAAACTGCTCACAGGCCAGGTATGAGATTCCATGGGCAAAAAACAAAAACAAACCAAAAACCTAATTAAAATTGATAGCAATTATTTACCTTGGAGTTGGCCTTTTAGAACTTTGGACAAGGCGTGCAAAATTTGGTTTGTACCTAAATGGTGGAAATATTTATCAACCTCACTTCTTTTTATTTACTTCTGTCGTTACTAACTTTTTGAGGAAAAGATTTTCAGACTAGGAATTATTGTTCTTACAATGAATCATTATTCTGGATTAACGCATAGGACAGTCAAGCACATGACAATTTTCATGATGAGTTAAACCCTTCTATATTTAACCCTCTAGTAATAATTTGCTGTAGCTGTAATAGTGTAAGGCCAGTGGTCTTTAAAGAGCTGGATGTGGGTGTAATATTTCACATTAGACCAGATAAAACACTAAAACTGGCTTTGTGGTACAGAACCTCAGAGGACTGAAGCTGATGTGACCATTTATTTAAATACTGAGAGTCAATATAATTTACACAGCTACACTAGATGCAGAATCCATATTGTCTGTCCTACAGCCTATTTTTGAGACATCTTTCCAATAACAGCACTGTCTGAATGGCTCTTGTGCAATACTTTGTGCTACAATATCTATTTGGAATAGTTTGTTGCAGTTTCATCTGTGAACAATCTGTTTTGTGTTACAGGTTTTTTTTTTTTCCCCACTTGGTGAATGTTGTAAAGGTGATTATTCCAGAATAAAATAATCCTTATTTTAAAATACACTGCCCATGAAAAGAACATTCCAGTTTAACTACTGCTAACTCATTTATTCCACTACAGCTATCCCAGTCAGCTTCCTTCCAGAGACAAATTCAGAGACAGCAGGAACAAGTTCCAAATACTGTACACAAATGTGTTAAATACATTTTATAGCTTGAATCAAAGTCTCATTTCTGTGTTTACATTTTTACAACTTTTTAAAAGAAAAATAAGACTAGATATTTGTCCTGGAATTGTTTCTTTTGGGATAGCAACTTGTTATTAAATATTTCATGACATTTCACAAGAATTGGTGTTGATGCCAGTTTTTCAGCCAGACTCTAACTCATGTAATTATATTCTACTTCTGCAAATTACTCCTGAAGTTTCAATTTGATGCTATACATTTTTTCTCCCTTAATTTAAGATACTGATCTTTGTTTCTATGTACTCTTATACAGCTGAAGTTACCTGTTTTGGATTCTACTAGTGAGTGACACGGTTTTAATAAATACAACTTGTTTCAAAAAAGCAGTATAGATATTAGCTATTACTTTCACTTTAAATTCATCAGATGAAAGATGCAATCATAGTATAATCTATTGTTATGCTGGTCTCCATCACAGATTTCTGCTTAAGAAGAGCCTATAAAATTCATGTCTTTCTTGAGAAAATGCCTGTCTGTCTAAAAAATTCCCCAAAATGTTATAAAAATGAGGTATAGAGAGAAAAGGCCCAACATAGATTGGAATTCAACAGTTTTTCTTGCAGAAACATTTTTAATGCAGAATCAGACCTGCTGTAAGTCAAATGGCTGTAGATTGCATTGTGGTTGACTCTTTTTCATTTTTTCTAGGTAGTTTTGGACTAATATCTACAGGAGAAGAGGATCTGCCTTATGAATACTGGGAATCTTCTGATATAAAATTTATATTTTTAATTGCAAACTGAGATGTATTCACCTGAGATGTATTCATCTGAGAAAGAGAAAATAGATTGCCTTGAGCCTTTTCAAATCACAGTTTTTTTCTGATGAGCTGGACCACTGCTTTGTTAATATATAATTTCAACATTGTCTTCCAAATTTGTTTCATCATCCTTTTCATGATACACTTTTGTATTGATCAATACAATAGCTGCAAAAGAAATTTAGAACTGTGTTTCTGGTTTTAAAACTACGTCTGAAAAAAGCTTGTGGTGGCACAAAGCATCCTCTCAGTTGCTTGCCTCAACGGAACAAAAATAAAAGAACCTGAGGTGAAATTTACCCTTTGTAGAAGACTCTCAATTTAATATAAAGTAGCATTAAATTCCAGTTTTGGTGAGTGGGCCCTCTTTGCACAACAGCGAGTTTTACCTTTAACCAAGACAAAGTTTACATGGACCCTCAGAGAGCCTTTTCAGAGTTCAGTTGGTACCAGAGAGGGAGGAAGTGTGCATTCTGGTGATCAGCACTGGATCTCTTCTGGAAAGATGTCAGTCACCAAACCTGTCAAGATGGAATCTTGCTCAAACACAAAATCAGTCCATGAAAATAAGTTCCAGCAAGTAAATAATGTCTTCCATGGGTGAAGGAGTGAAGGGAATTGCAATTGTAACTTGTGTTTCCTCTTGCTTTTGTCTGGTATCTATGCCACACAAAGGCAGGTAAACAGTCTCCTCAGAGAGTGACCTGTTGCTAGAGAGCCTTGCCTTAGCAAGGTGGGACCAAGTGAATAGCTCTCTGATATTTTCCATTCCAGCAACAGCAGGACAGAGATCCTGAAATCATTCCCACTCTTTAAGGTCCCACCGGTTACTCTGTGAATGAAGCAGTGATGAGGAGAAGATTTTAGTTCAAGATTATGAATTTCATGTGTTAACAGAACGGTTCTTCCATTTGCTGTTCAAAACATGGGTAAATGGAGAACTGCGGGAAAACTAGACCTTTAAATTAGGTCTCAAGGGAAACAAAAATTTAATCCCTGCACATTGTAAATAAAGCAGTCCATTCCAGCCATTATATTTGCTAAACAGTGAAAACAATAGCAAACACTTCAAATACAACCAACTCAGACATCACAAATGACTCTTCAGAGCAAACACTCTGGGTTTGTGCACAGACATTTGATGACTGATAAGGTTTTCTCCTTAGCTGTGGTACTGGTGAGCTTCATGAACACGAATGAACTTGGAAACAGAATCCCTCAGGTCTGTTTGGGGCTAGAGGCAATTGCATCCCCCCTTATAGAAAGAATTTTGTATTGACTGTGCAGCTAGCAACCAGGATGTCTGCACTGTCGTGGTTCATTTTCTAATTACAGTTCAAGATGAGAGAATTCAAGAGAATTTGAACTGTACTTCAGAGAAGAGGGATATGAAAGATTCTGATTTTACTCTGTAAATTTTCTCCAAGCAAAATGATCAGATAATTACAAAGAATCCAAGCAATTTTTTTAGTGTGGTTCAAATTACAATATCTATGCATATTTACATTACAATCCTTTTTGGGGTTCTCATTGTTTGTGGCTTCATCTTTTTTCCTCTCAGATTTTCATCATTTTCTGTCATTTCCTGGCTTCATGACTCTTTCTGACAAACCTTCTGTTGCTGCAAGGTGCACAAACATGCATATGCAAGGACTGAGCAGAAAAGGGGCAAGTTGTCAGAAGTATGATAATTGCCCTACTTAATGTATGTATATATGCTTTCACATTAAAAACATGGTGCCAATCATTTAAATTCAGGTAATCAGTAGGACTGTGAGAAAAAAATATAAACACCTGGCAAGGTAGTCCATTATTTTTTAAATTTTCTATTTTAGTATTGTTTTCCAAATAAAGAAGATGAAGGAGGGGAACCCCTGCAAGTTCACCAGCTTTGGAAGAGCTTATACAATTTGATGACAAAATCCACAAGGAGAAAAGATTTAACACTTAAATGCACTAATTTTTTTTCCAGCTAGGAACCTTTTCCCTTTTCTTGGGCTGTTGGTCTCCCTCTGCCAAAACAGCTGTGTCAAACATCTGTGTTGACACTGGCACTCCAGAGGTTGGGCTTCCCTTCCACAATGCCAGGAGACAACAAATGGCAACAATTCTGTGACTTCCCCAGTGAGAAAAGAGAGCTGCTGGCTCACCACATTGTGAGTCAAGAGTGAACTACTTACTGGAGCTCCGTCAATTATTCTGAGCACTTTTATGGACTTCACAAATAAGAAAAGAATATAATTTTCCTGACATGTCTGAGCGGGATCAGTTACTGATTCTCTCTCCCCGTTTCTTTCTCTCTCCCTCTGTATGTACACATGTATGCATGTTTATATAATTGCATGCTCTGAAGAGGGCTTCTTAAATACACAGTTAAAAGCTTGAAAGACACAAATGTAAAACAGTCAAAACTTTTTTGCTGCAAATTTAACGTTAATAGGAAGCTTGACAGCTACTTTCAAAAAACTAAGTTAAAAAAAGAGAAATATTAAAGGAAGAAGGTATCTTCCTTTTAGGGAAGGCAGCACAAATAGTTAAATATTTCCTTCAAGGTTCTGTTATGGCACATTTTAATTATAACCTATTTTAATTTATGTCTACTGAACTTCTGTCTTAAACTCTGCTTTCTTCCATGCAGATTTAATATTCTTAGTTATAGCAGGATTACATCTCTATAGAACTGGAATTTTGCAGAAGAAAAGGAGAGGGAAATTTGTGGAGGAAGAAATACTGAAATGGGATCTTTAAAATCAAATACTAAACATGATTGCATCTTGACAGATTTATCATCCTTAGAATTAATGTACTTCCATCCTTCCAAGATAATCACATAGTAAAATAATTTCTTTTTGTCCCCACTGTAGAACAAGTGACATAACAAACCATAGTAGGAAGTGCTAAAAATAGATACTGACCAAAAATGTAACTTAGTGCACTTTTTTGTTGTTCTTGCTTCTTTCACACAGATGTTCTTTTCAATTGCTTTTTTTTGCATCTTGTTTTAAACAACATTGATATCAAAATGTTTCCATGGCTTTCCTTTACATTTATACACATATACAAACATACACACATGTATATATTGTAAATGACTCGGTTTAGTATCTCATTACCCTCATAATAGCCTCACAATAATACATATTCATTCTCTGGGAGAATGATGTTTAGACAAAAAATAAGAAGACTCTCAAGTATTCAACCTGAAGGGGTCAGTTGCTTATTACAAAGAAAAGCAAGATTAAAACAAACATTACCATTGCAATAGCCTCTTTGTATCTACAAATGCCAGCTTGGTCTCTAAAGGATATTTCAGGATCTTTACAGGTTTTGCATAAAACTGATGTGGAAGAGTGGGTGTGCAATGGCATTTAACAGAAAGAGCATCCTAAATATGCAGCTGCCTACAGATTTAGGGTGGGGATTGACTGCCAGTATATATGAGAAAAATGTCATACATGGCAAAGTTGTTACGCTTTTTGGCCACAGAATGAAAATGAGTGGGATATTGTACTACAGCAAGGAAAAATGTGGTACTTTCTGTGCAGTAAGAGTTGCTCACTCCATTGCAATCATATGTGAGTTTGGAATCAGACCAAATGCAACTTAGCTGAAAAGGGTGTAAAGGTCTAGCGGGTTTGTTCTCATCATAGATCAAATTTATGCCAGTTACAGAGCCATGATTTTGGAACAGCTGATAGGACACCACCATCCATAGTGAATTGCTGTTTTCATACCCTATAGAGAAACACAGTCTAACCTATCTGCCCTCAGAAACTACTTCAGGCTTGAACCCAGCCCAGCTCTGAGGTGTTGGCCAGCTCCAGTGGGTCATGACGTTTGCCCCTGCACCTCCCAGCTCTGCTGGCTCTCAGTGCAGCCCGTGCTGCCACAGCAACAGCTGGGTGCTGTCCCCACCAGCTCATACCCTGGCCAAGGAGCCGCACTTCCACTGACCTCCCAGCAGTGGAGAAAAGCCCATTTCCAGACCAAACCAACATAGCTCGTACGTGATGAAGGTGACTAACTCTTATGGCCAGTATGAGAACTGAAAAATTTCTGTTGGACTTTGGGATAGCTAAAGTGGCTTTCTTCTGATTTATGCAGTGTGCATCTTTAACTGCCCTTCCCCTGACAGACGAGTACTTTTAAAACTAAACAAACACACAGTGTGTCCAAGCATGTCATCAAATGACCTTCTGCTACCATTATTGATGAGTTACACCTGTTTGCCAACAAATACCCTTCTTATCACTGTCATGTGAGTAATCAGGTAAATGTTTGAGTAAATAAGTCTGCCCAGCATGAGGCCCTGGCAGCTCTCTTCACCGGATGCAGAGGGAGACCCTCTAGAGCTAATGAGGAGGTAAGGCTCCCCAGTGGCAGAGAAGTTCATTGCTGATTGTTTTACCATGATTCCAAAGAGCCGCTGTAAAGACCAAACAAAATTTAGAAACTAAATTTTACAGATCACAGTTTTCTCCAATTCAGATTCTGGCATGGCACAAAGGAAAAGACGCACACACACACACAAACACACACACACGTGTTGGTATTCATGGACAGCCCTCAAGATAGTCCCTAATGCGCTGGGTCAGGCTGTGAGCAACTCAAACAGCAAGCTGGGGTGCCCCCAAGCCCAGCTGTGAACAGCAGCATAGATAGTGGTATGGCAACAATAAATTAACCCTCTGCCTGCATAGGAAAAAGGCTCTCATGCCTACTATTCACCCACCTGTGAGGGAACCTGAGACCTGGGGGCTTTCCAGCTGCTGGTGCATTCCCTGGAAATGCAGTGACCAGGTGCTGCAGTATTTGTTAACAGATTATCTCAGGTAGTGTCAGAACTAGAGGGCTAAATAATGCTTGTGTTAAGATAGTGTATGTTTGTCATGAATGCACGGAATAAAGGAAGGATTTGAGAGCCCAGGTGAGCAAAGCAAGCAGTCAGAATTTGGCAGCTCCAAGAAAACACTCGGAAAGAGGATGGGCAAGAAAAAGGGAGTAATAGGACCCCTTCCCCACCCATCCCAAAGTATGTCAGGAACACACAAAGGAGCAATCTCTGTCATCACAGGCATTTTGTGCAGTCTTTTTTCAAATATTCCAGAGGAAGTATGGCGCTGCCCTGCCCCTGCTTTAGCCCCTCTCTAAATATCACCATTTAGCATAGTCCAAGCAGAGTCAAGGTTGCTCTTTTTTTCTTTCTTTCTCTGCAAATTATTGCTTTGTTCACTACTGAAAATGATACAGCCAAGTGTTTGTTTTGCTTACCTGCTCAAAGAGTAGGTAAATTATTATCTGAAGTTCATGCCACAAATATATTTAGTTCTTATCTTTAGTAAACATTTAGTAACAGTGAAGCTCTCATTATCAACAAGAGCTACGTACCTAAATCCCTTCCCTCCCACCCTGATGTCTTTTACTCCAGAGCTGATAAAATGCTTCCAGTTACAGAGCTCTGCTCACACACAGACATGTGAAAAACGTGTGTGTGAATTGTGTGGCAGAGGCACTGTACACTGCATTGCATTAGAGGGCTCATGATAAAAAATTGGTATGAATGATTGGAATACCAGAATGAAAACAGCTTAGAGGATAGTGTTCAGTACTGCAGCATCTGCTAGTGTTGCTATAAATAAAGAGTTACAAACAATTCCTCATTATGAACCCTAATTTCAGGTATTTATAACCTGGATGTTAAAAAAAAAAACCCTCCAAATAACATTTAGAAAAATACAAAGTTTGGATATAAATTTTACTGAATACATGGTTAGATATATGTACAAAATCTCTATTTGTAAATCTGTAACTTTCTATCATTATTTATCTATCTATCTATTTATCTACCTACCTATCTATCTAACACATGTCACACTGGCTTCAAGAACTCTTTCTAAAGTCAGAGAGCATACACTTGAATTGTTAACTAATGTTTTTAATGGGAAAATTCAGTGTTGGAGACTTGCTTTCTTTACATATTAAATCATGGTGTCATATTTTAAAAAAACCCAGATTCTCACACCTGAAAATCTGGAATTCCTTGGTATATACCTTGTAGGTCACCAGTGAAAATGAACCTGTCCACTCTGTCTCTGCATTAGCACTGGAAATGAGCTGCGCAGCCTGTAGCTCCCCTTGAAAGAAAGGCTCAGGATTGTAATCATTCTCTATACTTAGAGATGTGGTGCCAAAGAAAAGGTATGAATATTAAAACCAAACCACTGTTTTTAAAAGGAGGATGTATATTTGAGTCTCTGGCCTTGTGTATCTTTATGTGTTCTTTTAAATTAGTCAGAACATCTACCATCAGGGACATGGCTTGTTGCCTCTGCTCTGACTGTGCAGAAAGCCCAGGTCTGGCAGCCCAGACAGTGGCCAGGACAAACCCTGCACCACAGCCTGTGGCACAGCAGTAACACCACCTGTGGCAGGTGGTGGAGGACTTGGGCATCCAACATCTGCTCAGATTTCAGCTAAAGAAGCTCCGAGTCATTGTGACAATTGCAGTAAGGTCTCATGAGAGCAGCACACATCTGTGGGGATCTCAGGAGATGGTAGCTACCATGCTTATGTGTTCTCCTGTTCCTGCTTCAGCTCCTGTTTGTGTAACTGAATATTTGCCACTGATTGCAGAGCGACTAGCACTTCAGCCTCTCTTTCTACTGCCCTCTCAGCCTAGTATCTGCACCCTGCCCTATAAATTCAATTTAAATCAAATGGGAAAAAAAGGACGTATTAAAATGTCACAGAATGGCATTTGGATTTGCCAGGTGCAACAAAGGATGATAAGGATTATAGAATAAAGTGGTGCAAAAGGCAGATGGACCTCTGCACTGTTCATTTCCCAAGTACAATGAGGTTTTTCTGTGTTTATGACTCAAAAGCTGTGGAGAAGTAGTAGTCATCTGTAGTCAGGAAAACCTGACCGTCAGGAAGAGAATATCAGCAAATGTAGGCAGGTATGAGAATAATTTCTAAAATCAACAGAGGAATTCAGATGTGATACATCAAAATAGTGTTTTTTCAGACAAATGACGTGATGTTTCTTTGCTTGGAATTTTGTGAGTATTTTGGGTAACGTTTTTAACATATCAATTATTCAGAGTTTTATTTAGTGTAAAATAGATTTGGCTTCATGCAACCTTTTAATAAATAGTAAGCAAAACAGGGAAACATTTGCAGTAAAAACTAAGAAAACAGGATAGGCTTATTAATTCTCTTTAGACTGTCAAATAGGAACAAATCAGCGAGGAAAAAAAGAGTAGACTGATTTGAAAAACAAAAACAATGCTGTATCAATACAGCTTCACTGTTGAAATTCACTAGGAAAAATGTGGTTTAGTTACTAGAAGTATCCTTCAGGTCCTGTGGGGAGGGAAATGCCTGTGACCCGTCAGGATGTGGAGGTGTGTGACTGCAGGTAAGTGTGAGTGAGCCAGTGTCAGGTGCACGAGGTGAAAAGAGAGAGACACACTTAGCTCTGCACTCTGGCTGAAAGAGCTGCTTGTAAGGGTGTTGATGTAAATAGTCTCTTGCTTTTCACACACAGTCTCCACATCCTGCATCACTGCTGGGAGTAGTAGAATAAATGATTTTGTGGGAAGGGAAAAAAATGGCTACTGAAAACCTTTCTATTAAAGTCTATTAAGTAGTGTAAAGGTGTTTAACAAAAAAACAAAACAAAACCCAAAAAACCCCCTGTGTATTGTACCCACAGATGTACAATGACAGCTTTAGTCACACATTCAAAGAATATAAAAAATAAACACCTATCCCAGTGCCTTTGAACAGTATGCAAATCAGTCAGGACTGCCATATAAGCAAAAAAAAATTGCATATAAGTGAAATGTTTCCTGGCTCAAACACAAATTTCTAAATTCCTCAAAAGCTAACATTTATCCAATATTTGGTTCAGAATATAATATTGCTTGACAATTCCACTTTTCATGCTTAGTTTTTAGAGTTTTAATACACTGAAAGACACTTCCAAAAGACAGCTACTTTCCTATGCCTCTAGCAGGGTCTATCCCTGTTTTGAGCATATGCTTTCCCAGATAATGCACACAAAAATATCCTCAAAACATTCAATCTCTGTATTATCCTGAGAAATGGCTTAAATTAGGAACAGTTCTGCAGAAATTAATACAGCTCCACAGACAGAGCAACAGCTCACATCCTTGTGTTCAGACTACATTGCTTATTACATTAAACACTAAGAAGACATTAAGTCTTCTTCCACTTCCTACTAGGAGAAGGCTCAAACTGGACATATCCTTATGAATTTTATGCAATAAAGATGAAAAATTTAGGGGAGTAGACCATAAACTGCAGCATTTTTTTTTAGTGGGGGTTTTGATAGCTGCAATTTCATAAGCAAAAAGGTACAGATCCTATCAAATATTTATTCCTGCTCCTTGTAAGTGCTCTTCATCTTCTAAGAAGACAACTTGCAAGAGAAGAATATTTGGTCCAATGATCATGAATTTTGTATCAAAGTTATTAGTTCACAGCTTTAATGCTCAAACAGTTGCTCTTAGTGCTCTCAGGTAATTGGAGAAGCATTTTCCGTTTAATTTACAAAACTTGTGATTTCTGTGACAGCATCAGAAATATTCTTTTGAGAAACAAGGCTCTTTCCCGGCATCAGAGGTAAGGGAAACCCTATGGTCCAGCAGCTACAGAAGCAATTTTGTACTGGATAAAATTCTCATTATTTGGCAGTTTTCTGTGTGCTTTGCAACAGGGAATTCCTAAAAACACCCAAAAAAAGTGTATGCTCATATGTACTCAACACACAAATAGGAAACAAGTTGAGGAGAAAAAAGGAAATTCAGACTAATGGTCATAACTCCCTCTCCTTCAAGTGGAACAAAGCTACTACAACCCTAGATGAACATTAGTGCAATACTGCAAAGGAGCTAATGCAAGTGTGCCAGACGATGCTGTCATCTTTTACCCTCTCCTGACTCAAGCCAAATGGGAATGTGGATTACAAAGGCACTTGGCTTGAGATGGTGATAATGGAAAGCTCAGTCTGAACCAAACACCTCATAGTTCTGGCTTTGTTAGTTTGGTGTCTCTGGGGACACTGGTGGAGCCTGGGCCTGAGTGACACCTGGAGCTCCAAGTGATTTGGCAATCTGCATGTACCCTGTGATAGCCTGAATTTGGTCACTTGACTGGCAGAGTGATTGTTACTGCAAAAGAGAGCAGCATTATAAAAAGGCTGTGAAAGTAGATGACTATTGATTTGGTAAAGGCAAGTGAGCATATTGGTGAAATACATACTCTAGTATGCATACTTTTGTGCTAAGAATCGTATTTATCCCTTAGACATTTATGGCTTCTTTAGAAATTTTATTGTTGTATAAATTTGTACTTAGGCACCTTATAAAAGTAGAGTTGTGACAGCATAATAGTCCATAAGGAAAACACAGTTTCAAGAACTGGACTAGAGATTTTGTGGTTTGCCATCTTAATGCAGTGCCACTCAAAAATACCAAAACCAGATTTTGGGACCTTGAACAGCCTTTCATGATATGCAACCAGAGCTTCTTCCTTCCTAAAAGCACTCATCAAAAATGGATCATTAGTTTGATATCAGGTGAATCCAGCTGCTTCCTCTCCATATGTACATTCAGAGAATATGAAAGTCTTTCTAAAACATTACCAGCAGAAAATGCACTGGGAAATTCAAAGGTTTCCAGTACACAGAGTTTTAGCCCTGTAATTTTTCCCCTCAAGGTGCCACAAGAGATAATGTATTAATCATTTGTCAAATTATTATTTTCAAATCCAAGCTGTTTATTATTTTTAGTTATTTAGTTGCATGAGGATAGAAAAAGTCTTTTATCACTTTCTAATATATTTCCTACCTATTTCAGATAAAAAGCGGATCAGGCCAAATGTTCAGCAAATTAGAGGAAAAACATTCACTTTCAAGTTGTTTACAAGGTGAAGTTCAAACATGCAAAAATACTTTAGAGTAAAAATATTGTCATTCACTTACATCTAGTAAATAGACCTGGCAGACTGCTGTAACAAGACAGTTGCACATAATTTTGAATATTGTATTAATAAAGCCAGTTGTAAATTGGGATGGTGGCTGTGATGGATAATTGTGACTATTAGGCACTAACACAATTAGTATTAAAAGAAGCTGTGGCTTCAAATATTTACTACTATAGTTCTAATTTGTAGGTAGTATCTGTAAGGAAATAATGATAACCTGAACTGAAAATCCACAACAGTCTTCATACTTAATCAAATAATGCTGCACTAATTAATTTTGCCACAAAAAGTTAATTCCTTGGAAAAGCTGTATAATTTTTGTAAAAAAAAAAAGTATTATGAAGACAACTCCTTAACCTTATAGCATTTTAGTCACCACTAATTTCTGAATTGTTAGTAAAACAAATATTGGATATTTATGGGAATTCCTTATGTCTTTTCCACAGTCCTGCAAAGTGAAATCGTTGCTGGATAGGTAAGTTCCTCTTAAGCTTATCTGAAATACAGTAATGCAACCAAAAAAAATGTGTTTCTAAGTTTTTAGGTATGTGTAGTTGTTGTGTTAGGATCCTTCAAAGAATTTTTTTTTCTGCTCATGCTCCATTTACAAAGGGGAAAATGATTGAATTTGCTTCACTGCATTGAACTTATACAGCTTCCTGCTGGGTTCTGGGGAGCATTTATGGAACACCACCTGGAGGGCAGCTGCTCTTTTCTCCTAGGCCTGAATATCATTAAATTTCAGCAGCAACATGACACACTGTAGAAAATTTTGTTTTAAGACTGCACTCTTCTGTGCTGTTGTTGTCAAGAGCAAAAAGAAGTGGGGGCAGGGGGAATTTCTGGAAAGCGAGAGTGATAGATTTCATTCCTTGTCAGCAAGTGCCAACAACCAGGAAAAGCAGAAGGGCGAAGTATAAAAGGGACTTTTTTTTTTTTTTTGATGGTGGGTGAAAAAATAGCGACCTGGAAGAAATGTATTTGAAAACAGTGCATTGTCTTTTTGTAAATATAGGTAATTTTGGCCTGTGCTGAAGCTTTCACAATTTAACTTCATATTTGAGCAGCAGAATATCTTCACTTAAAAGAGAAGAGCAATTGCTAGCCTTATCTTGCACATGTGGGTGACATTGCAGCTGCCCTAAGAACGAATTTTCTTGTAGCTATGTGCTTAAGCATTTCACTACCAGATTAAACTGAAGACAAGATTGCAGTGAAATGCTGTGAAGCACTGCATAATGCTTGTGCCTTCCAAAGGGACCAAGTAACTGTGGCTCAGACCCTCTATGGGTTTTACACATTTTGAACAAGCTTTTTTCATTACAGTTAAGAAGCCTTTTGTACAAAGAGGAGAGGCAAGATGGGACCAGCTTGTGGCACCTCACATCTATTGCTGTGCTTCAGGTTTTTTCCCTCCTCTAGTTTCCAGCATTTAAGTGTCAAACCCAGTGTGAAGAAACGACTGCATTCCCCTGGGAATTACAAGGTATGGTCCAGCTCTCTGTGCTTCTTATATTCTTACATTCCCTGAAGTCTACAGAGGTCATCTTACCAGTGTTAGCAGGAAAACTGGCACAATGATCAGAAAGAACAATCTATATACGGTAAATGTTACCAATGTGATTGATCTGCTCGGTTCCTTGCTATAAAATTTTAGTATTTTTCAGTGGACTATGACACTTAACTCTTATTTTTGCACATTTTGACCTCTATATTTCCCTCCTTTCCACTTTGCACCTTTTCTCCTCACCCTCTTTGCCAATTGCATCAGTTCCTGATTGCCCTCTCATTCCTCCTTAGTTCACCACTAAAATGCCTAATAGCAACATAAGATGGTCTCCAAAATGAGCTGGAGTGTTGTAGAATTGACCACCAATTAATATTGTTGTGCAATACAAATGATTGACAATTTCTTCTCATAGCAAAATTCAGAAATAGGGATTTTGCCAAAATCATACTGTTACTGAAAATGCACTGATTTCAACAGCAGCGAGAAATTACTGTTACAGATGAGAAAATCTCAATAAACTTAAAATTCACATTTCTTGTTCATTTAATTTAAAAGTTTGTTTCAAATAGAACAGCTGACAGAAAGTTATATCACTTTCTTTCAAATTGAAATATCTATGCTCTCATGCACCATTCCTAAATCAGAAGTTTTTATAGTATTCTTCATGAGCAGCATTTCAACCAGCAGTTCCAGTTTTGTCTGGGTAGTCTTTCAAAATTCACAGTGACTACAAGTATTGACACTTTGGGAACAACAAAGGACCCCTGATCTGGACCAGAGAATCACTGTGCTAGGCAGAGTGCCAGACAGAGGCACCAGGTCGTGTATAAATATTTTGGGTTCCTGAGAGAAATAGTGGAATGGCGGCTACCTGACTTGGACTTGACGGCTTAAGAGTATAGTCAGAACCAGTTTTCCCTCATGGCCACCAGAACTAACTAATGTTAAACTTTTTTGCAGGAAGAAAAGGTATTTGAAACAACTTTAACTCTTGAATATTAGTTGAATAAACCAATAAGGATCAATGTTTGTTAAAGCAGCTCCCATCACTGAGATTACACTGAGTAGGAGCTTCAGGACCAGCACTTCCAGTCGATCCAGAATCCTAGATTTAAATACAAAATTATTTTGTTTCTTGATGGAAACAATATTTGCCATTCTGAAAGCCAGCGGGGTCCGGGTGGGAGACAGGCAGATTCCAAGTGGGAGGTGAGGGTACTAAACTGTTTTCAAAAAGAAACAAGAATCAGGCCCACATTTTCCAAGCTCAGTGCCCAGGGAAACTAGAAAGGCTTTTTCTATATTGCAAGAAAACTCATACTTAGTGAAGCCATTGAGTTTATCTATATTTCTTCTGCCACAGCAATCTGGCTGGAAATAAAAGCCTGCATACAAGGAACACCAAATAATAATGGATTTTCAAACTAGAATTGAAATGAAAAAGATCTCTCTGGGTAAGACTGGTGTCTAGATAAAATGTAAATTCAATCTCTCTGTGAAGCACTTGTGAATAATCAGAAATGCATACAGTCACTAAAATACATTACCAGAATAACACAGAAATGGAACAACATGACAGTATTTTTTTTCTGCTGGAGAAGTAGATGGTTCTCCCAAATAATTATCTATTTCAAGAGAAAACTGTTCACATACAAAAAACCCCATGCTTTCTTTTCACATATCTCACTCCTTGGATTGGCTCCAATTTTGATCTTTACACTGTCCCCAAATGGGAGTAATTGAATGGCACAAGCTGTCTTTTCAAACGTGACTCCTCAGTGTACTTATTCATTTACTCTCAGGACTGCAGTGAAGACTCTAATGGGGAGAATTCCAGGGCTATTCCTGTCCTGCCAGACTCATTGTGTAGCCTTAGATAAATTATCTTAGCACTAGTTCAGACCTTCCTTTCCTGCTTTGTTTTGTTTATCCGTAAATTGCCAAATGAAGAGCTTGGAGAGCACTCTGAACCTGTGTGTAGCTAGTTAGCTGCCCACTTTCTTCTCTTGAAGTTTGGGAAGTGAAGGAGAAAGGAGATGCAAGGTATGCAGAAGGGGTTGAACAGACCTCTGTTAATCTTATTCACAAGAGACGTAATTCTTTACTGTGAATTTACCCAGCAAAGTGAGACATATACTGGACTGTTTGTACCTGAATGAAGGGTTTGGGCATGTACTTAGGATTTGGGGCAAGTCTGTGCTTAATAAATGGTTCTTTCTACACACTATTTAGCTGGCAGCACAGACATAGCCAGGGTGACATAGCCAGGCCCTTCCAGGCAAACCAGAGAACAGAATTCAGGAAAAGGTTTCTGGCTCCCTGTACCATCCTTTTTTGACCAGTACTGATGGTGCAGGCAGAACCCCAAAACTGCAGCTCCCTTCTATACATTGCTGATAATAATTTCTTATGCCAGACTTCACATTGTCACAAAATATCAATTGCTGTGCAAATAGCGAGTACAATTAATTATTAATTTCTGGTTTATTATTGACTGACCAGTTTGTCAAACAAACTATATGATAACCTGTAATAAACTCTTTCTATTTGCTGCTCCGTCTTAACAATTCCTAGTACAGCAAAACTGGAAAAATAAGATCAAGTCTCATCTGACTTACAAAGATCATTAGTAACCATGTCTTGTATGCAAGAACTGGATTCGGGCCATGCTGACACAAGACAATCAGTTTTCTATACTTGCAGGATGTTGTAATGAAATGCCTGATTTGATGAAGTTAGAGGCGTTATGATATTTTCATCATTGTGTAATAAAGCATCAGGAAACCTTCAAGCCTCTAATGTTATTGAATATCTTGGTGGCGTTAATATTAACAGTGCAGAGTTTGCAACGTAAGGGAAGGAGGAGGGAGGAGGACGGATGGTTTGGGCTTTTGGTTTAAGGTGAACAATCTTCCCCAAATTAATTTGTTCTCCATCCTTAAGTGATTGGTACAGCTGGGGTTTTGCATGCACCTGGAATCTCCTAGCATATCCATAAATAAGAAATAGTGGGTAGAATAAGCGAATGTTTCTCATTTTTACTACAAAGCAAAGGCTGTTAGGGGGAATAGTATGCTTGGATTCTTTCAGTTACCTGGTTTTGGTGATTATTTTGTAATACTCTTTCAGGAACTGAAAGAACACAAAGTGATTTTCATAGTAATCAGTAATGCACTTTTATATGCATATACATTTCTCATAGGTTAATAACCAAATTTATAACAAATTAATAAAAATAGAAAATTAAACCCAGTATTAACTGAAGTGCTACTTGCTCAGAGTCACACTCAGCATATTTAATTCATTCCTGTGAATTCAGTGGGGCTTTGTGTAGAAATAAAATAAACAGCATTTCTATGTGCCTTCATTGTTTAGCTACCATACAATTTCTTTTGACTGCTGATATTATTTATAACTAGGAGGTTTGTTTGTTTGTTTTCCATTTGGAAAAAAAATAGGCAATGAAACATTTGTTAAATTTATTTATTTTTTAAACAATGGTAATAGAAAGATTTACATGGACATAACAAAACAAGGACATAAAGAGCTTTATAAAGAACTTCATATAACCTTTTTTTCTCTGAATTTCTACAACCAATAGGAGTATTATGTGGTTTGCTTCTTTGTTCAGTAATGAAGTTCTAATTTCCATTTCCACTGTACAGCTGTTGCACTTCTCTCACTTGGATTTTGCCTGTACAAGCCCGAGCTCAGGATTACCAGCAGGAGCAGTCTGAAGGGAGAAGCCAGGGCAGCCCAAAAAGCCCAAATCCCAGCTTCTCCAAGCCCAGCTCCGCCAAAGCCGGGCACAACTCAAACAAACCTCTGAGCTGGTCCCTGCTGGGGGACTCCACGCTGATCTGAGGGGACAGGTCACATTACGGCAATGCCCTTGGGTATAACTCAATTTTCTGATTAGGAAATTACATGGGACTTATGTGGCATTTAGGGCAAGGACCTTCTAAGCAAAACCCCTGCAGACTTTTGCAGAATCCTGCTCACTGTGTGAGTGCTGTAAATTGAAATCTCTCAGGCTTATGCCTCAGAGTAGCTTTTCACTTACTCTATAATGGTGTATCCAAAGGGCAGTGATCAGCAGATCTGAATCCAGTGAGCAGGTGGGACATGGGACTTGCTAAGTGTCTCTCCTGCAGGTCATGTTGCTGGCTCCTTCGTGACAGCAGACCCAAAGAAAACACCCTGTGTCTATTTTATAGATTCCAATGTTATTTGGCTGTCAGTGAGGGCTAGGCCAGCTGCAGCCCTCCACTGCTCTTTAGGAGGAAGGAAAAGGTAAATGATAAATCTCCGTGTCTGTGTCTATTCAACTGTGCACATGCTTTATATCTCTAATGGGTATATTGGTGTGATGCCTAATAAATACATTGTTACACATTTTTGTCACATCCTTGCTAAATTTCCACATTCTAAAGAGCCTGAGGGACTAAAACGGCTTCCTTCCCCCTTCACACCTAAAATAGTAAGCAAATCCAATGCAGTAAGTATGATTATCATTCTAGACTTCATGATGAGAAGCTTTAAGCATATTGCATAAATTAAGTACATAATGTAATAAATCCTATATGAGTTGTAAATAGTCTGCAACTAAGCAGGTTAACTGGCACACAAGTGTGAAATATTACACAGTGAAACCCGTGTGCCCTAAGAGACTACCCTAGGGTACTGACAAGTACTTTACAACATCAAATTACCCATATTAAGCAAACTGGCTCTGCAATTTAGACAGAAAGGTCTATAATTGGTTCAGGGTACAACACTTTTTCCTAAGAGACCTGCAGAAACACTGTGGATTTCAATGTCTATAGGCCAGTAACAGAAATGTATAGCATTATGAATAAACTCTGTCACTTTGATTTGTTTTGATCTTTGTGGAAGAATTCGTATAAATCAAAATAAAACATGTTACAAATAAGTGTTTTCCATTTAATTTCATGTAACTGGTGGCTGAATAATTAAGATAAAATTGTTTTAAATTCACACATTAAATTCACTTGCATCAATTTTTCAGCAGAAACAAGTAAACATTTCCATTGAAACAAGCCTAGAAACAGTAATTTCTGATATCAAATATCTGCAATATCATCTCTTATGGGATTCCCTCCACGTTTTTTCAAGTATGATTTTCAGACACTTTTAAGAAGAGACACGTCTCTTCTAAATTGTTCTTCTGCCCTAAAGTGATTTGGTAAAAATGGCACGGGAGGCTTTGGATTCATTATCACACTGATTTTTCTACCCAATGAGCTCAGTTTGCAAGTAAATTTCTAACTGCCAGCTGCACAAACTCAGCCTGAGTCCTGGATCCTTTCCATCTCATGCATCACCACCAGTAATAAATGTCCTGTATGCCAGAATATGCCCTCCATGGCATCTGTGCAATCCCAGTGCCATCCGTGAATTTGCACAGGTGTTGCTGGGGGCAGACGTTCAAATCAATAGGGTTACACACTAGTGGCTGAGGAAGTTATCTCCCAAACAAAACTACCAGGACTACAATAATCTGTGGGATGGAAGGGACCCTGCCTCACTCACAGAGCCAGGTTTTAATCTCACAACCAGTAAGAAAGTGTTTTGTCTTGCAAACAAAAATCTGAGAGGGGTGCAATGCACGCAGAACCTCCCAACACTATTATGCTGTTTCTTAGAGCATAAAAGGGTTTTGAATGTACCTGTTACTCAAAATAAGATGCACTTTGCAATCAGGATATTATGAAAAATCGTAAGTGATGCATCTTGGTGTCTTCAAACATCTTGTTGTGTAAGATCAGTATGTTGGGGCTGAGAGGAAATGTCCCATCCATATTGTCCCAGTGAGACAGCACTGTCCTCCAACAATGCCTTCGGGGAGGGTGTTGGAGCAACAACATACTCCAGGACACCAGACTTGGACTCACCACATAGCTGCAAGAATAGGGTTACTTTCTGCTCCAGTTTTAAGTCCTGGATTATTTCAACCCATGTACACAACCACTTTGTCTGTAGATGTCTTTGCTGATCACGTGTTTACAAACAGTAAGCAATGTTTCTAGGGCTACCTACAGGCAGCAGGCAGTTCAAAATCAGTGCTTCTGTCACAGCTCTGTTGTGTGGCCAGGAGCAGAGCTGGGCATTGAACAATGAGTAAGTGGAATACTTAGGTCTGGCAGGAGGTGAGTTAGGAGGGGCTGCTCCTGCTCCCACTAACAGCTTCTCTGGGCTCCAGCTGGACCCCTCCAGCAGCAGAAGGCCACACCTCCGGGGAAGATGCCACACTTGGTGCTGAGAAGCCAGAAAACCATCCTCAGACTGCCCTCACCAGAGCGGTATCTGATGCATACACTTTTGACAAAATAAAAACTTTTTGCCAACAAAATCAAGGTAAAATACACCTGGATACCATTGTCTGCATTTAGTTTCAAACTGGATATAATTTTTTTCTAGACTTTGATTAAACATCCTTTGAAATGATTACCCTTTTTCAGTTAAATGAACCTCTTTATCTGAAGTTCGGTTGTTACACCTGTCAGTTCTGGGCACTTTCATTTTCAAC
This sequence comes from Machaerirhynchus nigripectus, assembly GCA_013397975.1. Taxonomy (NCBI): domain Eukaryota; kingdom Metazoa; phylum Chordata; class Aves; order Passeriformes; family Dicruridae; genus Machaerirhynchus; species Machaerirhynchus nigripectus. The sequence goes on along the minus strand of VZRQ01009492.1, from coordinate 219,042 downwards.
ACAAAGACTTTGTGTAAATCAGCCTTACACAATCCCAGAGCGTGGAAACCATGCTGAAAAGGGAGGAGAGGATACCATTTTCCTAGCAATGACAAGGAAGTTGGCTTTTTCATGTGAATTAGCATCTTAAGATAAAAACTCTAAGGAAGGGAAGACTTAGCAAATCTTTAAAAGCACAGCCTGTGCACCTTTTCACTATTTTATCCTGTGTTAGCTAACCTGAAGACCACACTTATTTTTGTCCTCATGAATGCAAGACTCGAGGAATTTATGTTTATTCCAGAGAAGATCTCTAGGAAATGTGTCTGTGAACTAACCTTGAGTGTGACCCCTCTGTTCAGAATTCATCATGTATTTTCTATTAAGACAAAACCCTCTTGACACTGTAATTCTCTCTTCCATTCTGAATCCACAGCTTGTGACTGAAACCACTTCCCACACCTTGCAGAAGGTGCGTAACTCCAGCTTTCCCACACGTTCCCCAAGCAAAGTCATTTTGGGCTCTCCAGGCAAAAATCTGCAGCACAATTCAGAACAAGCAAGAAATAAATAGCCAAAAGAACACTGTACTCACAGTACTATTTATCATCAGAGTTAGCACAGTAAAAATCTTGGCTTTCAGTTAACTCAAATTTAACACAGAGAGCAGGCACAGTAAGGAGAGGGGACATCCTCCACTTTTTCTGAAACACTATTTCTTGAACAACATACTTTTTTTTTTGCTCATACTTAATTCCTCTTTGGTAGTCAAAATCCTGTAAGGACTGCATAAAGTCAGTCTCTTAAAAACGCATCACTGCACCTTTCTAAGCACTGATGGGGGTAGATGTAGGCACATTGGCCACATGCAAAGGGCCTATATTCCTGCATGAAGTGTTTCCTGCTGGCTTCAGGCCTTTGGAGGCACCTCACCAGCTTCTTGCCTAAGAAACCTCAGTGCTTCCACTGCCATTCTCATGCTGCACAGCACTCAGAATAACACATCCCCCAAGCTAGAGTATTGGGAAACCCAGTGTAGATGTAGGCCCACAAAAACAGACTCCATCCAAGGAGGAAACCATTTAAGCTCTTTAGTGAATCCTGTTTTACCTGGTTTTTCCCCACTTTCTGGGGTAGCCCAGCCTCCTGTTGACCTAGATAATGGGAAGATGATTATTCATTTGAATTTCAAAAGAATGAGCAGTGGGCTGTTAGCTCTAACTGCTGCACTCTAATAGGAATATACATGCACACATACAATTACCGGCTGCTTTTAGAACATAAAATTATTTAATAGCAATATCTACTTATTCGTGTACAAGTTTTAATCACATTTCTAAAATGACCAAAATTTTTTTTGTTTTATAAAGTTTTATAATTTGTCAGTCTGTTTTCAGCTTCATTATCTTCCTAGTGTTGCCCTTAAAATACAACAAAAACAATCAAAACATAACATGAACAAGCATTAGAAAACAGTAATGCTGTTTATATTTAAAAGATCACTTTTGAGGAAGAATTGAAATGCTGCCAAGACACTCAGAAAAAGAGATATAACACAAAAATAGAAAAATGGGATTTATGAAAATTATGCGATGCCCATAGTATTAAAGCACATCTTCACAGGGACACACATGAAGGAGCAGAAATATCCCAGAAGTCTGGTGTAATGACAATGGCTTCAAATTACACCAAAGCTTTATTAAAAATGATCTCTCCTGATCTTAATGTGTTAAATGTCAGATTCTGTCACCCAGGTGTATGGAGATCCAGTCTTATCAATATTGATTATATAGCTTCCATTGCAGCTGAATTAAAATTTTCCAAAATAGTTCATGGCTTTTGTAAAATGATTCGAAAAAAATAGCAGTACTTTGTGAAAATTCATTGATTTGGTTCATTTCACAGGAAATGAAGATTCAATTTTCATTTGATCATCCGGAATTTTATGCAATTATCTGACATAATGAAATCTCCCATAAATGCCAACAACAAATTAAAACATTTTGACACTTTTTATTTTGCAAAATTACACCACAATTTCTATCTGGATTCAAAATGCATGTAAAAACCGCAGAATCTCTCACTAGGTATGTGAATAGTGGTACTTACAGAACAATACTAAGAAATAGGGTTAGGTGAGACATTGGTGTTCTGCTGTCATCCTTGTAAGGGTCCCAGCAGCATCAAAGCTCCCTTCCCTGGAGGCAGTCAGGCACCTACACACTCCCAAGACTTCTGTCCACATCATCATTACAAGAAACATACTCTCCATTTTTACGAAGCCCTGGTGACACAGAAGGCTCTACAGTGTGCCCAGTCTGAGCGAATCCTCACCCAGATAGAGTCGGAAGTGCCAAACTCATAGTCTTCTTGGAAGGAATGCCCTGTCCTGCCAACAGCCCTCCCCGGGGAGACCACAGCTGACCACAGCTGCGACGGGAACTCAGGCACTCCCTCCCAGAGGTACTGCACCCTCTCCTCATGTGGTTTCTCTAAATTTTAACATTTTATGACATGTTGAGAACACCGCCAGTCAAGTTTTCCATTTTATCTCCTGTGTCTTAAAGGACAGACATTATTACGGAGCTAGATTGTACCACGAAGTGCAGTCACACGGAGAGAGAGGTGGCAACAAGCCTCAGAGCAGGAATCACGGCTGGGGCAGTCACGGAGAGGCAGAGCAGTATTTTTCAAAATCCATTTTTACAATGAAGTAAGTGAACCTTCTTCAGCTATGCCCTTTTCCTTCCCTCTACTCTACACCCAGCTGGGGTCGGGCAAGGAAAGTGACACAACACTATGCATCTGCCTCAAATGTATCCTTCAAACTCCACCTGACTCCTGACAAGTGCAGCTGAGACCTGGTAGCCCTAACCCATCCATACAGCTAAAAGAGGTGTGTGCCTTTTTTTGAGTTTTTTGGGGTTTTTGTTTTTGTTCCTGTAACAGCACTAGCCACTCTGCAGCCCTATGATATCAGAGTCACATCATCCAAATACAGTAATTTTGCTGTATTCTGAGGAAAATGAACCACTGGGATAATTAGAGGATGATGTACCAGGGGACCTGTTGTCCCATTAACACCAGCTCATAGGATGTGCTCTGGCAGAGGAGAGGCTGTGCCAGGGCTCATTCCTCTCACTGCCATTATGTCTGTATCCAGCCAGCAACCATCACAAAACTTATTAAACTTTTCTTTTTCTAAAAACTGCAAGCGGTAGCTGTAAAAACACAAAGGAACCCACAAAACAGTATGTGAATTCATTTTCAGCATACATTTTGCAATTAAAATAACCATAGGTGCATAGTACACTATCACCTTTGGATTTCAGACATTCTGCGATAAAAACAAACACGGAATTATCCGAATAGGCGGATCCGCGACGGCGTCCTGAATAACTCGATGCTTCCGGGAAAACAAACACACAAACAGAAAATCAGCACTGTTTGATGCTTTCTGCATATTTTCACCCTATACTTTGGGGAAGGCGCCTTTATCCTCTACCTACACCACGCGGTAAGAGCCTCCAGGTGGGTTCGACGATTCTCACGTCCCTCCTGCGGACAGCCCGGGTCTTCCCGGGGGACAAGGGGACCTCCCCCGCGCCGGGCACCGCCGACCAGCAGGCCGGGGCCGCCGAGGCACCGTCCGCATCCGCAGGGAACCGGGAGCGCGCCAGGCTCTACCCTGCATCCTCTCAGCCCCGTTCTCTACCGACCAGACACCGAAACAAACCCTGGGACGACAGGGAACCGAAGCCCCTGGAGCGCCCCTCCGGGGGTTCAAGGACCCAGCCCCGCCGCGGAAGACAAGGAGGCCAT
>VZRQ01009492.1:112301-211648 GCA_013397975.1 Machaerirhynchus nigripectus | reverse complement strand
GCGGGGAAAGAGCCCCGGTCCCGGGGGCGGCCCCGCGGGCCCCCCGCAGCCGCTTTCCAGGGCGGGGGGCTCCGGGCGGGGGGCGCGGCGGGGCTGGGTGCCCGCTCTCACCGCCGCCGGGAAAGCGACTCGCCCCCTCTGCATGCCCCCGATCTTCTCCCCGCTGGGCTTTTTCCTCCCCCTCTCCCGTTTTTGATGAATAGCTTGGGCCAGACTCGAGGTGGGGATGCTGAGGGTAGCGGTGCTGCATCTCCTTCGCCCCGGGCAGCGCTCGGCCCGCCGGGGCGGCCCAGGCCCCTCCGGAGAGCCGCCCGCTGCTCCGGGCAGGCAGGGCAGGGGAGGGGGGGATACGACCTTCGGCTGTAGGTGAGCAGACTTTGTCAGTGTGCTTTTTATTCTTTTTTTTTTTTTTTTTTTTTTTTTTTGGACTTTAGGAGCCATCGGATTTCAGTTGCGTGCTCTGAAATAGCTGCTGATGGCAATAAACAGACTCACGAGGTGGAAGTTTGTTCCTCAAGAAGTTTACTTTTTTATCTGATAGGCATTGGTAAATTATTACTACTTTTTTTTTTTTTTTTTCTCCGCCAATTAATGATCCAGCTGTTTACAGGGACAATTCACTGTGCTGGTATTTTGGTGGCAACCACTGCTACAGGCTTTCAGACTTGCTGAAATGAAAATCCTGCATACACATTTGTAAGGCATAATAAAACATAACATTAAAACCTGCATGCATGTTATGTTTAATCAAAGACAACTCTTAGGCATTTAAGTGGTGAGATATCTTACTTTAGGTTAGTTAAACTGGTAGTAAAATGATTAATATAATCTGATCTCTTTCTAATAATAATAATAATAAAACACTCATGATTCTAAATAAAAGTTGTTTGGCCTAAATCTTTGCTATCAAAAAAGAGATATAGCATATCTGGGAACTCAAATTTATGTCTTGCATTGTGATAATTCTTTATGAGAAACTGTGTTTTAAAACAAACTTAATTACAATATACAAAATATCCTTGGCAATGGATAGTCCTCAATAAAACAGAGTTTCTTGAATTTTCAGTTTTTGGTCTCAAATGATTAGTGTGTTCTCCATGTAATAACTTAGAAATCAGATTGAAAACAAATGACATTTATCTCTTCTAAGGCAAAAGACTGAAAGAAAATAGATACACTGAAGTGCTCTAGCCTAGCCATTCATTATCCTGCTATCAAAAATCCTGTTTTGGGCTAGGGTGATGGAGTAAGTTGATCAGGTTCTAAGTCTTAAAACTGAGCCAAAATTCTCTTAGTAATTCTTCAAGCTATCATGAGGGTAGGGTGACTTGTTCTTTCAGTCCCTTTCTTCTGATATGCATCCTTGTTTATTAAAGTGATAATAGGCAGTGTCATTAAACATTTGTGCTTTACAGATGTTCAATGAGTTATGAATGATTATGGTCAAATACAGGCTGCATTTAGTTTGCATTGTAATAAGGTCTGTGTCTCAGCCTACAAAAGTTTTGACTTGCATATATTTTTGGAAGCTGTTTTTAAAATTACCATTTAAAATATTAGTCAAGGATAACTGATTTAAATGATCCAATTAAAGAGCAGTCAGGCATATTTTCAAAGAGCAACAGGTCTACTTTAGTCAAAGAATAGAATACCCGCTCAGAAGTATATCTTTTCTTTCTTCTAAATGGGAATTATACTATACTATATCAGAGGAATATTTTGAGTTTATGGTTCAGGGAAACAATTCTTTGGCCAAACACGTGAGTTGCTTTTATTTTAGAGTTTATTATTGCATATTGTTCAAGGAAAAATTAGGTAGTATTCTGTTTAAGCCACTGCATAGTTAGGGCTGAAGTTTGATGCTGTTGAATGCCTAAGCTCCTACTGATCTCAGTGAGAGTAAAAAACAATCTTCTACTCATGAAAAATAGCTTCTGCTAAGCTGCTCTTTATTTTATTTTGTCATTAATAATATTCATACCTTCTGTTTCTCTTTTTTTTTTTGTGTACATAGGAACCTTTGTTGACATGCTAGAGCAGTCTTGTTGCAGGCCTGGTATCTCCTGTGGCCTTTTTCCCCACATTCCTTGTATTTGTCTCTGTACAATCGTGTAATAGGACTCAGTGACAGGAGGGAGAAAAATGAGCTTTTCTATGTTGAAAGACAATTTACTTGCTAACACTGAGGATGTCAACTCAATGTAAAACCTAATCAAACATGCTGATTCTTTTTATCTTTAAAGTTAACATTTTTTGCAAACTTTTTTTCCCCTTTTGATGTTTTTACTCAGTTTTTTTCCCTTCCTTTTAAAAGAGCCACATTTAAGAAATATTTTCTTTCTTTAAGTGCAGTCTTTTACTAATGTGGTAGAAAGGCTCATTCCAAGCGTCCTTAAAGTGCTACATGCTCTTAAGGCATTCACTGACATTCAGATGAAACTTCAAGTCTATTGAATGTGATTTGCATGCGTGCAGTATGATCCTTCACTCCTGCCTTTCTGAGGAAAGTGCAACTCTGTTGTTACATCTGGGAGAACCTGGTGTGGGGTCAAAGTCAGGGCCGTATAAGTTTAGGTGTTTGATAATCAAAACAGTTCATTAATTCTGTTTTACATCTTCACAATTGTTGCCTAGTAAGGCCTTAAACCTGCTCTGGTTAAAAAAAAAATTCTCATTGAGCTTAATGGGAGTTTTTGCCTCAAGGGCTGCTGGCAGGATAGGTGTCTTAGCTCCTCCTAACCTTAATTCGTAAGTATGGCCAGGAAAAAATAAACAACAAAACTTAATACAATGAGTTGCCTTACATTTCCCCTACTATACAGTTATATTTCTTTGATTAATTTCCTTTCCCCTCACATCCAAGGCTGTGATTGTTTTTGTTTTTCTTATTTTTTTGCACACTACCTATACCAATTAACTGCCTAATTAGTTTTATCTTCTCTACATGGATGCAGTGAATTTGTAAGAGAATTTCACAAGCAAGTAGTTTTTTAGTGAGTTTAAAGTAAATAGAGTTTTAAAGACCTATTTTTATATTCAATATAAAGCACAAATGTGCAGAAAATGTAGAATGACTTACAAAAAGGGAAACAAAAGTTCGTAATATTTCATGTATAAAAGTAATACCTTCTTTGGGGTGAGATTCTCTTAGAAAACCCAATACTTATGCCAGTGCAAAGATAGGAATATTTTAAAAACTCTTAGAAAAATTGTGATTGACAGCAATTTAAAAGGAATGACTTCTGTAGATACAAGGAAACCCCTAAAGCAATATGGATAAGAAGGGGTGAATGGTTTTTAATGATGAACAACAACCTGGAAGTGTGAGAATGGAGGTTTCAATCCTTATTAATTAATCAAATTTCTTCTTTTGTGGTTAGTTACATCTGGATTTTCTGTGAAGTGCAATCTTGCAGGATGAAAAAGTGCAAGGGTGCCAAAATTCTAAGACTTGTGAAAGTTCAGAAGACGGTTTGATTTAGAATTATTGAATAGAGCTTCATATTTTGGTAATTCACACTTCCAGTAAAATCAAGACATTGATTTACTGCTTGAAGAAATTTGATCAAGTAATAATGATTAATCCGGGAACTCCCATTGTCACAATTTGTTTTCGTTTCCATCGTCCTGCTTATCTCCAAAACCAACTTGCCTCAACTCCTGGCAAAGCCAGGGAGAAGAGTTATATGCCATTGTTAGTTCATTTACAATTTGTATCTGGTTTTGCTCTTGTACATATGTTGGCGTTTTGGAGTCTTTACATAAATGCTGTGATACTTTTTTTCTTATTCCTTTTTACTTTTTGGTGGGCTGTTTTAAAATGGAGGCCTGTTTTCCAATGTGGGACTTTTGATGGTTACAACATTTCAATGATGTTGCATGATGGCCACAGGTGGGGGAAATTGAATGTTTTAGAGCAGTTTTTCAAGCATGACACTTTTAAAATATGTAATTTCAAAGACTTTTCAAGGCCACATGAAATTAGTTTTCATAGCCACTCCAGGTCTTGGGGGGAAAAGCTGAAAAGTACTTTTGTTTAGAAGTCTGAGTGATGGTGGGGGGGAAACCTTTTCTTGAGGTTTTTGCATGCCAGTGCACGGCCTATTGCTGTGAGAGAAGGAAGATGGTAAGGCTGCTTGAGGCAATGCACTGGAGGACAAAGTGTTTTCTAGCACTAGAAAAAGAAAATGCATGGCAAAGTTTTGTCTTCTAGTAGACTATATAGCATGCAGAGTTTAGTATGTGTCAAAACAGTGTATGACATTGCTGTATCAAAGTTGTAAAATTAAGCATTATTTATTGAAAACTATGTATTTTTTTTGTAAAAACCTGATCACCTAGAGGATTAATATCAGTGACTTGTGCTAGTGCTACAAACTTAACCAGCTTCTTTACTACAGTACTTGATATGCAGTGTTAATGCTCAGGGTTGAAACCAGTCCACTCCAATGTCTTTTTTTGCAAGAGTTTTTAAATAAAGGAACAACATAATGCAATTGTTCAAAAGACTCTAATAAAAATGTGTGATCAATCTTCCTATGTGGTTTTATGTGGATTTTTTTTTTTCTTTTCTGGTGTTGCATTTGGTAAATGCATTTCAGCTATTACAGTGATTCCACTCCTCATTCTGTGGGCACCCAGAGCTGAAAGTTAATGGGAATGTTATATCTTTCAAAAAAACCCTCGACAGATAGTTATGGTCCAGGCAGTGTGTACTAAGTGCTGTTCTGGGCATGCCTGAGAGACACTGAAATAGAGAATAAGCCAATTAGCCTCCTTCTTCTTTTCTGGTTAAGACTCTGGATAAAACAATAAAGTATTTTATGACAAGCATTTTTAACTTTACTTTAAAGTTGACCATGAAAGAATGAAATAAGATGGATTACATGCCAGCAAACCCCATTTCTCTCTGTATCTTTTTCTACAAACAATTTACCATCTAAATGTATTTTGGCATAGAAAAAATCATTCTGTATTAAGATTCTAGTTATGAAAATGTTTTTATGAGAAACCTGTAATCAATTATTGAAACTATAAAAAGGTGTTTTTAATGTGTTTATGTGGTGAAAGTTTGTTGTATATTAAATATTGTTTTATAGAAATGATGGAGTTATATTGTTACAAATTCAAAATTTGTAATTAATACGAGCCATCTATTGCAGAAATTAACCTTCTAGAGCTCCTGCCACTTGACATAATCCCATATCCCAGGAAATATACAAGACACATCTCTCAGTTGTATTTAATGTCTGTACTTCTCCAAGTTTACAAGGGGTTGAAAATACCAACTGATAATACCTTCCTTTCTGCTGGGGGGGTTGTTGGTTACCCTTAATACCCAGGAAATAATAGAAAAATTTTAATCAACTTCAGCTGTAGCTGATAGAAACCTTTAGACCTGGGAGAGTCAACTCATTAAAAAGTTCCAGATTATTTTGTATGACTCTTAAGCACTGCACTTCCCAGTTTTCCTGTTCTTTCCTTATCCCAACAGTTAGCTGAATAGCTCATTTCTTCAAAAAGCAATTCTTGGATGAAAAGTGATTTCTGTTTAACTTATCAGACCTATTGAGAAAAATGAAAGCAATCTATATAATTTCAGGAGTCTGCTGTAGTAGTATATTTTCGTGTGAATGGAGATGTGTAACTGATGTGAAATAAGGGTTTGAATGTGACATGTCATAGTAAACATAGGAAGTTTAAGCTGATCATTGTAAATCAATGAAATAAAATCTTTATATACAGCTGTCATATCACTATCCTTTCTGTACATAACAAAAAAGTTTCAAAAAGCATTTTTAAGGTATTTTAGAAGGTATTGAAACAGTGCTCTGAGAGAATTCCATGATAGTTTGGTTTTTTGTTCAGGGGTTGGGGGTGGAGGTTGTTTGTTTTAATTCCTATAGAGTTTTTTTATTCAAGTCCTGTCATAGTTAACCAAAGACAAACTAGAAATCTTCTAGAACAGACTAAGGTCACCTCCATGCTGTCTCAAAACTCATGTTCCTCCTGAGTGAGAACAATTATTACTGCTTTAGAAAGTCAAGCTTCAGTTCTATATCACGTCTTAATGCCAGAGGGAATTTCTGCATGACACATTGGAAATTTTCCCTATGTTGTGTTTGAAAGTGGTTTTGGATTGGTAAACCACCAGTTATCACATCTTAAAACTATCACTGTAGAGGTATTGTGCAGCCTGGGTGTTGGCTCAGTTTTATATGGAAGAAAGGATAGAAGCACATGTTTGGGGAGAAAAAATACTTGGCATTTCAGTTTGAATACTATATTCTCAAGTCGGAATGTTAGATCTAACCCTAGAAGAAATGTGTGAAAACACTGACTGTAGGTAGCATAGACCTACATAGACCCACACATACGTGTACACATTTGCATCATTACAGACTTAAACACAAGCACATACATAATGCATTTGGATTTTCATTAAAATGCTTGCTGGCTGGACCACTCTAAAAGGCTAGAATGTAGTGTTCATTAAAATCTATAACTTTAAATCCTGAGAATTTCGTGACATTTTCATCTGTTGGACCTAAAGTGCTGTCCCTGGAGTTTTGTGAGTTTTAAGGCAATCTTTTTATAGCCTATTAGCATTTTGATAGAATAGTAAAAAATCCCCCCCAAACCCCCACCCAAATGTATAGCAAAACCAAACCAGAATGAAATCACACAAAACCAAACAAGCAAACCACCCTCAACAAGTACCTCCAGCTCTAGAAATTACGATTCCCACAGTAGTCAAAGGATCTTGGCCTTTTCCCTTGAAATCTGACATTATATTTATTGGCATTACTCTGACATTTGCATAAGCTAAAACATCTATGTTTTTTCTACAACTCTGAAAATTTGATTAAAATATGGTGATCATCTTCAAGCAAAATTGACTCACATTTATACTTTAAAATGCAAGTCTTACTTTCTCAAAATATAGTGTTAACAAATACTGAAATGTACACAGGGAATGAAGTAGGATACATCTGCACACAAAAACAAGATAGTCCAAGAAATGCATAGCGAGAAAGGAAATCTAGACCTCAGTTATAATTGTCCTGTTAAGTTTCATATTAATGTGACATTTTGGCATTTCACATGTACAACTAGGTGGATTTTTTTCTTTCTCTAAGACACCAAATATGCATAAATAAATATGCAACAAATTCACCTTGCGATTGCTTTCTCAAGTCAGTACTGCAAGAACTTTGATTTTGTGTCTAACTGTAAAGTAGCTTACACTTGAGCCTAGCCTTTACTTGATGAACTTCCTTTGTCTGCATAATCTTATTTTAATAATATTCCCTAGATCTCTTTAAAGCCTGCCTTTCTTTCACCTAATTTCATTCACCTTGTTCTTTGACTTTTAGTGCTCATAGTCTTCAGCAATCAGAAGCAAACTGCTCCTCTAACAATAGCACTCTTTTTCAAGAGTACAAAAAGGGTAGAAAATCACTGAGAAATGCCCACCAATTTTTGTCCTTGGAAACTTTGACTACTGTCTCTTTTCTGGGCAAGGGGCAGCCATAACTTGAAAACAGTTTTGTTTTCCTCACCTATTTGTGGTCATTCATCAATTGTGGGTTATCAAAGCGAATAGTGTTGCAAAAGATTCATTGAATTCAACTAGATTTCTGAAAACCACCTACTTAAACTGCTAAAACTATCCATCCTTTCTTTGCCTGAACTTAATCGTTCCACGAACAGTATTGTGGAATATTAAGGTCTGTAAAAGGGAAAATAACAGCAAAAATACCATCACCACCTCTCCTAGATAACTGCCTGTTTGAAATGTGAGTCTTGATGTAGACATGATGGCACGAGACTTTTCCAGCCTCAAAGAAGATCTTTTTGTGAATAGACGTTTTTGTATATTTCCACTATATTAGTCAGTCAGATGTAAAATATCACGTTTCCATAAATGTATTTTGCATTTGGAAGACAAGCAAAAATATATACAAAGCCACATACAAATGGACAATATTTACAGTAATACTAGGGACATTTGAGAAACTATGGCATTAGTTTTTCAAAAATATTTATCTTTGCTTTCCCCACATCAATCTCTTGCACACATGTTCTCCCACTAGCCTTTTCCTGAGCACGTATATTTTTTTACAGAAATGAGCAGATATAAATATTGATAGGTATCACAGTCTTTCATGCACAAATGCCATTAAGCAAACATAACTCAAGCTGCTGTATCAGTCATGCAAAGTTAAGGACCAATGTAGGAAAAACTGCAACTTTAGTCAACTCCTTTTTAGTACATATACTGCCATGAGTGCAAGTAGGAGAGTACCTAGAAGTTAGGCACCTGGCATCAGCTGGCCATCCATGGTAGATTTCTGGACTCACCCTTTGTGCTGGGTGAGGAGCTGTCTGCAGCTTCACTGAAAAACAGGATGTTTGGTGTCCCCGGCATCTGGCCCAGGATTTCACATTAGATATCTCTGTCCAGTCAAGGGCTCAAGGAGTTAATAGTTTTGTTCTGATGACAGATGACAAACTCTTTCCACTGATACATTATCCTGTAGGTAGAGCATTGCTTGGGAAATAGAAAGCACCGGGAAGAGAGAGAAAGCACATCTAGAATAAAAAACGAAAACAGAGTCAGCACATAGTCCAGGCACTGGAACTCAGCTGTCTGTATTGTTAAATTGCTAGAAGACAAAATCCCTGACACGGTTTTGGCTGGTGAATGCTAGCACTCTTCCAAAAAATCACTGGAACAATTTGGAAATTAACACGGGCCAAAGATCATTCCCAATAGGCAGTTTGGATTCAGACACTCTGTTTTGGAAAGTAAGAGAGTTTAATAGCATAGATGTGGGCAGATCATGCCAGCTGGCTTCTGAGCCAGGGAACAGACCTTGGTTTAATTTACTACAGCTACAGGTTACAAACCCTATTTCTGCAGGATTTTTACCATAAAGCCCCTATAATTTTGGAGAATACCTAAACCTCAATCTATGGAATAGTCTCAGAGAGAAGCTGTCATCACTGTGTATGATTGGAATGCAAAAATCATGAGGCTAAAGGCGAGGCGAAAAGGAATTTGCCCTAAAACCTCTTCTGCTCTATTACTGACGTGCTACCTCTCATTATATGCAATGTCAGTTCTACAGCTGTGGCATTCCTGTTTACATGGGTGCTTATTCTTAACAGCAGGAGCAAAGAATGAGACTATGGATGTAAATTTTTTAAAACTCAGGAATTTCACAGAGAATTCGGGATAGGATGAGTGCTCCAGCTCATAAAAATGGTAACAATTTACACTGAAGTGCCTTCACTCCCAAGAATCCAAAATCACTTTACAAATATTGTTGGCCAATTTTGTTCTTCCCTTGTAGTCAAAACACCTACTGAAATCAATTGTAAAATCACTTCTATTGAATCTCCTCCAACTGCAGAGCTGAGTGAGAATTTTATATGTTGAACAGCTATAGAACTGGAGCCTTGAAATTGCTTTTTAAATTATACATAAGAATCATACAGTTTATGTTCTTCTATCACTCTCACAGTTAGTTTAGACAATATTTTCATAAACTACACTCTTAGGAAAAGAAATCAATCCATCTGGACTAGATAAGAGAGAATCATTAAGTATTTTCCCTGCTTAAATATTAACATAAATTAGTAAAATTGATTTAGTGCCCTGAGAAAGGAATGCTCCCTTGGTCAGTACATCAGTGTTATGGTCTAATCTCAGTGGTTACTGAATCATAAAAAGACCTATCTTCAAACATTAAAGTTTTTGGGGTTTTTCTCCTTTTTAAATGCTAAGGATAAGGGATGAGACTAAAGCTAGAAAAGCATAAAGGGTGACAGAAATTTCAGACTCATTTGGGTTGCTTTACTGGTATTGAATCAAAATGGTGCATCTGCACGGCGACAGATCTCATGTTCTTTTCTGACATTCAATGGTTTCTTATTCTAATAATGTTCCACTGGTGTTAATAGTGGTTTTGAGAGAATAAATATCATCTGAGTTTGAACTTAGACACAGGCAGGGAAAACAGTGTAGAGTAGGCTTGACTTGGAAACAACAGGAAGAAAACTAACAAAATTAAAAGAGAAAGGATAAGACAGTTGTCATGAGCTCTGTATTTTCTGGTTTTTTGCACCAGTATGAGAGGGCTGCCTCAACAGGATAATTTCCAATGTGCCCTGAGCACTGAGAAGCTGCCTCTGCTGCTTGACCCATCAGGATCTGTCCTAGTTAAACAATTTCTGATAAATGTGTGCCCAGAGCACCAGTCAGCAAGATGTACTGTGTGTGGCTGCCTTGTGTCATCCCCAGCTTCATATGGGGCACATGGCAACTCCCACCTCCACCAGTTTCTCATGGTGAGAGACTTGACTCCAAGGGAAAGACAAGAAGTAAAAGGTAAAACTTGGATTTTAAAATGATGAGGGTAGGGACGTGCAATCCCACATCCATGCTAATCCCATGGGCATGCTGGCATTCACAAACAACTCCTCTCCTAACTGACTGGAGGTGCTTGGAGGGCTGGGTCTCCACACTGCACTTGTGGAAAATGAGATCCTGAGCTAAGGAATGCTCCTACTGCCTGACACCAGCCTTTTTGTAACTTACAGTTTCAAGAGAAAATTCAGTAATGAAAACTCACTGAAAATAAAAGTGACATATTTTTTTTGTTGTATCTGCATATAGCTGTTTGATTCCCACAATCATTTAACCAGCAAAAAAGTTAGAACAGCAGCAGATTTTATCCATTGTATCCTAGATTATTCAATTAATGTGAAAATACCTTTCTCCAGCCCTGCCCAGAAAGTCACTTTATATGAAATTGGAGACAATATCTATTGAATAATGACCTGATATTGAATAAAGATTCCCACTAGTGTAGGATTAGTAGGCTTAACCATTAGCAAGTTTCACAAAATGCTAATAAAATATTTATTTGGCTATTACTTTTCCTGACCTATCAGTTCAGTTCACTAATGGATTCAGTCTTTCCAGACAGAACCTTATACATTTATCTGCAGCTTAGCTAGCTATTTTCCTCAGTGATGATACATGTGATGAGTTTTTTGGTGAGAAATATTTTTACTCTATGAAATTTGAAGTGTATCTATACATATATACACACACATACATAACATTAAGAATATTTAAGAAATAAAACACTAATCAATTTTATCTCAAATATTTTCAGGTACAGAAGATTTAAAAGTGATATTCACTAGTTGGTCCAACAACCACTAGTTTAGAATATTCCATTAACAGTCAGAAACTACTTAATGTATACTTTATATTAGGATAGACTAGTCAAATGCACACTCACTGAATAATTCCATGACTTTTTCCCTCTATCTAAAATTCTCCTCTAAGAACCTTTTAATGCGTCTTGATTCTGAGAGTCTCCTTGCCATACAAATCACTCTCATTCATATTAATGTTCTTTTTGCATGTAAAAGAACTGGGGTATTGGAGGCAATATATATCAAAAAGGTTTTTTGAGAAAAGATTCCCAGAGTTCAGAATTCTTTTCCTTTGTGTGAAACATAAAGCCAGTACTAGAAAGACTACATATAAATATATTATTATAAAAGTTACTTTCAATTTAATTTATATGGATTGTAGTTTAAAGCAGGCACTTAGTTCTATCTATATAAGATGCCTTGAATGTTACAGTTGCAGAAAAAAAAAGAAGTTTGATTCCATCATAAGTTTTGACAAGCCTTTAAACCGAGGAGGTATCTGGTTAGGACTGACAGGGTGGCAATAGAACAGAAATGTTTTCTTCAAGGGAAGGCACAGTGTTTCTACTAAAGGGCAGCCACCAAATCCCAGCTCACTAAAGTTAGGGACTGGAAATTTTCATTGCCTCCTGAGAGCAGCTTGTATTGTGCTCAGCTGGGAGGCTGATGCATGGGATGGATTTCCCAGTGCAGTGCTGAGAAATAGCTTACCTCCAAAATACAGAAAGTTATTCTAATTGTTTTCTATCATCCTCCTTTCCAGTAACTTTGTGATGTGATTCAAAGATTTACATGTGTTATATATGTAATAAATACAATCACATGTAAATAAAATAACCTTAAAAATGACCTCTTACTGAGAAAGATCAGTNATAGCAGCAGGCTGGGGGTTTTTGTGGTTGGTTGGTTGGTTGGTTGGTTGGTTTATTTGTTTGTTCGTTGAGGGTGGGTGTTGTGCTTGTTTCTCTTTTCTAGCCTTTTTGCTACTATTTCATGCTATCACCATTTCACCTTGGATTCATTAATCTCTCCAAAGCTGTGTTAGCCATCAGACACATAAAGTACTGCGGGAATCCTTTACAAACAAGGCTTAAGGGAATGACACAAACAGAATAGTTTGCCTGCTATCTGAAATGTCAGTAATAGACAAAAAGAACTTGAACAGGCATCTGTAATTTTTTCCTCTTTTTCTATAAAAGTATATTTTTAAATAGATGCTTCAGTGACGTTTGAAGAAAATATGTTTTCAAGTACATATACTAAGAGGAAGGAGAAATAGTGAAATGTTGAATCATGTTGCTGCCTTTTTCTCTGAGGTGCAGCATGTGTAATACATGAGAAAGATGACATCAC
Source organism: Machaerirhynchus nigripectus (assembly GCA_013397975.1). NCBI lineage: Eukaryota > Metazoa > Chordata > Aves > Passeriformes > Dicruridae > Machaerirhynchus > Machaerirhynchus nigripectus. Next base: position 199,060 of record VZRQ01009492.1, on the reverse strand, counting down.
CCACAGAAGGGACTGGATTCACAGACGTGCTATAAATAAATCATTCAACAAAATGAAGAACCAGCAAAAGGTACAGTCAGGGTCATATTCTTAAACATGCATTATTTACTCAATAATCTGAATAATCTCCTATGGTCTTTCCAGTTTCATAGGTAAATGCAATAAGCATTGTCATCTGAAAAACAAACACACACCCTGTGCCCCTCATTTGTATTTGTTTCTTTATGTTTACAGCTAATGTGTACAGAGTGAATTTAAATAAATCCAACTCTACACAGTCACTTTCATATATCATTTTTATAGAACCATATGTGACGACGGTTTTGGGTTTGTTTTCAAGCGCAAGATGGAAACACTCCTCCAGTCCCAGCAGGCATGGGATAACGTGGGCTGGAAGGGCTCAGTGCACAGAGGCTGTGTGGGGCTGGGCTCCAGCAGTCTAAGAGGGAGACAAGGTCACCACTCCCAAGGCCCCAAGCCACAGAGTGAGCCCCAGGGAACCTTCCTGCACCATGAAAACTCCCCTGATGCCAGCCTCAAAAATTATTTTGGGATTTAGATACCTGCATTTCTTAGAGTTTCCTGATTTCAAGTGTTACTCAGAGTATCTACATACACTTAGATGCTTTTGGTGTCAGGACATTCATCACTGCCTAACACTGCAGGTGATTAAAATCCTGTGCTGGGACAGGAGGTTCCCCCAGCACTGGTGGGAATGGCTACACAACCTGCCCAGCTGTGGTTAAGTGAGCACCACGGAAAGCAGGTGTCTTGGTTTTCTGGTAATTCAGACAGGTGGCAGAAAGGGGGTCCTGCATCAACTGGATCACTATGTTTATCTGTTTATCACAAAGTTACATAATTTGTATAGTTTCTTCCTAGAAAATTGCTTTTCTGTGAGAGATCTGTCTGTGGCACCTTTCTGAGGCTGCAGCTCTCAAGCAGGGCCTTTGGAGACCTGCCTGGAGCTTGGGTAGATCCATCTCTCTGCTGCTGGAGTTGGACCATCAGCAGTCAGCATAAGATTCATGGAGGCAGACAAAGCAAAAATATGAACAGCGATATTTACTGTCCTACAACTATTTGTATAAATCATGGCAGCATCAAAGAAATGTGTCTTCCTCTTGGGGTAGAGGGTGATGAGATTCCTGTTTAAATTTAGTGCCTGGGGAAGTGTGTTTGCAGCAGAGGCCTCTGAGAATGCTCTGTCTCCTTCATAAATGAGCTTCACTGCTATTTACAGCCTCCGACCAAGTGCCAGACTCTGCAACCTGGTAAATGTACAGATAAATATGGACATGTCTTTTTCTGAATTGGGACCTTATAGACTGCTTTTGAGTTGATCCATGGATCCTAGTCATAAGGGAGAATGCATTTGCAAAGGAATTGCATGAATAATGACATAAGTCAAAACTGTGTTTTATTTTATACTGTAAAAAATTATAGTGTTTTATTTGCATAGCTTCAGAAATTACTTTTTTTATTCCTTTGTCCTATATTTTTGCCCCACAGCTTCCCCATTCTATAAAACATGCATTAAAACTGTGACCTCTATTCTCCCTATTCCTTATTTTTTAATTTTTCTTTTTGTACCTCTGTAAATTTAAAAACTTCTTTAGCTCTGGAAAAGTGTAAAGCAACAGAAAACTAAAACTCTGTAATAGTGTCTTTCTGTTACATTTTACATACCTTTTTCACCTTTTTTCAAAAGTTATAAAGTGACAAAGTTACAGAGTTTTATTGTACTTGTTTGCGCTTTAGTTCTTCCAAAGTTGCAGAAGCTTTGAAATGTTACAGTGTCAGAAACAAAATGGAAAAAGTGCGAAAACATCCCAGACCTCTTTCATTCACTCACTTTCCCAGGAAAAAGAAAAAAAAAAAAAAAAAAAAAAAGAAAGAAAGCAAAATAAAATAAATCGGGAAAGAGACAAAAACCAAAAATAAACTTGTTAAAGTATCCAGACAAATAAGGGCATAGAAACTGTACAAAAGTTTTATTTTAAGAACAAATAGTTCTTTTCACTGTGAAATGTTTAAATGAAAGTATTTGTCAAGCTTTAACTGATCTCTGTTGTGCTAGGCAATGCTCATAGGAAACACACATCTCTCTGGCAAAGAAATGGTATCCTTTGGATTTTAAATATACCAATATCTTTATCAATCCTCTGGACAAAGGGATCAAGTGTATCCTCAGTCAGTTCCAGATGACACCACACTGGGCAGAAGCACTGATCTGCCAGAGGCCAGGAAGGCTCTGCAGAGGCATCTGGACAGGCCGGATCAATGAGCTGAGGCCAAAGGTGTGAGGTTCAAAGCCACCAAGTGCCGGCTCCTGCCCTTGGCTCACAACAACCCCCTGCAATGACAGGCTTGGGGAGAGCGGCTGGGAAGATGCCAGGTGGAAAAGGACCTGGGGGTGCAGGTCAACAGTCAGATGAACATGAGCCAGAGTGTGACCAGCTGGCCAAGAAGGCCAATGGCATCCTGGCCTGTATCAGCAATAGTGTGGCCAGCAGGACCAGGGCAGAGATTGTGCCCCTGCACTTGGCACTGGTGAGGCTACACCTCGAATCGTGTCCGGTTCTGGGCCCCTCACTGCAAAAAAGACTTTGAGGGGCTGGAGTGAGTCCAGAGATGGGCAACAGAGCTGGTGAGGGGTCTGGAGCACAGGTCATATGCAGTGTCCGAGGAAGCAGGTGTTGTTAAGGGGGGAGAAAAACAGGCTCGGGAGAGACCTGAAAGGAGGTTGTAGCCAGGTAGGAATCAGCCTCTTGCAGGTAACAACTGATAGGACAAGAGTAAATGGCCTCAAAGTTGTGCCAGGGGAGATTTAGGTTGGGTATTAGGCAAAATTTCTTCATCAAAAGGGTTGTCAAGCCCTGGAACAGGCTGCCCAGAGAAGTGGTAGTGTCACCATCCCTGTAAGTATTAAAAAGGCTGTGGATGGATGGAGAAGGATGAAGATAAGGAGTTTGTGTGCTTGCCTTATACATGGTCTCTCTAGAGCAATCACGGTTATATGAACTTGTGTAAGGCTGTAATAGCTCTATGCAGGGACAGGAGCTCAATTTCTCAAAAGACAAAGAATCCTTCCTATTAATCCCTGAAATTGTCAAAGAAAACTAAAACAACTCAGGTTTTGATAGGTTCTGGGGCTCATGTGAATCGTAAGGATAGAAAAATAAAAGAGAATGCATGTTACCACTTGCTTGGGCAGGACTTGAAGAATCATTATACAGGCAAAAAATTAACATACCTAACAGAGCCTGTTCCCCAAGAGATATCAGGAAAAGTGATATAAATGCCCTACAGATTTCTTTCGTGTATACCTAGAAACAACTCGGATGAGGCACACTGAGACTTGATGTCCTTCCCATGTGTCACACCTATATTTATCTTTTTGTCCCTTCTCTGAATTGCACAGACCAGACACCAAGTCGGTTGTTCCTAAATAATCAGTACCCTGTCCTTTAGTGGAAAGGAAATGTCTGAGGAAAAGGGTTAGAAAGGAATGGATGAAGGCAGGTGAGAGGTGGAAGAAAATTGATGTGCTCCCCATGCTCATTCTGTTCTCCAAGTAACAAATACCAGGAATGAGTTGGACCAGACTCAGAGCTGTCTGAACTCAGGCTGGGGTTTGATGGGGAACAGAGAACCATCAGAAGCACTCCCTGTTCATGGCAGTGCTCCTTTGAGTTCTGGAAGGCATGGTAGGCATAGGTTAAATCAGTGATTCCTAAAACTATTTTTTTTTTCTTTGACCCATCACCCTCCCCACTGCCTGTCACATACCTGTAGGGCTCCTGAACCCACTAACCTTAATTGCTCACAGCTGTGACCTAGAGTTTGGGAATCACTGACTTGGGCAGACATAAACATTTTTCTTGTATCACACTCAAGAAACAGGCCTTATCTATCATTCTGGGATAAATTATTTAACTAGGATAAAATGTAGTTCTTTTCCATGATGGTTTGTACTGTACACATCTCCCTCATATAAACAATTATCACTGCATTAATGAAAACTGTGTAAAACGCTGGGTAAACATAATACTGGAATAATGCTGATTAATTGCAAATAATTCTAAAAATTTTAATGTAGAGGGAAAAGACACTGGAAAAGTTGCTTCACAAGGAAAGAGGAAAAGAATTCTACACATTTTTATATTGACCAAGTGAGACTTAAGATGGGTATGGTAATATCACAATTATTTGCAAACCAGAAATACCATGACTGAAAGGAATGGTTTATTTTGGCACGGGGATTATAAGTAAGCATGACAGGATGAAACTTAACACCAGACCTGTCAGCCTACTAGATGAAGGGAGCTCCACAAGTACTTCTATTAAAAGCTGAATTTGACAAAGAACTATTCTAGGAGGGTATTCTCTACTGGCATAAAACATGTCCAAATACACCTCTTTGCTTTAATTTCAACAGTTCAAGTTGAAAAACTGCTAGCATATTTGTGCAATGCTATGTGTGTTAACATAGTACTATCAAGTAGTATGAATGAAATTGAATGTCTGCTTATGAATTTTATATGACTACTTTTATTATGAGCTTTAGCAAATTGAAGAGGGGTAATGAACCTGTCAAGCTTATCAGAAAGACAGAGAAATATTTGCTACCAATTTTTTTTAGAGCAGGGGTGATGGCAGTCAGCAGGATTGCTAGTAGGATTCCCTGTGGTTTCCAGTGATCTCACAGTAATATGTAAGCAGTATTTAAAACCTAAATGGTGGATGTGAGTGGGAATGGGAAGTTCATTCTACACTCCAGCTTCCTTAATTCTTCACAGTGAGAGCTGATGAAACCACACTATTGCTGTCAAAGGCCAGGTTAACATTTAATAGCTCTGTAAAACTTTAAACTTACTTTCAGAAAGTCTTAAAACATTCTTATAGCTTGGATTAAAATTCAGTGGAACTATTAGGCTTAACCACTACCTTTCATTTAAGATAACTTTAAAAACTCATTAACCTCTGTTAAATGAGAAGGAAGCTGAAGTAATAGAATTCTCAAACAACAAAATATAAAAACAAAACACTGTTCAATCTGGAGACAAATGCAAGGTGGCTCAGGGATCATCCTTACCTGAATAGATATGTTTGGATTTTGAAAAGCAAAAAGAAGTGCCCAGAGGAAGGGAAGAGACTTGGGACAGCTGGAAGGGTAACTGCTCCATGGCTCTAAGGCCATGCTTGCAGTGATAGGATGTAGGATAAGGTTTCTTAAGTAGAAAGCTGGCTAAAAACCATGATGTCTGTGAATGGTGAAATTTGTGTTCAGGTTTGTCATGCTTGAAGAAACAGCATTATGTACAGCTTTTTAAACTGTTATTTTCTTCATCATTTATTTCTCTTTCTACATAAAACAAACTGTAAGATACCAAATTTTTTCTAGTGAACAAACCCACTAATAGTGATGACAATAGGATAATCCTTCCTTCCTTTTGATCATTCTGTTCTTCTGTCTTAGCTGAGAATGAATCTATTCAGAATTTGACACGCTGTATCCCTGAATAAAAATTCATTAAAATAATTTAAACAAATATCAATAACCCACATGTAACATAATATTTATGCTTCAGACCTTGGGTTAACTAAGTCAGCGACAATATTTGTGCTTGCTTTTTTTCCTGGAGCACAGAACTGCTGGTACAAAATTCCTGACACAATTGAATGAAAGAGACAAATTTAAAATACTTTTTTTCAGATTTTCACTAAAATTAATCTGATGTATGATTTTCTTCTTTAGTAGGAATGGTTTCCCTAGACATAAGAGCTAAATAGCTTTTCCTGGGTGCTAAGTGTTCTACAGTGCAGAGCCACAGTGAGAGGGTCCTGTTCATATGACTTTTAATCCTTCTACCCAAGGCTTCTCAGGAAAACAAGTCCTGAATGTGCAGTGTTTCCAGGACTTGTTCACATGAAAATCTCCTCTGGAAATCCAAGTAATAGAGAAAGTACCATTGTGTATCTGCTTGCAACTGTTAAAAAGTTGACCTGGCTGCTGCTTACTGTCAGTCACCTGAAGATTACCATCTCCACCACAACAATATTGGCATAGATAATTTCAGTATTCCTAGGAAAATACCAGAAAAATTCTTTTAATTTGTAACATACACCAGAGTCATTTTGAGTCTCTTATGTTGCAGTATTGACCAATGTGAAAATAAATGTATTACTTGAGAAGCATACAAAACTGCTTTGTGAGCTATCAGAAGAAAACAAAAAAATGTAATTCCAATATACAGGACATATTTATTTATATATCTCAATTATGACTTCATGAGGCATCATTTTCACTCTTCACCATACCCACCACCCCTCACAACTGAGGTCTAAATCAAGTCCAGAATGAAACTTTATGTCACCTACTAGCTCCCACTGTAAAAGCTTATGTTTTTCTCTCATTGTCTTCCAGTAATGCAGTGTTCAGCACACTTTCTGGGTAGTTTTAAGTATCATTAATGTATCTTTGTCTACAGATGGACTGCACATGAAAGCATTTAGGCTCAGGGAGGTCTCAGTCCTTACCACTGCTAATTCCACCATGCAGTCCAAATTCCATATTCACTGCCATCTCTTGTTGCCAAAAAGGGATCAAAAGTATGATTCCAAGATAATGCAATGGTTACAACAGTCACAGTTCTCTTCACGTCTGATGTTGCTAACAGGAAAGATGGCAGTGTGTGGTGGCCTTTCATACGAAGGTTTGGGGTGACCTCCTGTCTCCAGTGAGGATGGTACTGAAACTCTCAGTGGTTTGGAATTTATTTTATCCTTATTCTATACACCTGAGTTTAAATGAGTTCTTTTTCTAGAGGTCATCTCATCTTCACCTTCAAAGGATGAAAGGGTTGCCCCTATGGGTAGCATTCATCTCACTTTAGCCATTTAAAAGTTAGGGGTCTATCAAAGTGCATCATTCAGGTTGCTTCATGTGAGAAAATGGTACCTACAGTGGAGAGTCTGAATTGTCCTCCAGAGAGTGATAATGAACTCTGAGGTGATATGAGTGGATATCTAGATATTAGATCATTAAAGAAGGTGAAATTAATCCCATCTTACATACATCATGACTAGCTCATGATTAATATTAAAACCAAGAAAAATATAGTGAGCAATGAGATCTGTGTTGTGAAATATCAAACGAAGACTAAATAATAACTAAATGATAAATAACTAACAGTATATTGATCAAAGAAAGGGAAGCTATTAGGACTTACCTTCTCAATTCAAACTCACTGATTAATTTAATCCGATAGAATTTTAATACAACTGTACCATTTATTTGGTGGAAATCTTATCATTACTCTGTACAATGGCTTCTGTTTGTTGAAGACTGTCTCTGACATACACCTTGCCATTCATTGCATGATAAGGCAGCTGTCAATTATGCTTAAGTGTCTTACTGCTGTTGGCATGTGTCTAAATAATATACACATTGTATTTCTAAAACAATCTAATGGCTCAGCTGAACTAAAACAAGCTTGCAATGCAGCACTTGGGAAGCTGACAGGCTGTCTTAAGTGTGTTGGACATGATATGTTGCAGTAAGGAGATTTTAAGTTTGTTTATTTTCTAAACACAATACCACATTGTGGCTGAAAATCTGGTAGCATCCATGTGTGGTAGGTACAACAAATAAGTGTTATGGTCATCAATTAACTTTTGATACCTGCTACTTAAAAAGGAAATGTGCCTTTGGTATTCCTACCTTTCAGTTATCTGTGAATGATTAGCATGATCTCAAGTTTGGTTCTATCTCTTCACCTCTAAATAATATTTCTGGTTGTCACTAAAAAGCCTTTCAGATGCTTCAAAGTCAGATAACATCACGTTAGAATCCATTATATGCCCAGTCTTTTTATAAGCCAAGTATAATTTCACATATTTATCTTCATCTTTATGTTGGATAGGGTTTTTTTTTTTAATTTCTCTGGATTTGTCTTCTGAGGACAGCATGAGTTTGAGATGTTATGGTGGCTCTGATCTGCATGAACTTTTCAATCAAAAAGCTACAGAAAATGGAATATAGGTATAAGTGACATATATAGATAGATACATAGATACCAATGTCATATCCATAAAATGACACTGTTTTTTGAATTTTCATTAAATTGTAGTCTGATTTTGCCACCTCCTCTATGGCAATTAATTTCCTTTATTGACCTATGACATCTATTTGACTTCACGAGCCATACAGCTTTAGAAGTCTCAATATGTAGGCTTTTTTCTTCCTGTTTCAGCTGAGGAAAATACACAGTATAACTAACGGTATTGAAAACTCATCTCACAATAGGAATGTAGAGGTAAACAACTACGCTTTCAGTATATAATCTCCTCTGCAAGATTTCTAATTATTGTTATGCTTGTGTAGTCAGGAAATCATGGGCTATAAAGCAAACCTAATTTCCTGTGGCTTGCACCTGAACACGATAAAAGCTCTTGATCTCCTTTCCTTCTCCAGAGGCAAATCACGAAACTGTGACATTGCTGTTTAATGCTACAATGAGTACCTACTTCCACCTATGTAATCCTGGAAGTGTTACCTTGATGAATGCTTGACCAGGGTCTCTCTGGACTTTCTCTGACTGCCTTAACGTTTCCTTGTAATAAAATGAAGATATGCAGCATTGATTTTTTTTTTTTTTTTTTTTTTGTACTCTAAGTAATTGTATGAGTCTGGCAAAAGACGCTGATTAGTTTAGGCAAAACTGTTTTTCTTCTTCGGAATTCTATGCCAGCTTGGGAAGGTGCTTGTGTTAGACAGAAAGTTAATTACTACTTCTTCCTACAACAAAGAGAAGACTATATTGATCAGATGTAGCTGTGAAAACATTTAAGAAAAAACAAAGCCCCAGGTTTGTCCTCTGTAATGTGAGCTCTAATGCTTGTGACAGGTGCCAGATTTACAGCACTAGAGACTAAAATCCTCTCTACCCAAGGCAGGTATGGCTTTCCCCTGCCTGTCACTCAGCCATGCTCCAGTGGGAGAAGCACCAGATGTGCAAAAGCACTTCATCGTTTTTTAATCCTTTGGTGCTGACTTAGTGGGATTGAATCAGGGACATCAGCTTATTTCACATGGGCCAACAAATAACATTGACTTTGCAGCCTCTGTCCAGCAAAGCTTTTAAGCATATGCATAACTTTCAGATCAGCCATAGCACCAACTCCATCAACTCCAGTGCTTTAGGTCCTTATTCACTTCTGCCTTGGAGAGGATTTGAACTAGTGACTTACAGCTAAAACATTTCATATCCTTTCACTAATCCCCCCCCGTCACTTCCTAACAAACTGCCTTTGGAGACATATAAACCAAACCTCACACTCAACTCCTTGGCAGTATATTTATGGTTCTCAATGTTTAGCACCTAACTGTATCAGAGAAATTACTTTTATTTTGCTGATGTTTGTCAATCTTCACATCATGACTAAGTCTCCTACTCTGAATAGTACTTCCTTATACATTTAATCCCATGAAAACTCATTACTTATTCAAGTGAATTAGGTCTGCATACTCATACCCAATGAATACATATTAGTTTGCAAAAAAATAAATATCTTCAGCAACATATCCAATCTTATATACTACCAACTGTTCAAATGAGCTGTATGTGGTAAAGGGAACAAAAATAAAATATATATAGTGGTAAATATGAAGAAGGAATGGAAACTGAAAGCAGCACTAAAATGTTGCTCTGAAAATAATTTGATCAGAGACCGAAATCCTATTAAAATACAATTATAATTGTTTTGATGCTATAAATTACTTGCAAACTATGTATATATGCAAAGTAGCCAGCAGAGATGTCTGATCCATACAGACAAAGTGCTTTGCGAGCACTTTGCAGAAGAGAACACTTTTTTCCAGCTGTGGGGGAAGTGTCTCCATCTGCATCCCACGTGCAGAGGATTCCTCCTGCGTTAGGACTCTTCCTTCCCTGTCACACTGGGAGTCTGTGCCTCTGTGGCACTGAGCCTCCTGGCTGCAGCTACCAGAGAGAACTTGTGGGTTTGTCCTGGGAGAGAGCTGGGCATGGAGCCATGGAGGTCTGCATCATGTTACACCAACACTGCTTCTCACTGAGCCCTGTCTGGGGAGCACAGGAAGGGAAACAGCTACTGCAGGTCTCATGAGGGCAGAAAAAGAAATCTTCCTGAGCTGAAAGCTAGAATAGGGTTGCTGGGCTATCAGGTCCTGGTTCCTCATATTACAAATGACCTTATATATATGTATTACATAAATTTTTTCATTATTTGGTCAATTTCCATCTCAGCAGGTCCTACTGCTGACAGAAATTGTTTGACCACTTCACTTCTCTACTGATTTTAAGTATATTTGAATTTTAACCTGAAGCTATGTGTGTTACTGTTTTTTTATACTGGCACTGCCTTTGAGCTGGAGCCAGTTTCCTACTGCATGAACCTGCCTGCTGCTTCCCACTGCACATAGCCACCAGCTCTCTACCACAGGGGCTGTGCCCCTAACACAGCCTCTTTCTGCCCGAGTTTTGGTTATAGTTTATCTCCTAGAGTTGATCAGGCCTGTATACAACATTCTCAGCTTGGAGCTGACCATATCTCCATTTGTGCAATGGCACTGGGTTTTCCTTATCCCCACTAGAAATACTGCTCCTGTCAACACTGGTTTTTTACAAGTACATTACTTTGATAGTTAATAGTTATCCTGTGACTTGTTAATATGCCCAGGTTTTTCTCTTCCTCAGTCATTTCTAACAAATGAGCTCTTAGCCTGTTGCAGAGGCTTTTGTTATTAGTCCGTAAGTGCATGACCTTGCATTTGGCAGTATTGAATTTCAATTACTCTAGCCTACAACGTCACGCGGTTCTTCCTGTGTGTTCCATCCCAGCCATCCTTTAGAGTCATATTCCCTCCCAACGCTGTATCTCTAGGACATATCAGCACCACACCAACGGTTTTTACCAAGGACATTAAAAAATGCACACAAAATCAGCACCAAGAATCCACGCCTGGGAAGAGGAGTAGGAACCTCCCTGATGTAAAATACTTTACACCCAATGCTTAGTTCTTATATCAGCACTAAAAGTTGGCTAGTCCTCTTTTATGCCCTTGTCCTCTTGTGATCCCTATTTTCTCCAGTTTAACTAAAAATTTCTCATAGTATCACACAATCAATTACAGTGTCACATGGTTAACTGAGATCAAGAAGTAGCTGTGACACAGTTTTCTAAGGACAAAGCTGTCTTTTCAAAGGCAGGTTACATACACAAAATTAACAGATATTTCAATCTAAATGTATGCAGCTATTTACCTAGCAATCATCTATCACCTATCTCTACAAGTCCATGGAGAATTTAAATTTTTTCCTTTGTTTCTCAGTGCTTGTTTTCTTAAACCCTGCCTATCAGTTGAGTGGCTAACAAGTCCTGTAGCCACATCACTTTTTCCTCTTCCTTAATACAACACCCATATGGCACCACTTCTGCTTTAACTAGATAATTTACTGAACAGATTGGAATTGTTTTGTGATTGTGCTCTCAGTGAATCCAGAAGTCTTCCAGAATTACCCATTTCCTTCAATTGGGCAGTCCTGTTTTCTGCAGGGACATGTTCTTACAAACCACCCATTTCACTTAACAGCTTCTTACATGCTTATCACTGCACCAAGTCCCAGCTACAAAGAATCCTTAAGATAAATTCACCTAGACAACAACAGACATGGAGATGCTCCCACTGGAACAGCCTCAATAGAGCAGAGTGAGAGTTCTGCTTTCAGAATAGATTCTAGGTTGGTGTCTGTACTTTGCTCACATAGTTGTTGGCAGGATTATATGAGAATTTCTAAGGGTCTTTACTTCTAATGGCAGATCAAAGAATAAGTAGATATCTAAGTCTCTTTGGAAATCTAAAAATCTTCTATTTCTAAACAGATTTGGCACCTAAAACTGTTATAGCTATGGGTTAATCTCTCCAGTGGTTTTTTTGTGTGTATGTGTGTGTGGGTGAGTATCCAGCCCTTGCTAGATGGGCTGGATACAACAAGCGAAGGAATCCAGATCACCTTTCTCTACCCATCCTTGCTTCCATGGGCTGTGCCCTGTGCAGTTTGGTTTCAGACAAAAATGAAGCAATGATTATTTTTCTTACTTGTTGAGGGTAGACTTGGTGTTACAGGACTGCTGCCTGGAGCCCTTTTTCATGCCCACGCATGCATTGCACACTGCTCAGTCACCTACCCAGGGAAGCAGAATGAAAGGGGTAACCTAAGAAGCTAAGTTTTGAGCAGGTGCACAGAGGTTATCTATGCTGCCAGATGGATACACTTAAGAGGAATGAACAGATGAAGTAATCTCCATATTTCAAGGAGTGTTTGGGACACAGTTCAATAGTTCAACAGAACATTTTTGTTTAAAATCATATATAGAAAAAGAAGGCATTTTTTTTTAATTTATTTATTTTATTCACAGCAAACTGACATTTCAAAAGCATAAATATGTTTTCTTAATCTTTGCCCAAACCAGTCCTTACTAAGGCTTTAATAGTTTGGATCAAGCCTTTATAAAGGCAGAAGAGATGACACATAGGCTACAGTGTATATTGTCATAGATCTGTGGTGCCAGGTTTGCATTTTCATTGTCTCTACCTAATTAGATCAACTGGCAATTCTATGACAAGGAAAAGGTTATTATTGACTTGTATGAAATGCTTATTTTGCGTGCTTTCACTGATGCTCACCAGCACAGAACTCAGTTTTGATCTCCTAGCAGCAATTTTCTTCCAAATATCACTGTGATTGGGAGAAACCTTTAATCCAAGCCTAACTTTAGATAATTCTCTAGATAGCTCCTTCTCTCAGCCATGAGCTTGCAGGCACCTGAGCACAGATCACTCTGCTGTTTACACAGCTTTATTTCCAAAATGCTGCTGCATTCATATGGTGGCTGGTACCGTCCTGAAGGCCATGAGTGTGTGGAAGTTGTGCTTCGTGATATAACCAGTGCTGATGTTGTGGAGCAGCAGGCATGAGTCTTTTCCAGGGCATCCCTGCTGCTTGTGAACTTTGCTGGGCAGCAGAGCACATGCAATGGTCCAGGCAGGAGGATGGCAGCCAGGTGGAACTTACAAGGCAAAAGTTGTGGGAAGAACCAAGTGGGCAGCATTTAAGTGAGGAAATAAGAGAGCTCATGCTCAACAAAGCTCTAAAAAAACACTTGAGAAAAAAAGAATCTGTCAGACTTAATACCGCTACTTTTTATATTTGCACCCTATGTCCCTTGCTTGCTGGTTTAATGGGACTCCAAAAGACTCTTTGGCTTTTACGTTTTTTTTTTTTATTTTTTCCTTATTTTTTATTGAAATTAAAATTTACAAAATAGGAGAAAATATTTAAGGGACAATAAAATTGTTTTGCAGAACTTTAGGAAGACTGTTAAAAATACAGTGGCTTGTTTATATTAAAGTAACTTAATTTATATTAATGAATTTTACTAAGGCACTGACACAGAAATAAAGTACTTTTACCCAAGCATGTCCTAAGAGATGAGTGAGAGAGTCACGGCATGTCTATTTCTTTCAAACAACACATAATAAATAGCATGACAAAATATCATGTGTGAAAATTATACACAGTCTCCTTTAGACTGAGTTCTGTTATAAAAGAATCATAAAATCCTTGTAAATATTTTTTAATGTTCCAAATCTAAATGCAGGGTGTTAAGATCAAATAATTAAACATCTCCATCTTCAACAAGAAAATAATAATTCAGTGATGTCAGAAGAGCTAAGAGACAAAATATCTGAGTTCCATACCTGATGGGAATCTTTCTGTTTCTCTATATTCATTCCTGTTAGTTCACCTTGTTCAGGATTGGTGACTACAAAAATGTGGATATGACAATCCATCTTCTTTATAATAAATTTTTAGGAGTTTAGTTAATATTTTCAAAACTGCTTAAAGGATGAGAATTGCTGAGTGTTGTAGTACCCTATGGCAGGAGTGGGTCACAGTGAGTGACATGCATTCCAGATCTGAGAATGAAACAGTGACCAAATTATTACGTGGAGAGGGAATACTATTGATGAATTCTCAAAGCTTTGGACCATTTTTTTCTTACTCAAAGAAAAATAATAGTTAAGGCAATAATTTTATGAGAAATTCAGTATGAGAAATGATGGGTTCTTCGCTTCTTGAGGCCATAAAATGCAACACAAACAATAGCAGACAAGGCCAAGTATCCTTGTAAATGTAACACAAACATATATGTACCTCTGCATAACACTGCATTTCTAACTTTCAAGGCATTTTGTTTTTCAGTTTTATCTGGATTTTTCATAATTATTCTATCTACTTTGATTTCCCCAGGCCCTTTTATTGCTTTCTTCACAGAGGCAGGATTATCCTTACTCTCTGCTCCTGCAAGCTGGCACACTTCCTTTGAAGTCCATGAATCTGTGCCAATTTACACCACTGCAGACTTATTTCATATTGTGTTATAACTACAGATGGGTCCCAGCTGCAAATCTTGGTTTGTATCCAAGCTCACCCCAAACTGGGGAGTGTTTGGATTCGTGATTGTGGCTTAGACCCCTCTCTATGGGTGTTATAACAGAAAGAGAAAATAACTTTCTGAATAGGGTAGAGGGCCAGCACCTGTCAGGGAGGCTCCCTCATTGTGGTTAATCTACATGAAACTGGAGACCAGTGTTTGTGGAAGCATAGCAGAGCTGTTGAAGAAGTGAAGAGCCATTCAAAAGGAAGAAAATATACAAGAAGCTAAAATTTGTGCCTGATCTAATGCAATTGTAAGATAAATCTTCATCATGATGAATCACTGGCTTACTCAATGAGGTTATACGCTGCATATCACTGTCCAGTACAACAGGCAAGGAAAGAAAATCCCTATTAAAGTCCAGCAGAGCAATGAAAAATGCATAAAAGCTCAGAGAAATTAGCATATATTTCATTCTATCAAATGAATACTGTTAAATCCTGTATTATTTCTCCTCCTGCTAAAGCAAAATGAGAAATTTTTTTCTATTTCATTTAGCAGATATACATCTAATTTAAATAAATTAATAATATTTAATTAATGCTTGCTGAAGCTTTGTTCTACTTCAGTTTTGACCTTGGAAGATGATTAAAAGTATGTGGGATGTCATTGCTAGTAAAGCAGAGAATTCCTGGAAAGCAGCTTTGATTCAAGGGATGAACAGGGTAAAATGGACTTGTTAAAAATGCTGAAACAATTTTGAGGTGTTCCAAGTATACATTTTTTTTGACAGTTTGGGCCCCTCCCTCCCCCCATCTTGATTAATATTGTGTGTGACCACTATTGTCAGAAATCAGATTAAACAATTATCAAAGATCAAACACAAATTTCAGATCAGACCTTCAGAAAGGTTGCCCAATTGACATGAATATGTCAAGGTTCTCTACAGACCAGGAAGAGAAGCAGGGTAGACTTTGCCACATTATCTTCCCAACAGGTTTCTGTCCTGGTAAAAGATGACCAGAAAGAAGGCTTGAGTATTTCATGTCCACTCAAGTTGCTGCTGCTCTGCCAAAGGTATTAGCTCCAGTTGTGAAGGAACACCAGTTTCCCAGCACTGAAGATGGGGAGGAGGTGGAGTCAGAGCTCAGACTCCTAAATCAGTCACTGCTATCTAATGCATGCTAGTACTGAATCTTCACTTTCTTTTTTTTTTTTTTTTACAGTAAGTCTTCACTCCCAGGATTCACAATCTGTTAACCACCCATTTGAGCAGAAAGCAGAGATACAGATATAGAGAAGGAGGCTTAGGTGAGCTTCGAAGTGGCACATTTGCTGCGACCAGGCACTCCTGCCTTCCTCTCATTCACAACAGAGCCCTGGAGGAAGGAAATGTCACCACTGCATAGCTGGATGGTGTCTGAAGCAATAACTTTTATACACTGCTCTCTATAAACACAGATGCACTTATAATACATATGTATCTTCTCTACCTTTGCAAAAGCACGTTCAAGCTAGTGAATGATTTGCTGTTCTGAAAAAGAAATATACTGTATTCAGTCCTCTTTTTGATCTTATATATATATATATATGACATTTCTTACATCATTGTAATTAAAACTAAAATTTTGTTAATAAATAAAAAATTAGACCATTGTGAGATGTTATTTTTCTGGATTCAGTGCCCTCCAATGTTTTTGCTTCCTTAATACTGTTCTATTGTAAGGAATAAGCATTATGCACTAGCACTGTTAGCTTTTCATGAGCAAGTAGAACAAAAATGGAATCCTGTCAGTCCAAAATACACTGAGGAAATTTGGCTTGAAACAAATGCTTACAAATTTGTAGTCAAAATAACTTAATATATACGTCATGGTTTATAAAAAGATTACAGTCAATATTTGCATAAATTTATCTTCCTAAACTGTAAGATATGCCATTGCCTTAGTTATATTTTCTAAAAATAAATGCTATCTCCCTAAGTTATTGCCATGCCATTCCTGTCCCTTAATTAATGCATTATTAGTCAAGCATCACTCCCTCAACTGAAAGAAAGCAGTTTAAATATTTTACAGAATATTCCGTTTTGACTAGAAGTTGAGCATACTAAGAGGATATTTGATAAGATGGTAATATTCCTTTTCTTCAGTAATCATTCAAACCCCAAAGCCATTTCTTCTGCATTTTTTATGTCACATGGGCCTTCCTTCCAAGACAGCATGGTATTTATGCCTCAGGTGGAGCCCAAGTTGAGCTCTTCTTCTACCAACAGAATGAATGGCTTGTGCTACCGACTACCAAGGATTTAGCACCAAAGGCAATCCCCCCACCTTTGTCCATATAAAACAGCCTTAAGTTTGCAGATTGCATTCGGGGAATATACATACATGAAAGAATATTTTGCTCGAAGCTCAAAGACCCTGTTCCTCAGGGTCCAGATCAGAAACCTTAGATTTAATTGTCCCATTATTTATGCATTATTTACACAGCATTGCCCATGAATGCAATTCCCAAAACACATAGTGCTAGTGGCTGGGTATACCTGACATGACTAAATGTTTGAGCATGGCACTAAATCAATCTGTTGTGTCCCGAATATCTCTGAGGAGCATGTGTAGATCAGTTCTGTGGTGTATCAGACTTGCTGGTGGCTGTACACCATGTGCACAAGGAATCCAATGCAGTCACACTGCACATACAGTGCAGAAGTGATCTGGTTTGCTGGTCTGCTCAGAAGCTCACACAAGGCTGCCAGACCCTCAAAAATTATTTAGAAAACACAAGGTAATACCTGTAAGGTTGTAGATAATTGATAAATTTTTAATTTACTGCCAAAACAAACACAGTAGGATAGTCTAAATACAAGGAAAAGATTTAACCAGATATTAGCTTAATAAATTATGTTACCCAGACAATTTTTAAATTACTCATTTAAGGACTTTTTGCACATTTTAAATTAATTTTTATATCTCCGTGCCTTGCTTCTTCCTCTAACTGCTCAAATACATTGTCTTTCGTGTCTGTGGGATATTTAGTAGTAACATAGGGAGTTTTATTTACTTGAGGATAGATTCTCCAGTCTCACTGACCTTTGAATCCTGAAATATCTGTAGGTCCAGTCTCAAAGATTGCTTACAGCAAGAAGTCAAATGTTCTCACCACAAGAGAGCTCCTACTCACCTGTGCCAAGCTGCATAGATGTCAATGTGCTGAAAGATGCAAGTCTGGTCCTGAAAACACTGTTCACGTGAGAAAAATGTATTCACAAGGGGCCTGACATGGCAGGGACCCCAGCAACTCTGGCATCTATCCAAAAACGCACTTAATGCATACGCTTAGAGCTACAATTCAGCTGCAAGTATGTGAGCAGTAGCATTGCCTGTGATTGACACTGAATCAATGAGATGTGAGAGGTGATTAACAAATTTATCAAGCAAGGGCAATATTTGGCTCAGGACTGGACTTCTGTTGTTCAGTTCCTGAATAAGGAAATAAAAACTGTTTGTAGGGGCTGCACAGAACTTCCTTGACACAGAGATTTTTCAGGCAGACACGGTGACATTAGACACAAAAGTATCAGAGCTTTCCTAATGTCTGAACAAACTAGAAATGTGAATAGATATGTTAACACTAATAAATTAATCTAGGAGCTCTGTTCACTGACTACTATAGAAGAAGTCTTAATGAAGAAAACTGAATACATTCTGTTTACTTGCACAATACCATTCTCCTGTGTGGATAAATTTAGCAGAATCTGGTCTTTTCTTAAACAACGCCCACTTTATAATGTGCACTGCTGTATTACTGATGGATCGAAAGACCAAGACAGAAGACTTTTTTAAGATTTAAAAAAACACAACCTCCCAAGTCTATTCAGATTCATAACCAAGAAATGCCTCTACTAATTTAAGGTGAAAAGATGCTGAAATTGATAGAAAATGGGCCCATTTATTCAGAAGTTACACTTTCTGATGTGGTGTACATGATTATTGCATAATTTTGCTCACAGTTCTGGAAGCACGGAAGTGTGAGGGTAATAGTAATCAGGAAGGGAAGTGTCAAAACTTTTGGGAATTTATTTTGGAAAGAAGGCATGGAACAAAGTTGTTTGGGGCACACTAAGCCACAAGAATGGTTTTCAAAGGCAAGAAGACAAGTTAGTGTAATCTGAGGACTTGTATCAACCTCTTCCAGCTTGGGGGGTTTCTGAGCCTTACTGTCAATGGCAGATATTTCCTTCTGTTCTTTCCTGCAAATTGGAGTCCAGGCACCACTAAAAGCCAGTAAAATTTAGTTTGCAGTTGTGTTTTTGTAAACCTTTTCTTAAATTAGGATTTAGCACTTTTATTTTACGTTCCTAATTTGTGGGGGAGGGGGTATGATGATGACACATACAGAGAATTGTCAGGATGGAAACATACTTAAAAGCATTTCTTCTGTTCCAAATAGAAATGTATAATCCCCAAACTTCCAGAATCCATGGACTTTCAATAGTTTATACTAGCATCAGCCTTTTTTTTTTTTCCCCAGTTTGGTGTTTTTAGCTTTTAAAGAGATTATATTGAGCATGCACTTGAGGTTTCAAAGGAAATTTTTAGTCTATTGGGTAATCAGTTCCTTAGGTTTACATCCAAGCCACAAAATATGTATTTGTGTCAAATTTTGCCTTGCTACATGAAGTTGTTGAAAAATCTGCTTGAAATGCAGTTGGTCAGGTTTGTAGCTAAATTATATACATTAAACCTCATCTCTTCATGAATAGTTTGGGTTCAGCATTTTCATTGTCTTGAGCATCAGCTTTAACTTTATAGACAGCTATTTGCAAGAGAAAGTATATTTAATTCCACAACAGTTGACATCAAGAGCATATTGTTGATACAGGCTTCAATGATAACCTTGTGTTTTAAATTGTTTCTGTCCTAGTTTAACAGCACAGTTTATTGTTAACCAGTTTCCTTTTTATCCCTTCTAGCTGCAGATTTATTAGCAGAAACACATTGTACAAATGATGATTTATAATAGAATCATGTTGCCTGAGAAAATGTATTGATTTAGAATGAAATTGCAGTCTTTACTACAAAGGCAGAATGAAAGAGATGAGAGTGATCTGCCTTGATTTAAACTAAATTTCTCTGACTGAGCTACACCTGTGCTTTCTTTCTTTTGCAGTATTTTACATGAAAGAAAAGGTTGCATTAGGCATTTTTTTTTGTATTCAGTTCTTGCGATCTACATTCCTCAACGTGCCACAATTACTGTGATTGTCTTTGTTCAATTCTTTCATCAGTTCAAAGTAGTACGGCATTTACCTTGGTAGCATTTAAAATGAACCGATCGATAGCTAGATGTTTGCTATTAAGAATGATGAAGAAAGGTTGAGTGGGAGGCAAACAAGGTTATCTACTTTTAATATATTACCTAATTATTTTCTGTGTTGGAAGGAAGGCATGCCTTCATTTAATTGATTTTAATACACACACATGCAATTAATGCATATGGCCAAAAGTGGACACTACAAATACTGTTCCTTTTTTAGTACTTTCATTTGTTTTTTAAGTTCCATGTTTTTTCTAAGGAAAATACATTTCTCTGTTGTTTAAACTATTGTTGAAACCAGAATTTTAAGACAGCCAGGCAGCTTCAGTATATAAAAAGGAGGGGAAATGTGTGTTTGTTGCTTAAGCCAAGGCATAGGGAAGTTATCCTGCTGTTGAAAGAGTCAGCTTGCTTTTGATACAGCATTTTTTAGACATCTGTGAATTTTTTATCTTTTAAGTTCTATTGCAGTTTCTGCATAGAATTACTTTGATGCTTCTACTGCAACACAAATTCAAAGAGTGATTTTGTTCTGCTCTCTGAGATTGCAAAAATTCTGATTTTTGTTTCAGAAATATTTTGGGCTAACTTATTCTCCTCAATATTTCATGAAAGGATCCCTCTGCTACTATTTCTTCCTCTTTTTTTTTTTTTTACTAATCAACTCCTTTGGTACAATACCAGCACCATGTATGCCTAAGTTTGCAACACCACCAAAACTAGGGCACGATCACTAGCCATGGCCCTGGATCTTGTCAGACCTCTTTATGACAGACCATCTCCTGAGCTCCATCCAGCTTGTTTTCCATCCACAAAACCACATCCTTTGACTGCCTCCAGCTTGCCCAGAAACCATGCTCCCTGCCCTCAGGCTTTCTTCTGTTTCTCAACCTCCACAGCTTCCAGAGGCTCCTCTAGCTCCTTAGATGCCAAAATGAAGTCTGAGCATCTCTCAAATGGCAGGCTGCATGAAATAGGAAAAACATCCTGAAACAGCATCTGGGGAGCAAATTAACAGATGGATGCCCTCAAATTGCAAAGTGGTGAGGAAACATTCAGTATGCACATGATGGAAGCTGCAAATGAAGGAGGAAATTTGGTGCTAATAACACCCTATCCTGATCCAGTTTTCATTGGTTTGTGTTATCTTTAATAGAAGCTGAATTAAGATCAAAGAGGAAGAAAATAACAGTATACAATGTTGGAGAGTGACCCAACAGCAATGTTCAAAACAACAAAGGGAGTTAATTTTCCTCTTGCTATTGATATGAGCCAATTGTGGGTTATTTTATATGAAATCAAGACAAACATGTACCTTGAATCCTGTGCTGTACCCTCTGTCAATACTTGTGATCACAATGAGAAATATGTTCTACTTTTTTTTCTGAAGTTGAGTATTGTTCTAGCCTCAAGTGAAGTTGTAAAGCTCTTCTGAGTTTTCTTAAAGAACCTTTGCTTCTGTCTCCTCTAACTAATATTTTGGCCACCAAAATACAGTTATTAGCATTGCATTTTCTGTATCTGTGCTGACATATCACAAATTCTGACTCCTCAGCTGTTACCTCACTTGATTTGGAACTAGTTAAAAAATCACTTAGTACGGAGACAGAAATATTTTTCTATGCCTAATACATTGCTAGGAGGTAGTACACTGCTATTGTGGTCAGTCACCACATTCTCATTGTTCAATATCAAAGTCTCACTTGACAAAAAGAACAGATTTATTTTTAATATTCCTTCCAAGATGCAATGCTTTTGTAGTAAGTTTGTTCAATGGTTGTATCACAACAGGAGCTGCCGAGAGTGTTTTGATAAAACTGGAGCTCTAATTGAATTTACAGCAATTATAGTCATAAGGGTAGGAAAGAAGAGCATATTTCAAATGTCCACTTCTCTTTGAATTAGATTCCTGAAAAATAAATCTCACTAAATAAAATAATATGAATGAAATTTCAGCACATTTATCTGCAGAGTGACATCATCTGTACTGTGATTTTGGCTGTAATGTGTAAAGATAATGTTCCAAGATTTGGTATGTGACTCAAGAGTGATAGGAAAGATGGGTATTGATGTCTTTACATACAACTCGATGGGAGAAGGTCTTTAGGAGAAATGGGTGTGAATGTTTCTGAAATGGGTCTTAATGTCTCCACCAACCTCAAGCGGCACAAGTTTGTTACAGAACCCGGAGAGTTTGACTCCTGAACTTTAGGGTAATAGACAAACGGGTCTGCACAAAGTCTATTGCAGAACCCAGATAGCCTGAACTTCTGAAGTTTGGAGGAAAGTTACATGTTCAAGGGAGGAATATGTGGTAGGTGGTTCCGGAAAGCTGTACCTTTCTAGTACCTCAGCCAATGGGGAAAGGAAGAGGGCAACATGCAGCCAGGAGTTTAGGATAAAAGGAGGCTGTGTCCTCTTAAACCTCGAGAGAGAAACCCCACTGGGGTATGCCCCAATGGACTGTCTCTCCCTTTATTCAAAAAAAATTGCAGGACTCCTCTGTCTCCTTTATGGACACTGGCTTTTCATAGCATGATTTTCTGCACAAGATTGACTGAAGTATTTCATGGCTTCAAATATTTGTAAGTGGATGTATCCATTCCTTGCTGCTAAATTCCTTAGTGATAACTGCACTTCAAATTTCTCCTGCCAGCTTGAACAGTGAAATGCCAGTTCTAATTATTATCCATAATTTTGATATTCTTCACCATCTACAGAAAATCCTTACGTTAGTATGGAACAACTGTATTTTATGAATAATAGATAATAAATGAAAGAACAACTCATTTTAGTCTCAGAGATACATGCTTCTTATCAGATTTGCTTCTGCTCAGTACAACAGAGGATTAATCATATGTGTTATTGATTTAATTGCATATACTGAGTAAAGTACACATCATATATATAATACACTATATATATATAATCTTAGTTGTCCTTAAAGGATCATAGAATTATAGAGTATTCAGGGTTGGAAGTAACCTTAAAGACCATCTAAACTCAGCCTGCCCTGCCATGGGCATGGGCACCTCCCATTATACCAGGCTGCTCAAGGCCTTATCCAACCTGACTTTGAACACTTCCTGAGTTGGGCCATCCACAACCTCCCTGGGCAACCAGTTTCAATATCTCACAACCCTCACAGTGAAGATTTTCTTCCATATACCTAACCTACATTTCCCCTCTTTCAGTTTGCACCTATTACTCCTTGTCCTATCACTACAGCTCCTGATGTGCACTTCAATGCTTAGAACTAATGAGCTTAAAGTTAGGCGAGGACTTAAGCACTCTCCTAAATCTAACACTAAACTTCATAAATCTTAGAGAGTTGGATCCTAATGCCAATATATAACAGATAAAGACACAAAGCTTACCATGAAAGCAAAAGCAATTCAGTGCTAGTAGATAAAATCAGAAAGCACCACACAGCCTGAATGAGGAACTGGCTGCCAACTGCTGGCCTGGAAATGTTTCCCAGTTAAACAGGATGAAGGCAGAAGTAAAAGGCGTACTTGTATAAACACGAAGTAACAGCATTTGTTGTGGACAACAGGAAAACCATTGCAGCGTATTCAAAGAGAAACTTTTGCTGTAGATGGTCCCTTAATGCAAAAGGCCAGTTTCAGAACCATGTTGTCAAGATGACTCTGCTGTCACTTTTGAAGACTGTGCTGTTTACTGTATTTATTAGTTCCTTGCTACTGTACTTTGCTTATATTTACAGATGAGTGACAGATGGGGATCTTTTCCTATGTGTCTCCCCTTTTAAGCTGAAGCAAGTCATGGAAGGATAATTACAAAGCAAGAGACTTTGGAGTTGATCGTGCAGCTTAGGCATTTGCTGGGATTAGTGAAAGTATTCAATGAGTCACAAGGTGCTCGTTAAACAAAGACAAAAAAGAATTATCACCACAACATTTTTTACTTTATACACAAGCCTCAAACGTGGCAAATGTGTTCCCCAGGCTTTTTCCTAGATGCTTTTGAAGAATCACTGAAGGCTGAGAAGAAACAGTGGTTTGTTATTAGCAGCAACTTTTATTCCACAAAGCAATACCCAAGCAGCACAAAAATATAGTCCTGAAGCCAGCAGCATCTTTTGGGACTTTGTTCTTCTTTGGAAAACTGACTACAATAGCATGTCTGAAATGGTAAGCATTATCCTAATTCCATGACTTCTTTACTCAGAGACAAAATGCTTTCTATATCAAAACTCAAAGACATGCAAGGGCAAAGAGTAGTAAGTTGTATATGGACATGTAGGGACTAACACTCCTCATGTAGCTCATAAAATTATGGAACACTTGTGGTTTACTGTGCATATAACACTAACTCTTTGGAAAATACAAGCTGATATACTGCTAAGTACTGAAATTCAGAAAAAGAATGTAGAATTGCTGGTATATTCAGCAGTAAGGCAGTTGCATTATACAGCAGCACCTCAGAAGACTAAAATACTTCTGTCAACAGGGAGAACAGACTGTGCAACTGTGATGATCTATCAATTTGCTGTCAAATTCTTCTCTCAGTCTGACAGTGGTCCTCACTCTTAAAACCAAAGTGCTGGCATCCCATAAAACTATGCAGAGGATTAAGGCTGTTGAGGATCTCTCTGCCTTAGTTCGATGGTCACTTAATTATTCCTTATAAGACCACTGGAAATAGTTCCCACTGACGAAAGTGTCTAGTAACATTCAGTGTATGAGAGAAACTGCTAAGAATAAAACTTTTTTATGTGGTCTTTTTATTTTTGTTAATGGAAAATGTTACATAAGAGGGCATCTCAAGGGCAAATGTTCACTTGGAGTAAGATAAATAATTGACATTTTCACCTTTGAAGATCTTCCTCTAGATCCACAAAGAGAATTTTACTTTTAAGGTACAATGTCCCCCATTTTTAAAAACTACAATAGCCTTCAAAGTCATATTACACTGGTTGCACTTCCTAAAGATCCCTTCTTCAGAATGTAGTAACACTCCACCACTCAGAGCATCTGTAGGCAAAGATAAAAGAGCCAAATAATGAGAGCATTTCCTAGACAGCAGCCAGGAAGCCAGGATATATACGAACACTTGCAAACATTCTGTGCAGCTAGATATGCTAGCCAAATTTTTCACTTGAAAGCAGATTTCAAATTCAGCTCCTAAATTTAGCCATTAGATAAGGAGTAGCTCCTGGAAATAATAAAATGAGATCACAGCGTTTTTATTAAATGGTGAAACTTTTCTGATAATGATGAAAGCAAAATGTAATGAAATCCACTTGTCCACCTTGATGCAGTTAAAGTCTCTGATCTGCTTCTTGGATAGCAAAAAGATATTTGACCAGGTCAGATAGACCTAGCTTTCCTAGCATTTTGAAAGCCTGGATTTGACCTTTTTTTTTTTTCCTTTTTTTTTTGCCCACTAGGGCTATGTTGTTTGGTCAGTGATGGGTTATCATAATAATTTTTTCTTCTGTGAATCATTGGACAAGAAAATCAATCATATCTTGCTCTTTAATTTCATGCATTTTTAAGGGAGTTCCACTAATAAGAAAATGCTCAGATTTGAAGTATCACTGATGCTAACAGAAACAAATCAGTCATGCAAACAGGCACTTTTATTTTTAACCTCTACTTTGTACCTCCTAATTTTGCTTTTATGCTCAGGGAATTTCAATGCAATCTCCATACACTAAAGCTATGTATAAATTCCAGTGCTATTCAAACTAATTAAAACCATTCTTTCTCATTAGGTGGATTCCTCTGAAGTTAGGAAAGATTCAGCAACAAAGAGATTATATAATTTTAAGACATTAAATTTTAAATGTAGAATTGAAAACTACAACTTTCTATTAATGTCCTGCCAGAGAGTTTTTAAAAATGTAATACAGTCTCGAGTGTATAAAGAAGACTAAAGTTTTGTAGAATAAAATAAAATTCTGAAAGATAAATTTAGGTTGTTACTTTTTTTTCTTTTAATAAGACCAAGGTAAATATTCTCAAGGAGATAACCTTGGAATTTGATGGAAGCATGGTTCATACCATTCCTGCCCTTCTCTCTTCCCTTGATCACATCTTGTCCACTCCAGACAAGAAGTGTAAAGGCACAATTGGAGTGCATGTTGCAAATATTCATTTTCATAAAGTAAAAACTGATGGAATAGTTATATTTTAGCCTTGGAAAATTTCTCCTTCAGGCTTTTGCTCCATTCCTTTCTCCCATCAAAAAAATACCTGCCAGTTGAGACAGTTGCTATTTTTAACCAGCATCCAAAATACTCTTTTATCAACTTTTCGTTTTGAATGCTCTTTTCCCCCATCTCACTGAATGGGTGTTTGGAATTTTAGAATTCATTAGATTAATCCAAAGACATAGGTTAGATGTATTTCTGTGGAAATGCCTACAGCAGGTCACAAGAATCAGTTTGCTTTTCTTGTGTTCAATCTTGCCAGCCTGCCTTAATTTAAGACGAAACAAACCACTGCATTTAATAGACTCTGGCATGCAAAATTTGGGTAGGTACAGAATCAAACATGAGCTACTTTGCACAATTTAATGCACACCACCTGACATACAAAGAACAGGAAGTCTTGTTCAAATGAATTTTTGGCCCTGTTTCTATGTGAATACCTGTGGGAACTGAAAGAAATAAAAGAAATTATAAAAATATTTAAATATTCTTGTCTGCTACAGTTCGTTATGAAAACTATGAGAAAAGAAAGGACAACAGTTTACTTTACATTTCAGACATTTCCTGACACCTATCAGGAAATTCATCTAACCAAAAGGAACAAGATTTCAGTTTCATTTTTCGTGTTCAGTAAGTGCTCAGAGGCGAGGAGCCTGGTGGAGGTCGGCTTCCTGCAGTGGCGGCTTTCCAGGCAGCCAGCCCTGGCGAACATGAGCCTCTGTGGAGCACAGCTGGACCAGCTGCCTCACACCAGAGCCTTAAGAGTTATAGCTTTTCACGTCATCTCCTTTCGAGTAGAGAAAGGAAAAATGAACAACATTAAAACTCTGTGTCCTCTCTCATATCTATAATTTAAAGTGAAGTGGTGCTCCTTTGGTGGGAGAGTTCTAACACACCATCAGCCAGCTGAAAGTCAGACCTTTTGGCCTAAACCTGTTTTTGTCGGCCAGTCAGTAGAGGAAGATAAACATCTTCACACTTATCTCCATCCAAAAATGACATGCTCTTTAAATCTCTGCTGCCCCATGATGCTTTGTGCACCACAGCATTTCTCTTGGTCTTCTGTGGAGCAACAGGCAAATCTGTTCTTTCTGAGGCTCATCTGTTTTGGACAGACACTCTTACACCCTCCACTCTGGGCTTGGAAGAAAGGACTACTTTTCTGTTTTCCATGACAACTTCTGAAGGAGTCAGATTGGGTGCGTAAGGTAGCAATTTTTAGCCCATGATATATGGCTTAGCTGCACTGAGCTTGCAACCATACCATCACTTTCATTCTTGGCCTCCTTCACTAATATTAACTGAAATGTATTAAAAATCCCCAGGGAATGATTCAATGTGGAATGATCACCCTTGGGTGTCCCACAGTGTCTAAAACGGCACAAAGAACCTACATGTAAGCATCTGAATTGCTCCCATAGTTTTGTAGCGCCAGGTGTTGTCAGAAATAATGTTACCTTCTGGTACTTTTCTTTTGCATGTGCATCCAGATTGCACAATCAGAGTGTAAATCTGTTTAGATTTCCACACTGCCATAAGCCTCAATCATTCAGGGTATCCTCCCAGTGTTTTTTTTTAATTACTGACAAACCACGTGTTCCAGTCACTCAGAGTCAAGAAGTCTGACAGATGCTTTATCAGCATATGAATTTTAGGTGCTGTGCATTGAACAACACCAGCCTTTGCCTAACACAAAAACTGAGTTAGAGCCTTTTAAAGATGTGGCTTCTCTTTGTCACATGTTGAAGGAAGCTGCCTTCATTAGACTTTATTCTGAGCTGCCTTTGCGCAGAAAAGCCTCTTTGTTCTGCGTCCATGAAAGAAGAAAGTTCATGGACATCCACAGATGAGGCTCTGTTCCCCAGCACTGTGGACCTGTGGGATGCACACAGGGGTCCACCACAGCAGAGTTGGTGATTCCAGTCCTCATCCCGCCCTGAGCACATATGGAAAACCAATTCCAGTCAGGCAACAACTGAGCTCTGCTCTTTAATTTATAGAATGATTAATTTTTACTTATCTTGTTGCAGGGAGGGTAGCGTGCCAGAGAGAAGCACTGGAGGGGAATCACCAGCCTGAGTGGCTGGAGAAGGGAGGTTGGGTGGTGGCTGTATTGGTTTCGTGTTGCCTGGTTTTGGCAGCAGGGGGGCTACAGGGTGGCTTTTGTGAGAAGCTGCTGGAAGCTTCCACCATGTCTGGCAGAGCCAGTGGCTGATGGCTCTGAAGATGGACATGCTGCTGGCCAAAGCTGAGCCAGTCAGACATGGTGGTAACGCCTCTGCGATAACACAGTTAAGAAGAAATCAAAACCTCATCATACAGCTCTCTCAAATTCCCTTGTTATTATTAAGCTGCTCATCCCTCAGCACAGCCATGAGATCTCTGACTTCTGTCACTCTCCACCTTCAGCCTGGAGCAGCTGCAGTGACCTCTCTCAGGCTGACTGTGATATTTGGAAAGAGAGAGTGAGGTTATACATAAATAAGATGGTTAAATACAAACTATCATTGAAGGAGCTTGCTGCTTTGGTTTAATTGTATTAATTGTGTCTTTAATTGATATTTATGTGTCTCTGAGTACCCCAGCAGTATTAGGAAGGATGAAGAGAGGGCAGACACGAGCACAGAACCAATAATGCACTGTTTTGTACTAATGGTGCTCTATTTATGATCATGTGAAGCCTAAATTACATTCCATTAAAATAAATAGAGATTTTCTTTTTACTTTGTTACATCAGAAACCAAGTGTAAGATTTACCTTTAATACAAAATAACCTAATTGAGCTCAAGGAGCTGAGCCAAATCCTGTTGGTATTCACTCCCACACTCCAGACCTTCTTTCTCCTCCACCCTCTGGGTCCTGTGGCTCCACTAAAGCCTCTGCTGATTTGCAACAAGATGAGAGAATAGTTTACGTCCTACATATTTTTTCAAGCCATGCACAGGAACTGTAATGCAGCAGTGCAGAGGCACTCCAAATAATATACTAATTGGATGCAGATGTGTTCTGCCTCTTGGAAAAATAAGACCAACTGGATGATCAACAAGAGCCAAATGGGTAATTTCTTTTTAAACAAATTGGTTTTATTAACTTTACAATGCCCATAATCCAACTAGTCTGGCAGACTTTGAATACTATGAAACCACAAGCAATATGCGATACCTGTTATTATCTCATACTACTCTTGGCTGCGATCTTGCCATGTTGAATAAAAGACTAACATGTAAGGCTGAAGCCTCTCTTAAATAAAGAGTAGCATGTGTGAGTGCTGCCCCAGGAGATAGCCAGGAAATGAACTGTTTCAGACTAAATTCTTTCCTTGCTCCTTACTTTCTTCAGTAGGAGTGCATTTGTACACTCTGCCCACAGAAAGCGCAGCTCTCACCCACCCTCTAAGCGAAGTAGGGTGCTGTCAGTGGGAAGGAAACCATGCCAGTCTTGCTGTTAGTGGAGAGGAAGGGTTTTAGTGATGGTTTTCAATGCTACTCACAATCCTATCAGCCACCAATGCAGAGGGAGTAGCAAGGCTGGCATATTAAAATATTAACATGGGGCCCTTTCATCCAAGAGATGCTACTGTCAGAAAACAAATTCTTATCAGCTCACACTTTTGATACTGATGGGAGGAGTGTGATGTCAGTGCAAGTGGAGATGCTGTAAAGTTAAAAGGATCCCACTGAGTACAAACCCTGGGCTGCTGCTTAACAGCTTTGACTTTCTGAGTGACAGAGGACCAAATGAAAGGCCAAGAGTTGAACAATTTATTGAATAATTTTCTTCCTTTGTAAATCAGCATAATTTTATTCCATTCTGCTAGTTTTATTTCTGTGGAAAATAATCCATCCTGCAAAAAGACTGTTGTGATTTTGCTAGAAACCTGAGCAAAACCAATGGGTATTGTCAATACTCTATGGAAAGGAAATGCTTGGAAGAGTCAATATTGTCAGTATCTTTAAAGCTTGGGCATCCATCTTCTTGAACCCTCTAGACTTGACTTCTGAGTCCTGTTCTTTGAGTGATGACCAACAGTCTGAGAGGGCAGCCAGAGATTTTAATTTCAGAATTAAGATTACTGGGTACTGAATGACATCTAGGAATTACTGTGGGAGGCCTCTATTTTCCTGGTCAGTTTAAAGCAGATCTTTTTTCAAAAGGCAGCCATAATTCAGCAAATGAATAGAGTGCCTTTGAAGCCCAGCTACAGTATCAATGAAACCTAAGTGTGCACTTCAGCCTTGGAGATCAACGTAAAATAGTACAATGGCCTGTGAAAACAATAAAGTTATAGGAAAAGAGAAAAAGGAGCTAAATTACCATAGAATAGAGAAACCATAGAGATCAGCTGAAAGCAGCAGAAAAAAACTCAAAACTTTGGTGTTTCCTATTACTGATGTGAGTGAATTTAGAAGTGCCTGTCTTACAAGAATAGCTTTGCCCCAGAACAGTGGGGTATGAATAGCAGATTTGAATAATTACCTTTGAGATGATTTCCAACTCAGACTGAGATTGCAATCACTTCAGATGTAACTTCTTTTACCTTTAATTTTAGAAATGTGATAAATTAGAACTACAAGAAGAGTAAATAAGAATCTAGTGAGACTCAACTGAAAGATCGTTGCCCACTTTAGTTTTTAACAACAGAACAAGTGGCAGCCAGAGCCAGGTTGGGATGCCCAGGTCACACGAGAGTCAGGACCAGACACAGTCCTTTCTTTAAGAGGAATTATACATCATAGGCTCCAGCCACGCCATGAATCTGCATGCCCTGTGCCAGGAGGTAGTGGCAGGAACCCAGAGTTACCCTTCAGGTAAATCCACTTGTGTTAAAAAATGCATTTTTAAAGGATTTTCACTAGAAACTCACCAGTCCCTAAAAGTGACATAATTTATCTAATGACTGATTGCAGTATCCAAATACAAATGTCTTGAGGTCATGCTTGAAAATATGACCTACAAACAAAGATAACTCCAATGCAGCTCTGTAAATTAAGAATGACCATGAAGTAAAGCAAAAATATTCCAGTTAATAAATTTTGAGAAATATATTTAAATCAGTCCTTTTCAAACTTCTCAATTAACAAAAAGGAAATTTGTATGAAATTACCTCATTAGTAATTCACAGATTATGTCAGGATTCCCAAATAAGCTTTTTAGCTGCCTGGTATGCAGATGCTTTTTCTCTGTGGGTCAGAGCAAGGTGCCTTGGCAGTGATCAGGAAAGAGCAGGAATGCTCTGGGTGCATACACAAGGCTAGGAAAGTTTTATGGTTTTATTTTTAATGGTAGTCATACCTTGGAAACAGCTGCAGGATTCCTATTCTAGGTTTCATTTTCCAAAGCTGTGCAGCAGTTATTTTGGCATCTAACACATCTGGCCTTTAATCATATTCTCACTGCTCCGCAGTGTTTGACAGACTATGTGGTAGAGCTCTTGCATTCACAGGATCACCGACAGGATCAAACCACAGAAATATTTCATTCAGAAGGGACTTCTGGAGGTCACCTCAATCAGCTTTTTTCTCTAAGCCAGACTAACCTCAGGACTAAAAATCCAGTTAAACCTTTATTATTTAGAAAAGGTGATTTTTTAATTTTCTTTTTTAGTCTGGCAGTTTTACACCCCAATTAGTGGTTTCCTAATTTTCTGTTCTCAGGTAGTATTGTCTACCTACATCAGCATCGTACTAAATATATTTGTCTGTGTAAAAGACACTGTCTTTCAAATCACTATGAGAAACAGCTATAGTTCACTTATCATGGCTTTGCAGATAGTCAATGATTAATTATTTTTTGTTTTAAAATGTATAGAATTGTCCAGAGTTGCATATGTGGCTTTAGCCTAAATAAAGTTCTACTCTCATTTGGCACAATAATAATTGCATTATAGAGTCCTTCTAAGATTATTATGGCAGATTCAAATTAGATCTAGATACAGTTACAGAATCCATATCAAATGACATACTGATACTCTAAGATCTTCATGAGAACCATTTCAAACTTCTTGAGCAGGATTTGTTTTTGTAGCTTTTGTTCACACTGATTTAATTCCAGTCTTGTTGGAGAACTTAGCTTCTCAGATGGTAATATCTTATGTACCTGATTTTCAGTTCTGATTTTAAAGGTTAATTTTTCCCACTCTTTTTATTCACTACACTATGCAATTTTTGTTTATTTTTCAGAAGTCTGCTCTGGCAGTATTTGATGAACTTTTATACAATTCTGACACTCTGGGCTCCAGCTAGTCAATGGCTTTGTTTCTGTCCTGGTTATATTTTTCTGTGGCTCAGAGGTATAATCACTAACACTGTGGTGAAATGATTTGCAATCACATCGTTTTTGTCCCAGATTTGGATCAACTTTCAGAAAAATCTGCTCTGTAAAGGATCACATTGAGATATGTGAATAGCTTGTATCTTAATTTCACAGAAAATACCAGGATAGCTTTCTATAATAGGAAGAGTTGTATGGCAAAACAGGCGACTGGTGTGTATAAACACATAAGCCGCTGTCCTGCTGGGCTCTGAAAAGCCAGATGGTTTTATTACTCTTGCCACTTGCTGGAGGAGCTGTTGATTCTGCCAGCATTTGGGTAAAAGCTCTGCCCTGGGATCTGTCAGAGCTATTGCACATCCATCTGGCAAAAGGTTTAGCGATGCACGAGAGCTCCGGTCTCCTGGACAAACAGAGAGCAGCGTGCTCCGATGCCAAACGCAGGCACTGCCAGAGCCGCCGTGCTGGCAGCTGATCTGTGCGCACGCTGCAGCTCTGACCTAACCCCAGGCACGTGAACCCACCGAACGCTGCGTGTCCACCCATCGTCTCTGGAGGCTGCTCATCCTGAAAGCTGCTAAGACAGCAGTCTGAAATGCACGTAAAAAGACCAAGCCCCTGCATGTAGAGACAGCAGCTACCAATTCGTTTCATATGGAGGAGTGCTCACCTATTGTGTTCATGTGTAATGTGCAGTACAGTAACCTCAAAATACAGATAAATAAAATACAAGGCTAGCCTAAGAATTCTTGGGAAAGAAAAATTAGGGTCAACTCTGAAAAGTTTCTAAGATTCATTAATTTATAGGGTCTGTGGAATAGAATGTGTTAGTGGGAAGTTAAAATTGGCTGCAAAACAGTGGGGGCTGGTGGAATGAACAGAATGATGAAATCAACACACTTTTATACATAGATAAAATATCTAAACCCATATCCCTATACATAATAGTGGCATTTAAAATCTGTTACTATGCTGTAATAAAATGAAACAATAGCAGCTGTTATAAAGCTTTTCATTTTCTGGAATATCAGAAGTTAGAAATTAGAACAGGAGAAGTTACCCAGAGTTTAATTGCTGGAGGAAGCACAAACGAAGTACAATTTCAACAGTGATCAGTTATCTCTGAGGGGAACTCTCAGCAGTGCCACTGTGACTGTGAGCTTTCTGAGCTTTCTTAAAAACTTCAAAAGCATCTGTACAAGGCCCAGTCTGAAGGACCTTGCCTCTAACAAATCTTTGAGTATATGGGTCGAAGAGAGAGAGTCAAGGATTCAGTATGCTGGTCACAATGCGATCTTTTTTTAATCTAGCCTATGCCATTTGACTAGTGACCGAATATGAGTCGTTTTTATCAATAGGTAATTTCATTTTCTGTGTCATAAGGTCATCTTTTCAAAATCGCTCAAGAACTGTAGAGATATAGATCTAGCTGCCTTATGGCAAATACTAAGCCACAACTCCCTATCACTGGATGAAAGCATTTTATTAAAATAAACAAACCCTAATGCAACAAGTGAAACTAAATTAAAATAAGTGGCCTAAAATCACTGTGGTTTTGCTTGAAAATGGGAAATGGAAATATAGTCAGCTAGTACTCTTCTTTCTAAGTATTTCTCAGGCACTGAGAAAGGACCAGCAAAGGCATCCTGTGTGGAGCTAAATGATCTCCACTCTCTTTTCAATTTTCAGCTTCGTTAAAAAAACAAAGAGTGAGAAAAAAGAGCAGTCAAAGCATGGATTTTCAAATTGCACAATTATGCCTTATTAAAGGACAGGGTATGTTGAAACTGTCATTCTGGTTTCTTTTGGTACAGTCATATACAGCATTGAGACTGACACAACCCCAGGCAGTCGTTTAATGACAGTCACTGTCACCTCAGTGTAGATACTTTCTGCTTTACTGTTACTTTTCTTTAAAGTGAGAAAAGTGCATGCCAATGGCTGGCATTTTTCACACATGTAAACTTTCCTCCTTTATATTCTTTTTAGAGGATGATGCACTTGGCTGCTCCTGGAAAATTCGTGAATCATGGTTTCCAAGGTCTTTGTCATGATTCCTATTGTAACAAAAGCTAGGTGGACAATCGACAATAATTTATGCGAAGGGTTTAGCCACTTTTTCTATTTTAGAAGTTAACTTCTAGACAACTGTGAGAATTATGAATTTGCTCGCTCTCCACTGCTGCTTAACTCTTGAGGTGAGTAAACAGTAGTCCAAATGTGATTTAACATTCCTTGTTGCAGGAATGTTAAACCTTGGTGCAATATTAAATCTTGGTGCAAATGTTCCTTGCTGTAGGCTTTGTACCCTGACTGCTCTACCTAAGCAGCTGTTGCCAGCCTGAATGTGCACCACTGCATGTGTGTGAGCACGCTGTCCCAGCTGGTCACTTCACAAGGCATATGAACAAATAAACTTTGTGATTCTGTGGGTGTTAATTCAAACTTTAGAGATTACAAAAGTTCCTCGATGACCCTTCACTGTTCCAGGGAAGGAGTGAGTAAGCACACTGGAAAAAGAAAACTGCTAGAAATAAAGAGAGCATGCTGAAAAATTTAAGTATTCCCTTTTCTTCCTCTGTGCAAGGAATATCCTTATATTGGCCATATGCATATCCAGGCTTAAAAATAGCTGGACTCTTTCCTGACTGAGAGGGAGAAAGGTATAAACCATATGTACTGGCTGTCCAATAGACTTTCAGCTACATGTGAATACACTTGTGTGGTCCTGGCTGTGACTGATGTCATCGTGTGTCTGTACAGATGCTTGCCAGGTACACTGGAAACAAATCCATTCCCTGCTGTACTACGAGCATTATCCTTCCTGCACGAAGCCCTAGCCAGCTTTGAGGAGCTTGGAAGGGGTTTTTAAGAGAAGTCTATTGATGGTTTCAATGAATAAGTGATGTGCACACTGCAAAGCTATTTATTTATGAATAATGTACATAATGTCCTTTTCACCCTTATAATAAGAACAGTATTTGAAAGCTTTTGCTTTTCTTCTGAGACTTTTTTCCAGTTATTTCACTACCCAAAAGCTTCCTCCCCTGATTTTCTCTCAGGAACATGGCCCAAGTGTTTTCTAGCTGGCTTTTTGGATTATTTCACCTACATGGTCTCTGGATGCTGTCATACCTCCACCAGCATTATTCTGCCCTGTGCTTCTGGAGACAACCTACGGAAATTTAATCTATTCACAGAGCAGTGGGTGGTTTGGCCAGTCTCCTCCATACTCCATGGCCATATTTAAGGTGTGGACTTCTGTATTTTATCCATTTTACTTCCAAAAGTATGCTTAATTACACCTTTTTCTTCCCTGAATGGAATTTTGTTCCCTTCAATTTCAAGATTTCACCCAGTTTGTGCCACAACAAGAAAGAACAGGAAATAATAAAAGCTGACATACTTCCCTAAGCATGAATTTTCTCTCTGGGAGGACAAAGGGGACAGTTTTCATAGGGATGCCACTAACATGTATAAGCTGTACCAACACTGGCACAGTGATGCTGTAAAACTCTATCAAACTGCTAAATAGAAACACATTTGGGATTGTCAGACAAGATTAAAAAGAAACTAAGATAGCAGTGAATGAGAGAAGATAATTAAATACAGAGGGTTTTGCAGTTCCAGAGAACTCAAGAGGACTCTCTACCTGTGGGTGCAGAGCTTCAGGTTCGGTTCAATCAGTTGGTTTTGTCTGTTTTTAGTGTATGGTGTGATGTTGCTGCTGACAGAGCTGCTCCCCAAATGCTAGTTTTTATACCACCTGTTTCAGATTAAATAAGAGGGGTGTCGGTTTTTTTTAGTAGTGAAGATAGAAAGTAGTGGAAGTTTTGCATGTAAGATGAGCTGAAATCCTACAGTTGAGTACCAGTGTTTCAGACTATTTTTTCAGACTTAAATTTTTTTACACAAAGGTTCTGTTGTGCTTTTTTACTGATTTCAAAAGACAGCTATTTTTCCAGAATTCATCCATCCATCCATCTATCTATCTATCTATCTATCTAATGGATTTTCCATCCCAGAGAAAATAATAGTGTCAAATTATTCATTAAAACTGGTGTTTGGTTCTAGCTATGGATAAAAATTGATACTTTAAAAATACTCATTTCCCACATCAAAGGGATGCATGCAGCTACAGCCCATATATAATATTTCCCAAACATATTGTCTTTTGTTTCCTTCAGGTTCTTCATGCATATATTTTTAATAAGTATTGCCTACAACTTTGTGTTCTACACTCTCCACCCCCATCTTCTCGTAAAGTTTCCAATACATATGAATATTTGGAACCACCCAGTAAAGCAGACCAATCAGTGACAGAGTAACAAAAAAACCCCTGGAAATGAACCAAAATATACCTCCTCTGAAACTGAAGAGCCTGAGGCAAGCAGAGTGTAGAGAGGTTTAATTTGGTCCCTCATCAAACAGACCAATCCTCTGTAAGAAATTAGATTAGACCAGAAATGTGCACAAATTTATAAAGTCCTGAAATTCCAGAAAAAAATTTATTCCTACCACTGCCCAGAAGCCCCCTCTGACAGTTTTTCTCTCCCATCTCTGCCCTTTTATTGTGCTGGACTAGTTGCCACCCCTGGTAAGGGAACTCAGTCAGTATTGATAATTGTTTTCTGTACTTTGCTAATACTTGATGCAGGGTGAAAGAGATATTTTGTCTCACAGCCCAAATCAGGAAATACGGTGTTTCTGTTTATAAGTTTTTCTTTTCTTAGAACACATTAAGTGAGGAAAGGTTTGGCAGGTTAGATGATAGGGTGCATTTTGGCTTGGTGTGCTTCTGTCTGTGTTAAAATGAAGATTCATTGACAGAGGGATCGAGTGCACCCTCAGCAAACTGCAGATGACACCAAGCTGAGTGGTGCAGTGACACACCTGAAGGACAGGATGCCATCCAGAGGGACCTGGACAAGCTCAAGAAGTGGACCATGGGAATCTCATGCAGTTTAACAAGACCAAGGGCAAGGTGCTGCACCTGGGTCAGGGCAACCCCTGGTACCAAGTCACAGGCTGGGGATGAACAGATCCTGAGCAGCCCTGCCGAGAAGGACATGAGGGTGCTGGTGGGTGAGAGGCTGGACATGGACCAGCCATGTTCCCTTGCAGCCTGGAGAGCCAAACGTGCCCTGGGCTGCATCAAAGGCAGCGTGGGCAGCAGGTGAGGGAAGGGATTCTGCCCCTCTGCTCTGCTCTGGTGAGACCCCACCTGCATCCAGCTCTGGGATCCCCAGCACAGGAAGGACATGAACCTGTTGGAGCAAGGGCAGAGGAGCCCAACAAGATGATCAGAGGGATGGAGCACCTCTGCTATGAGGTAAGGCTGAGAGAATTGGGATTGTTCAGCCTGAAAAAGGCTTAAGGGTGACGCAATTGAGGCCTTCCAGTACCCAAAGAGAGCCTAAAAGAAAGATGGAGAAAGACTACTTACTAGGCCATGTAGTAACAGGACAAGGGGGAATGGCTTCAAAACGAAGGAGAGTAGATTTACATTAGATGTTAGGAAAAAAATTCTTTATTGTGAGGGTGGTGAGGTGCTGGAACAGGTTGCCCGGAGAAGCTGTGGATGCCCCATCCCTGAAGGTGTTTAAAGGCAAGTGGGAAGGGGCTCTGATCAGCCTGGTCTAGTCAAAGATGTTTGGAACTAGATGATCTTTAACGTCCCTTCCAATCCAAAGCATTCTATGATTCCATGATTCTGTGATTCTATGCTGACTTTGTGCTGGTGTGGTCAGCCTTAGAATACTGGCATGATGTTTATTAGACCTTTGGCTCATAGTAAAAAACAAAAACGAAAACAAAAACAATACAAAGAGAAAAAAAAAGGCCAAGAACACAAAAAAAACCAGACAAAAAATGACAAAGTGAAAAAAGAAAATCTGCTGGGACAGGGCAGAAAGGAAGAGTGAAGACATACTGGGTGATAAGTAATTTAAGCTTTCCTTAGCTGGGTTTTACTCAGAACATTTCCTTGGATGGCCAGGATAGCTGTAATACTTAGTATTGCAACATTTAGGGCTGCAATAAGTCCATATGGCTCATCTAGATTAATTCATTTATCTGTCTGGCTTTGATACCTTGTAATATTTTTGTCCTCTAAGTACTTGTGTGTCTATTTTCTTTCCCAGTATATTCCTGAATAAAGCATGTACTGTTACTTTTGGTACTAAGAGATTAGCCAGCACAGAAAAAAGTGAACTCCCTTCGCATATGCTTATTTCATTCGCCTAAGTTTGTGCATTCTATAAATTATTCAGAGAAGTGATATTACTGGATCAACAACAGCTCTGGTTCATCAGCTCATATTAACCATCTTGGACCATTACGTTGGTGGGGTGCCAAAGTACAATGCAGAGAGTGAATTTACAATGCATATTTCAGAATATACACACTGTCAAGGTCCATTTGTGAGATATTCCTATAAAATATAATTGTCAATGCAGCCCCATCCCGAGAGTCAGGGATGAAATCTGGGACCTTTTTTTAAATGCACGATTTTCCTGTCATCCCTCTTCTTACAGCTCTGAAGATGATTGCAATCAGGAGCTACATGTAGGCAGCCATTTTATGTTAGCTGTTCACTTCCCCCATGCTTTCAAAGTGCTCCAGGATGATTTTTGCTGAAGATTTTCCAATCACCTTTTTCTTCCTTTTACTGGTCTGTGTAGAAAATATCTTTAATGGGGTGCAATTGAGAGATTCTGATTGTCCCTCCATTCAGTTGCCTAGGAAACAGACTTGTGGATATCCAGCTTTTCCCTTCATTACTGAAGATGCCATTTACAGTTGATTTCCTCCTATGTCTCCTTTGCTGTGTATACTGGTGAAAAGGAAGGGACACAATAATGCTTGTTCTATTGTTTGGTTTGCTGTTTTAAGGTGTTATTTGTTTGCAAAATATTCGGGTTATAAAGTCTGAATGCTTTGTTCATGACTAATAGTCATGCCATGGGCAATATAGATAGCTAAAGATACCACATAATAAATTCCTTTCCTTTTTCTTTCTTTCTTTTTTTTTTTCTTTTTTTTTTTTTACCTTCTGCTTATTGGGAAAGAGTCAAATGTAGATCTGGTTAGATTCCCTCAAATTCTCAAATCTAGTTATACCTGTGAAACATTATCATTGTATTAATTCTTTCACAGTTCAAATTGAAAAATAGAGAGAGCAGATTTGTTTCCTTCCACTCACTTTAATGACTCCTTATGTACATTGAAGTGGAGGAAAATATTAATTTTGTGGCTGGGACATGGCATACCCTGTTGAGAATGGATCTTAATCAGTTTGAGCACTTTAACCCTAAAAAGCTCACATTTGACATCTTGCTCTGAAAAGCTGTAAATGGTGACTCAATCTACTATTTAAGTGCAGCACAAATTTATTCTCAGTAAAAAAAATATATATATTAATCATTAAGAACTCCAGGTATTCATTTGGAATGTGTGTTTTTCTCCTCTCTGCTTCCTTTTCTTTATTCTTTTCCTTTGTTCTCATTATTTTGGCTCCTTCTATTTCTTTTCTTCCTCTCATCCATCACTTTTATCTGTTTCATCTTCTTCCCTTTATCTTTATCTGTTCCCTCTTAATGTTTACTCTTTGTCTGTTGCAACTGTTTTTTTTTACTGAGCCTTCCTATTGCCCTGCCCCCCCCCACCCCCCCGCCACCTTTTCTTCACCTCCCAGGAAGAATCCCTCTTTTGAGAAATATGCCATATTTAGTTTCAAAGTCATCTCCTCCTCATTTTGGTTTGAAAATTATTTATACCAGTAATAAAGAATACTGAAAGGCTGGGTATCAGTGGTAAAGGTTGTTTATAGGCTGGAGAGGAACAGAAAAGCATTAGACATTTCCTTACTCTACCAGTTTCTCTTCATGTGCATCCCTCACTTTGCCTCCCCCAGTTTTGGATAGATCATTCCAGGACCACCAAGGTTTGCCTGCCCCCCCAGTAGCCTCCCTCAGTTGCATATCTCCTTCCTTGCCTAATTCTCTTTTCTGCCTACTCCTCCTCCCTCTCACAGCCCTCTCAGTGCACTTTTTTCTGCCTCTTTCTGCCTTGCCTCCATTTTCGACAGATTGTCCCTTACTCTGATGATAACATCTCTGTCCTTCTGACCCCAGGATGACCGTGAAGTCACCCTGGCTGTTTCGTTTTGTTTTATGGTATTTGTCTTAGTGGTGTTTTTCCCTATCCTTTCCTGTCCTCACAGTCTCCTTTTTCCCTATTCCTCATCTCTGAGCAATTTGACCTGCCTCATTTTAGCATAATCAGCTCCCCCAAGCTGGAGCAAAGCAGGTAGAGTTGGACAGAAGTCGAACACTAGGAAAAAAAAACAAATAGCAAAGACAAAGTCTGTCATTTACATCAACAGGGCTGGCCAACAGTTCAGAGAGAGAAAAGAAAGGAAGAGCAGTGCCTTTTCCCCGAGTCAGTGCTGGCAGAGGAAGGATGACAGTGACAATGATCTTTGGGGTCTTCCTCTTTATTCTCTGGCCTCGGGTCTGCACTTCCTGCTATAGTTCTCACTTTCACAAAGAAAAAGTACCTCTGGTGTTACTGCATCCTTACCACTGCCTGAGGGAGCTCAGACAACAGACTTGAGGTGAGTGAAACGGGGATCAGAACGTATGGCAAATTTCTTTCTGGACACACTAACGGAAGAGGAGAGGACATACTGGTGGGTGTATTTTGTGTCCTTACACTTCATCTGCAAGCAGTGCTTTGCTCTGCAGACACTGAGGTGGTAAAAGGATAGTAGAGAGGGATGAACATTAATTTATGGATGTTAATTATCAGCTGAAACTGACAGGATGTTTTTTGATTAAATGTTTTCCTGTTTTCATCAGAAAATGCTAATGGGGAGAGAAAACCCAGAGGTTTTCATAGGAATATATCCATCTCTAACACATTTTTACTGGGGATGTTTTTCCAGTCTAGATGGGGAGTTCTGTCCAAAACCCTCAGAATGGACATCCTGCCCCAATATAGTCATTATTTTGGTAAGAAACTTTAGAGGAAATTGTTTCTACTCCCTTTTTTTCTCTTGAGATGTTGATTTAAATTTGTATATTAAATAACTTGGATGCTTCTGTCACAATAGACCTGACTTGTCTTTATGGAAGTAACAATTCTCATTTTCATAGTGGGCCTTGATTTTACATCAGTCAGGATTTAAGATTTACTCTTTATCTTAATAAGTTTCATGGGATAGGAAAAACTTCATTATTATACAGATATGTCCTGAAAGGAATAATTCAGAAACCTGATGCAAATCTGTCCTCTCTTCCTTCTACACCCACAGCATCCTAAGTCGTCTTCGGCTCTGAGTCCCTCGGGCTCCCCAGGACCTCCACAGATCTCCTGAGGGGGACAAAGAAAAGAGACTCCTAATATATAATATGAGAGGCAGCCTGAATAACCAGTTTGAAAGAAAGACTTAGCTGAAATATGTAAGGACCAAGTAAAAAAAAAAAAAGTATTTTTCTTAATAACAATATCTTGTCATATTTGTGCTATAATGATAATAATTAGAGAAGCTCCCTGCTACTCTCAGCGATATTTTTTGTCTTGAGTTGGGAGGAATTAAAGAGCCAAATTGGAAGTTAGGTATCTGACTTGTAACTTACAGTATCCTTTTGCTAGTTGGAGTGGTCGGGAGCAAAATACACATAATAAAACTCTGGTCTCTTGAATAATCGACTGGGACTGACACTTGAGGAGATGTCTGTTTTCTTCAACAAAGGCTTGGAAACAAGTTGTTATTATGATCTGAATAGAACTCAACTTGAAAGGGAACCTAACAGCATGTAAATATGCTAACAATAACCAAACCTTCTGGGTTAGAACATATGAGAGCCATGCCCAAAACATTTGTGAGAAGAAAGGAAGAATCCCCTGTCCCTTCCTCCCTATTCCCCTCCATCAGGGAGATTTCTGGAGGATGACTGGTTTGGTTGCAATGTTTGGTCAGTAGGGCACGAGCTGTAGCCTGACCTGCACTCAG
Source organism: Machaerirhynchus nigripectus (assembly GCA_013397975.1). Lineage (NCBI taxonomy): Eukaryota > Metazoa > Chordata > Aves > Passeriformes > Dicruridae > Machaerirhynchus > Machaerirhynchus nigripectus. The sequence continues at coordinate 156,791 of VZRQ01009492.1, read as the reverse complement.
GAGCACCCACATACGTGGCTCAGTCGGCTCCTGAGTAAGTCTGTGCTAGCCAAAGGCACCGCAGCTGGAAGAGGCTGGAAAGAAAGGCTCCTTCCACTTCCTCAGAAGCTCATCATAGGCATCTGTGCAAGGCTGCTCACAGCCGAGCAGCACATTATTTTGCTGAATTAGGCTTTCTCAATAAATTGAGAACAGAATGGAAAACAGCTTGCAGTAGGGAGATTTATGACTTACATGCCCTGTGTGTACCCTGACTGCAGTCATGACCTAATTTCTCACCAAACATAAAAAAAGGTAAGAAGAAAAACTCTAGTAAAGGAGATAAAGTGAAAGGCTAATACAGAACATACTAGGTAACGTTGCTGTTCTCTTTGATGAGTGCATTAGGGACTAATTTATCTTCTTTGAAAATTCTAGAGATCTGTGTCTGCTTATTGAATGAGCCTAGGACATTAATATTTTGTTTTTGTTGTTCTTGTACATCATAGGTTTTATGTAAACCTTGATAGAATTCAGTAAATCCAAATATATCTTTCTGTGATAGAATTTGATAAAGCAGGTATTTCAGGAAAGATTTGTACTGTTTCTCTGTCTTTCTGCGAAGAGTGAGAATGTTTTAGGTTTCCTCAGAAATGCCATACGTTGCCCTATAAAGCCTTCAATCAGGAAAGCCTCCATTCAGGAAAACATTTAACCATATGCTTGACTTTAACTTTAGGCATATGCTTAAAATCTAGCATGTGCCGAAATTCTTTCCTGAAAAGGAATGGATTTAAGCACTTGCTTATGCTCTTTCCTGGATCAGAGCCCTGTAAGCTATACACCAGATCCTGCTGCCCTCACCTACAGAGTTGAACTCAACTACTTGTATTCTGGTCAGTATTTTTAAAGTAGTTTCAGTGGTTAGGAGGGTACTTCATCACTGAAAAAAATTAAGAATAGGAGACTCAAATTGTCTAGGTATTATTGAAACTCTCAGCTCTCAGCAGAGACTAGCTCTTGTTACATATGAGTGTTCTGCAGAGCTCCAGCATCATTTTGAGTTACAGTGAGTTACACGGTAAAACACGACATTTGGCTTAATTTAATTTGGTTTTGGATTTTGTGGTCAATATGTAGGTATTTTAGTCATTGGTGGCCTGGTTTAAGATCCCTAAAATGAATTTCAGTTAGTTTGACAATTTTGTAAAAAATATATTTACTTCCCTTATTTTAGATAGAAGGAGTCATAGAATCATGAAGGTTGGAAAAGACCTCCAAGATCATCTAGTGCAACCTTTGACTGACCACCACCTTGTCAACTAAATCATGGCAGTGAGTGCCACATCCAGTCATTTCTTGAACAGTTCCAGGGATAGTGACAGCATCTGTTCCCCAGGAAGTGCTTTCCAATGTTTGACCAGCCTTTCAGTGCAGAAATTCTATCTGATGTCCACCCTGAACCTCCCCAGGCACAGATTGAGGCGATTTTCTCTTGTCCTTACTTTGGGTGCCTCAGAGATGAGGCCAACACCCATCTTGCTATAACCTCCAAAAATGTGAATTGCTGAGAATTCTTCCACAAAGGTGGATGTATTTCCCTATTTTCCTATTTCTTTTTTCATTTTAGAAAGTGAAAAAAAAATTGCAATAACTAAGGGGGAAAAAAAACCAAACAACTTTTTTTTCCCAGTCCATTCTCATACCCATTAATAATGAAATACATTGTCATTATTAATGTTGAGTGAAATTCTGTTTGAAACAATACATCACTTTAATCCTTGGGTAATTACCAGAGTTTAACAATTTCTTTTCATGTTTGCTAAACTTAGGAGAATACACTTTTAAAAAGGGTTATCTGCAGGGTAGGGGGGAGGGAAGCAGGCAGGCACACAAATCCCTTTATTTATGAATGGGATTTGTTCATGCACTTTCTGCACCAACCCAAGCAAGCATAAGAATCAGAAACTACTGAGCAAAACTCTATCTTGGGGAGTCAAACCCCTGCTATTTCCTAGAGGTCTGACACCCCAGCATTGAATTTATCCTTCATTATAATTAGACCTTCTTGCACTCTATTAAGAAAATACTTCGTTATTCGTACGTTTTTCTTTGGACCATTATGGTTATTTCACACACCCTCTTTCCTTGTTTCCTAGAGGATCATTAAAACACAGAGTTAAGCACTAATCATAATGTGGTATGTATTCCAGACATTGAAACACACGTGCCAGAACCACTGGGGAAATAATTCACATTTTGGTATTCAGTCTCCAGCAGCCTATGGGTCTCTCACTGCAGGTGTATCTGCAGACACCACTGCATTCTGCTTAGAACCCTCTTGGCAGAGAAACTCCAGCTGACAAACTGAAATACAGCTGACACTCTGCATCTGCTGCATACGGGAATGGGGAAATGAGGGTGTTGTGCTCTGCACAGAAGCAGTAATGGGGTGCTGGTGGCAGCTCACCTCAGGGGCTTGCTAACCAGCCCTGAACCTGCCTCCTGACAGGGAGTCAATGCCACCCCCTCACACAAATTCACAGCAGCCCTGCAGGGTTTTCACAGGAGCCCCTTTGCTGCTGACAATTGCTGGGAAGCATTGCAGGCCACATGTTTTGATGGGAATCTCATAGAAGAAATATTTGTAAGAATAATGTGTTTTCTCCAGGCATATTTCAGGGCAGTGATGTGGACACTGTGTTCATCTTCTTTAAAAGAAAGTGGTGTTACCTTCATGGACGAGGTGAACTGCATTTTCACCAGATTCATCTGGTCTCCGGCTGGGACTGGTGACCCTGCTCAGGAGCTCCACGCTGGGAGCCTCTGAATAAAGGGAAAAGGGAATTTGCTCTTCGAAACTCCTCTGAACTCTCTCTGAACTAACCCTGAACCCCATCCTGAACTAACTGGGGATTATTTCAACTATCCATATCTGATTTCCTTCAAATTTTTGGTACATTTGAGTTTTCATATGAATCCAGCTTTAAAAGTAGAGGACTGGATCCATTTCCTCTTTATTTATTATCTAAGCTCTCTAATCTTCTTTGTCTCCTTGCAGTTTGCATACACTGTATATGACATGACCTGTGTAGGGCACTTACTATTTTCAGTCCTGACTCAGTACTCCAGTCATTGGCTATTATTAATCTGTCTTTATCTTCTATTAGACATAACAATATAACATTGGAAAAAGTCAATGAGAGGTCAGTGAGAGACCCTTTGAAAAAGTATAGGTTTAAAGTAATCTCATTTGGGTCTGTCTGAAAATATTACTTAAGTTTTTAATTTCCTGTAGGAAAAAAATATAATAAAAATAACACATATGAAAGCAAAATTCTTAATTAAACATTCATATTAATTACTCAGGTAAGTAACCTAATTCCCTTGAATCAAAAGAATCAGGTGAATATTAAATTTTAGTCTGCATTTCTAGTTTTAGTGCATTTCTACACACTGCAGCCTGAGTCTCTGGTGGGGACACAGAACATCTCACAAAGTGACTAAAACTCCCCAAAATGGCCCGGGAAGTAATTCCACAATTGCTTCTCATTTGCAGTAAAAGACTTTGAGTGAAGGGTAGAAAATAAGATTTGCAGCACAAGTTAACAAAATAAAATATTTCACTTTGTTTTATGAGACGATATAGAAATCACCAGAGATCTCGGTATTATCTTATAAAAGATGTATTCAAAGCTAATGTACGCCCGTCAGTATAAAATAAAAATGTCTTTGTTCACACTTGGCTAAGCTATACACCAGTGTAAATTAAATACTGGCCTCTTCATCATATCTCAGCATGATACAGAGATCTACCAGCATAAAAATCTGTTAAAAATGCCTACTTCTGAGACTTCATCGTCTTGACAAAAGTGCTAAAGCATTTTACTAGAAAGAATCTTAATAAAGACTGAAAGTAAATGCGGAATCGTCAGACAGATGGAGGAATCATGCAGAAGAACAGGCAGCCAGCAACGGATAAGAACCTATACAGGAGGGTGTAAAGCTAATTTTAATCAACTTTATTCTTCTTGCTTTGTGGGTATTGGGTTTTTTCTTATGCTTTTTCAAAACAGTTTTGTGCTATCAAATGGCAACGGGCAATTACACTCCCTTTTCCTACTAGAAATAGCTGGAATGGTTATTGTTGTTGATATTATTCACAAAACAGTAGGGCTTGGAGTCAGCCAGGAACTCCCACTGTGCAAGGGACTATACAGATGCGGAATAAAAAGATAGTTCTCTCTTAAAGCCTCATCCTATTTCATTGTGTTGAGAGTGAATCTGTGTTCATACAATATCCCTCCCACCCTGTAATGCTGGGTTGGGAGATCTAAATCTGTGCTGATTTTTCCATAACAAGTAAGGATGAGAGACTGGAAGATTTGCTGCAACGATAGGAGCCTTTGGCCCTGCCCTGCTCTTCTGGCTGTTGAAGTAGTCTGAGGGTCATATTTTAGAATGTCCCAATTTAGCACTTGTTAAAACTAGACATGCATTAATAACTACTGGGCAGAGAGTTACTCAGGGCCAACATTGCAAGGCAGTTGCCCCTCAATCCCTGGATTGCACCCAGGCTGGAGGGAAATTCCTACACGCTCAAGTTTCTTCCTCTGATGTGCACAAAAAAATATACTCTCTTCACCTAATAATGGGCAGGTATTTTTTACTGGATTTCAAGTGAGAGAAAAACATATTCAGTGACAATGAGCCCTTCCAGGAGGTCATGTTAATTTTGATAATTTGGGAGAAGGAATGGGAAAAAGATGACAAGAAGGAACCCTCAGTAGAGAGTACTTCAGTAGGGTTTCAACTATACATTTTCCAGAAAACCATTTCACTTGACTCAGTGTGACTACATTTTAAAATACTGACATCACTACTATGCCAAAGAATCTACTGTTTGATCATCTGAGATTTCAGTATGCTGTTGTTAACTAAACTCGCTTAGAATGAAAATTGAGTCTTTAAATACTGACCATCTTCTTCAAACTGATATTTTAAATTTTAAAATCACTATATTGCTCTTCGGCCCCAAGATCTTAACTTCTCTGAGAGGAAATACAAAGGGAAAAAATGGTTTTAGCTGATAGTAAAAATCTAAACACAAGTCTTCAAACAATGTTCAGGCTTCCTAGCTTTGGACAAGAGAACAGAATTCACCAAAATGTGCCATCTTCCGTACAGTTTAGCTTTTGCTTCTTTACAGAAACCCAACAAAATGTGGCAAATCATGTCTTTGAAATAATATATTTTTTATCAGCTAAGTATCCTGAGGGCTCATCCTCAGTAACAATGAATTATGAATAGCTCATACTTCCTAATATACCCTGGATTTCCATATTCAACTCCTGCAAAGAAGCTGAGCTCTGCTCTTTCATCATCTGTGCTCCTTTTATTTCCTAACCCTGCAGTGCCCGTACTCAGTGGGTCTGACACGGCCCTATCCACACACTCAGCAGCCTCTCTGGATTGCCAGGGTACCCTGCCTTCTCCAAAGCCTTTCTTGGGCATCCATAGCTGTGCCTGGGAACTATCAGACAATGCTCAAATGCTAAATAAAGGGACAGAGCTAGGACACGGCTGACAGAGCATGTCCTAACACTTGGAGGAAGGGTGCAGCTGCATTATCAGATTATACTCTGGAGCTAGGAATGGCTGCCACCCCCGACACAGTGGAGCCTTGTGGAAAATAGGTAGTTTAACATTGCTTGGCTCTCTAATGCCGTATTAGAAATTTAAAAGAATCAAGCATGCCTTCCTTATTTTCAGGAGGTGAGTGTGACTCTGTCACTTCAGGTGATGCAGCTGATGGGCGTGTGGGGCCAGCAGCTTGTGGTGGCCTCACCAGCCTGCCCAAATCACAGCGAGCTGTGCTTCTGGTAGCCCTGCCCCAGAGTGTGTAGAGGGACTGTGCTTAGCCTGCTGCAGGGAGAGAGACTGGAGATCAAGGAGACATTTTACCCACAGGCTTTCTGCGACTTTTTTTTCTACATACCCTCAGGAAGAAGAGGAACCCAAAGTGGCCCCTGAAGACTATTGGAAGTGCCAAACCTCCAGCTGTGCTTGCTTTTTATATTGTTGTTTAAAAGTAAATAATTACCATGTGAGAAAACCACAACGGCGTTTGATTTTTATCCCACTCCCCCGCCATACTCCTGTCCCCCCTCCCTCCCTTCCTTCTCCTGCTCAACCCTCAGTCCCACTGCCCCCCCAGTCCCCACATGTGGTCTAATTTGTCTTGTGCAGCAAAAGTACAGCTCGAAACTGGGCAAAAAAAGCTTTCCCCAGCAAACATAACCCTGCAAGGTCACAAAGCTTCTTGTTATCGTGCTTTGCAGGTTTCTGTTTCTCAAGTGCCCAGGGCAGCACCCGCTCAGACACCGAGGGATCCGCATCCCTCAGCCAGGCAGCTCCGGCAGCCGCCGCGCTTCCCGGGCAGCAGCCAGTGCTCTTCTCGGCTCCGCTCCCCAGAGCGAGCTTCCCGGCTCCAGCGTCCTTCAGACTGGAGAACAGAGGGAACACTGCACCACAGTGCAAGGTTTGTTGGTGTTTTCTCACTGCCTGGTTTTCAACTGGTGAGCTTAGGAGCCGTAAGTCGTTTAGCTGCACCAGCAGGAGCAAAAGATGAACTGATTTAGCCCACTTCTGAATGCTGGTGTTATTTAGCAAAGGCATTCCTTAAAAATATCATTTGACCATGTTAAATGAAAAAAAAAATAGACTTGGCCTTTCAGACAGTCTTCCAGCACTGTAACATATTGGGAACTTTGGCTCCCACTGAGGCAAAGAGCTGCAACTGCAGTTTTTCCTTACAACCTACACAAACAAAAAACTTCTATTTGACTAGTGACTAGGATACATCTTTGTATTATTATTATTCTGCTAGTGCAAGTATCTTCTGGGAAGTACAGACCGTTCAATCCCTCGAGGTCAGCATCTCCCAGGAGGTACTCAGCAAGCTACCATAATCACCTATATACTTATTGTATTTGTTAATGGGATTTGACACCTTTGCCTTCTGGCTTCAGCTGCAGCCTACACTTACACTCTGAAAACACTGATTAAATTACTCACCTAGTAATTTTCAGGATCAGGACAACATTTTGAAAAACACACATTGCAATTTGATCTTGTTGTATTATATAAACTCATTTGAAAATCTGTTTCAGCAAATCACTTAAGCCCTTGCTGAAGTACCATTGAGTGACTTCACAAAGAAATATTTTTTGCATATAATATTTGCTCTATGGCATTATCATGTAGCTTTCTGAAAGGAAAGTGGATTAGCTTCAATTGTTGTTACGATTTATTATTTGTTGAGTGCTGACAGTACACTTCAATGGAACTTGAGGAAGTGCTTAAAGTTAAGCACATTTTCAAGTACATTGCTGATCTAGGGCCAAAAAGTGAATCTGAGACCTTCTTTGTTGGAAAGCATAGACATGACACCAAGGAAGAGCATTATTTAATTTTCCCTTAAGCAGGAAACACTGGTTAGCCATCTGGGTCTGTTTTACAGAAAAAAGAGTTGACTGTCAACTATTTATCATTTTGATATTCCAGTGCCAAAGAAAAAGTGTATCAACTGCTCATATAATAAGTTAAATGCAAATTTAAGAAAGTGGCCAACGGGACACACACATCTTTCCAGAGAGAGATGAAAGCATAGGATGTAAATACACCACCTGGGGCTTGCAACCCCCATCCCAGACTGATGTCATGTCCTCTTGGAGGGCTCTGCATGCTCTCGGAATATTTGCCCCGGACAGACACACAAGGATATGGTAATCTCCTAGTAAATAAAACACCACACCAAAGAACAGCTTCAAAAAGTAACAGTTCCTCTTTGCTAAACTACTTGTTAGTAGTGTAAACACACACTAGATACCATTAGCACAGGAGAGCACTGGGTAACTTCAAACTGCTGTAGGTGGCATGTCTTTGCTATTGCCGTGTAAGGTAGTTCTTAATGCTCCATCTAGCAAGTGTGACTGCTCAGCACCTGCTAGGTCTAGTCCCTAAATTAATTAGTCTGGGATTGTAAACTCGTCTCTTTTATTACATGTGAAAACAGAGTCTAACACAATAGAACCTTGTCCCTGACTGTAGCCAAGAGGCTCAATAGGAGCAACAACAACAACAATAATAATTATGCTTATATGTTGCCTGAACACAATTCTGAAACATCTGTGGCTTGTCAATACTACAGTCCAGAAGTCATAGTTTAAGTGAGATTTTTTTGGAAGTAATACAAGGAAACTCACTATGGCTCCTGAAAACTCTCTTGGAATGTAATATTATAAATGAGGAGGAAATATTCTGTGGGGAAAAAAGTGCTTAAGGCAACAGTAATTATATTGCCAAATATAGCTTATAGAATCTGCAGAGTGAGAATTTCACATAACAAGGGAAATGTAAAGTCATACTTGGGGTGTAACTAAATTGTAATAGAATGGCTGGGGGGAGCATTATTTGAGGGAGTTAATATTTAATCCCTGACTAGCTGAGGAAGCACAAGACAGAGGCTGTTTTCAAAACTGTGTTTTCTTTATTTGTGCAGAAAACTATCAGTAAGTATTTGGGTGTTGAAAAATCATAAATAATAATCTATTATAAACTCCACAGAACATACCTGAAATAATACAGTCCTTATCTCTCTCTTCCCATTTTTCTGATATTCCTAAACTGGTAATGTAGAATCAAAACTCTGATTTTGGAGAGTTTTTCTGGGTAAAACTAAGCAGGGCTTTCTATTTGTAGAAAGGTCAGTCCTGTCTCCACTACAGAGTGCTGCAGCAGGAAGGGATTTGTAAGAGTCCTCTCCTCTACCAGCCAGCTGAGCAGGGCTCCTCTCTCCCTGTTGATCTCATTCAGTCTGAGTGTTGAACCACTGCACCAAACAGAAACCTCCTCCACTCCAACAAGAAATTTGCATCTTTTTCATCTCCCTGACTGCTGCTACTGCCCTTGGTACCTCCCTTCCCCCTTTTTCTCATTAAAAATACATTTATTCTAGCTCTAGTTCTGATAGTCCTTTCTTCTCAGGTATTTCTCCTTCTCTAAGAATAATGTGTTTGTGAACGTGGTTCAGACTCACCTCACACTGCAGCTGCAACGCCCGTAGTGTCTATGGCACCCCACGAATAGTCTCTTTCCTATCCGAGGTCAAAATGGGGACAAGTAGCATGAACTTGTGCTTACACAAGCAAGCCATGGCACTGAGCCAAGGCCTGCTGAAGTTATGAGGGCTTCTCCATTGCATCTAACATTTTTGAATCATAAAACATGCATAAATGTTTTTAAACAGAGATAAACATAAGAAATGTTTGCTGTTTCTCAACATTTGGTAGGGTTTCTTGTGTATTTCCCAAAAAAAAGAAACAAACAAAAAAACTTAGGGAAGAAAAAGATTATGACTTTACAAACCAGGGAAAGGAAGCATTTCTATGCATCAAGAAAATCCAAAAACCTCTTCTGGCACAATCAGATGTCGACAGAAACACCATCGTAGAGACAACTGGAGATTTTGTGATGAGGAACTTTTAGTAGTTGAAACTATTCTAAATTCCAGTTTAATTCCTCAGAGTTTCACTTTAGAATTGTTGTGAAACTTGCACATATCAATGAAAATTTTCAAGTTTTGAAGGACATATGGAGACAGAAAACATTTGTTTCTTGTCTTCGAGAAAACATAGGTCTTACCCGGCAGAGGAGCAGATGTACAACAGCAAGCAAACGTTTCTCTTCTGTTTTGATAATTAATTTTAATCTTTTGATTCCTTGGCTGTTTTGACAGGTGATGTAAAACTGGTTGAAAATGTCCCTCTGCTGAAGGACCTGGGCAAACAGGCACTTCTCCAGGCAAGGGGTTGAGTCACCATCCCTGTAAGTATTTAAAAGAGGTATAGATGTGACACTTAGGGATGTGGTGTGGCCTTGGTGGGCTTGGCAGTGTTAGGTTAATGGTTGGACTCAACGATCTTAGAGCTCTTTTAAAATGTAAATAATTCTGTGATTCAAAGATCGCTCAGTACACGAGTGACAGCTCCTCGGTGTGAGGCTGACATTGCAGCCACCAAGGGCAGCAGTGCACGTTTCTTTCAGCTACATCAGCTCAGTGGCAGAGGTTGCCCCACCAAGGTGGTGACCTCTGCAAAAAGGGAGGTGCTTTTACACAAGTGATCTGTGCTTGGAGAGTGTGGATGGAGGACGTAATTCAGACCCATTTCAGATGATACAACAAGATGATCCTTTTATGCCATTTTGCCTTTTAAAAGGTATCTACCTTTTAATGGAAATAATTTAAAAGAAGATTATTCCATGTATTTACAACATATAATGTGAAGAGGAGCATCTACAAACTAAAAAGTACTTGAAATTCAAAACACAAGATCCTGGTTAAAAAGGAATTCAAAATTTGGAATTCAAAATCAGATTTTAAATACAGAAAATAACAATAACAAAGAAACAATTATCCTGTTTGCCAAGAAGTACTTGCTGGGTGGAAGTTACTTTACTGCAAATGCAGCTCTTCAAAAGAAGTAAAAATTAAACCAGATCTGAAACAGAAACAATTATTACAGGTTGTTTGATTGGCTAAGAAATACTAATTCTTCTGAAGCCACGGAACAGAAATAAATTGTGGGAACAAATCTGTCAATCTATCAAATTTCAGTTTGTGACTTCAGTAGTGAATTGACAGAAAAAGTAAATAACTTTTCAGATGGATTCAAATTTATGGGGTTTTGTTTTTAGGACTTGGTAATGTTTTGTGGTCTTTCAAACTCAATGAAACCAAATACATTTTTAGACAGTCAGTTCATTACTAATGAGAGTGAAGGCTCTGACAACAGAGCTAGATACCCCCTGCGGCCCCTGCTGCCAATATTTCTGTAGCTGGCTACAACAGAGACTCGGTGCACTGGATCCAAACTCTCGTCTGCTTCGGGTGCTGCTATGAAAGCACAGTGTGCAGACACAGCACATGTGTGAACATCATCTTCTTTCATTTGCAGACACAGCTCTCCAGCATTTTGCCCATAGAAAGCAAAATTCAGGCTATTTTTTTATTAATAGCTGTGGGATATTTTATGAACACTTTTAAGCTCAAGTCCAAGGTAATCCATTCAGTTCAACTGGTTCTCAGCAGAGAGCTTTTTAAAATGACTTATTGCCATTTCTCTGTGTTGTTCCAGGGTCAACATCTTTTCTTAACAAAGCAGTACTCATTGAAAGCAGTAGACTGTACAGCATAAATCCTTGGAGTCATATCATCCCACCTTGTATATGGTGGAACTTACAGAAACCAAGGAGAGGGGAATGTATCATTTTAATCCTCCAAAATCTTCATCTGTTTTCCTTCATGTTCCAATATTTCTCCTCTGAAATCTCCCCCAGGTTTGTTTCTGGGCCTCATTTCTTCACCTTCACCTGTCTGTTGCTTCTCCTACATTAGCCATGTTTGTCTGTCTCTAACTTTTGAAACTGCTTGGGTCTCACCATATCTCTTCCGTGTCTCTCAGGCTTTCCCCGCAAAACTAAATGAGAAGGGACCAGGGATCATTGTGTCCAGACAAGATACTGGGACTGATCACCAACCCTTGGGTAGCTTGGGTACCTTAGGTCAAAACTGACAACTGAACAGGAGTGATCTTGGTGATTACCAGAATGTTTTGGGTTTATTTGTCCATTTGGACAATGCTCTCAGGACCATGGTGTGACTCCTGGGGCTGTCCTGTGCAGGGCCAGGAGTTGGACTTTAATGATCCTTGTATGTTCCTTCCCAGAATATTCTGTGATTCTATGATTCAATGATTGCAAGAGCTCCTCACCATCAGCTGACTGCATCATCCTTGCCAGAGTTCTAAGTCCAGAAGGCAAGAAAGAAATTATTTGTTTTGTTTTCTTAGGAAAAACAAAGCATTTCTTTTCTAACATTCTTTTGCACCTTTAATTTAACATGTAGTGCTGAGGTCCAACATAACAAGTAGTTTTGTGGTACATATATGATCCAGTTTCTTCTCAGCTCATAGCTGAGAAGCTATTCCGCAAAAGACTTGTCTTAGTTAATCTGTGATACCATTACTACTTTTTCTCTGTATTCTAAAAATGTCTTTCAGAAATGTGATGGTTTAATTCATATTTTGCTATCCTAATGTTTATGGGAAGTATTTTTTTCCTAAATTAACTCATGCCAAATAATTTATGTTGTTTCTCATCTCAGCAGAGATTTTCAAATTAGTCATCTTTTTATTATTCACATCATCCAAATTAACTTCACAGTTTTATTGAATCCAGTGATAGGCTCTAGGGGTTATGAAGCTTTTAATGTTATAACATTTTTTCTAAAACTTTTTACTGTTCTGAATAGCATGTTCAACAACTAAGCAAGCTGAAGAAGAAAATTAATATGCTTAACTTGCACAGTAAGTAGGAGTTTATATTTCACTAATCATTAGAAGAAGTTGTTTGCCTTATACACTCATTTATTGCTGCCACAAACACATTTGCTAGCTAAATCATTCTGCTTGAACTGAGATATGCTTATTTGCCTATAAAAAAATCTCTCCCGAAATCCTCAGACCTGTGTATTTTATCTTTTAAGTCAGAAAGATCAAAAGAAAAACTGAATCAGAAATGAAAACTAAGTTGGTAACTACTATTATGTCAAATTCTTGATGGTAATGATAATTATTGAATTCCAGGTTTTACAGATCTGCCAGACTACAGCCAGATTAATTACATTAACCTTTTTTTAAGAGCATAAATAAATGGCTTCAGTTTCTACTGGGCATCTACTAAACAATTTCCACTTCTGTGCAGAGAGGAATGATTCCATGTAAGCCTTGTGCTTTCTGCAGCAAACCTAAAACCACACCAATTCAGGATACTTTAATAGATCTTACACTTGTATATTTCCCCTGCAGAAGAAAAAGTCTTAAGAGGTTTGCAACTGAGACGTTAAGGTAAGTCCTCAGTTCTGGCACAAAATTTCTAAGGATTCTCAGTGAAACCATTTAATAATACACTAATTTTAGTTTACACATAAGGAAAGGGGACAGTAGTGTTTGCTTTTTTTCATATTTTGCTACTTTCTTAGTTTAACACAATTTTGGAATAAGGTGTGCCTGTGTGTGCAGTACCTAGCACAAAGGGATATTGGTCTTAGTTGGGGCTAACAGTGACAGCTGTGGTAGCAGCCTTTTGTCAGTGACTGTTGCTGTGCATGGAAATTGCATAACAACCATATAATGAGGAGGCTTCTATGTTAATATAACATTCAATGGAACAAAGCAAAAAATTAATTTTACATTCTCATTTCATTACAATGATACCAAAATGCAAAATTTAAACAACATGCAGCTATTTGAAAATTTTAATTAGTTTGTTGAGAGTTTTAAAGTATACTTGTTGTAAATGTTTTGAGATGTCACTTATATACTTTAAAATGCATGATATTTGAATATTCAAAACAAAAATAAGAAACAGTATTGAAACAATATCGTACTGAAATGTTTCTACACTGAACCAGAATTTTCAACAGTTGTTTTTTGTGCTGTTTTTTTTAAATTCATTTTGAAATGAAAAGAAACTTGTTTTTCAATATCTTTAAAGTATGTAAATGTCAGACCGCTTTGGAAGTACATGTTGCTATTTTGTGCATATTTCAAAATCTTACATGTATCAGATAAAATATTCTGGTTTTCCATTCCTTGTTGCCTGTTCCCATCTCCAGTCTTGAGTTTTAAAAGTGCCGTTGGGTTCATTTATCTCTAGTTTATGTTTTGACAATTTAATCATATGTGGTATATTCCCAGAGCCATACAAACATTAGATGATGTATCATTGCATTTTGTTTGTGTAGTGGGTGAATAAAATTTTAGAGCTCTAATTTGGAAAATTAGACCACAGATAGAAAAAAATATCTAGCTCACTTAAACACAAAGACTCCAGTGTGTCACGTGAGTAGTGACTTCTGATTCCATCTCCGTAACAGTAGACCCTTTTGTCTTTCTTTTCTCTAGTTTGTTAATTTCTTTTTCTTTAGTAATAACCAGTTCAGAATTAGTTAACAAAGTACCAGACAACCAACCAAACATGATGCATTTTTTTGGAGCTGATTGGAATCCAGGACTACCCTTAAAGGCATAATTTTTTGCTTGGATTGATGCAAACTCCAAGACTGACTGTGCAATATCTCATTTTAACACTTCACAGTCATTAATCAATGTCACATCGACAGCCACTTTGTGTTCCCCAACATGCTGAAGCACTCTTATATTTTACAATAGCATCATTTGGCACTTCTCTCACACTGTTCAGAAACAAAAGCACTGACAAGCTGCTGCACTGTTGTAAAACATCAGAATGGTTCATATTCGTTGGAGGCACTCCAGAGGGTACTGCAAAATAGATTTGAAGCTTTACCAGTTATACTGACAAACACACCAGGATCTCACCCAATAACAGAGGTTCAACTGCAAGAGGCAATAGTTTAGCTGAATAATCACCCTATTCACTTTGTCCATTTGATGCAAAAAGGAATTGTTTGCGGTGCCTTATGATGTTATGTTGCATGTTGTTTCCAGGCACTTTGCTGTTGACACACCTGTTCATTTTCTATAGTAAATACATGCTAGTCCAGTATGCTTTACTTGTAAAGATGATGCAGTTTCTTCTTACCCCCTTCATTATGTCCATTAATGGTAGGTGCATTTCCATCCTGAGGTCGCCCAGAAGGGCAGCAGGGCAAATTCCCCTCATACACATGGAGGAAACACTGTGAGGAACTGTGTCTGCAATCTGTGCTCAGCCTCTACTTCACCCAGCTGAGGCTTCTCTAAGCTATGGCAAAGAACTGACGCCTTTCCAGGCAGATTTCCTCTCCCTATTAAATGGGACTGCTCTAGATTTCTATACAGGTACACAGAGGCAGAACTCAGAAAGATTTCTGGCACTACACCCGTGCAGTGGCAGCCAGACCCCCTGTAATGGTGGGCAATGGACTGATGACACAAAGCTAGAATAAAGTTAAAGGAGTTGATTTCTCCTCTGCTGTGGGGGCATTCATGTCATTTACTGCATTTGGCTTTTATTTCTGAGATGAAATGGCACCTTAGGAATGGCATGGTGGCAGTCATACACAGAGCTTTATGCAATCTGTCAGCTCTGTATTTCGATAATTTAACTCAATCATTTGATTCTAGACCATCTTCAGAATTATGTCCAAATTAGTAAAAATTGTAAGATGAATCTCTTGTTCTCTGTTTCTCAAACTCTTACAGGTCACAAACTTCCATATGTGCAGTTTTTTAAAACAAGTTTTCCCTTCAGTTATTAGAGGCACCTGGAAAATGAGTTTTTGATTTAAAAAAATTTGCCAAGGTCAACATCCTTGATAAAATGGCCTGACCCTATCCATGAACACCTGAAATTGATATAGATTATCTTAAAATTAATGAAATTTATTTTAACTTTTGTAGACTAGTAGCCACAATTCCATCTTCTAATTTGATTTCAAAGGTAGCCTTTGCCACCTCCCTTTATCAGGATGAAAGAGAATATTAATCTCCCACTTTTATAACTTGCACCCGGAACATTTCAGCTGTTCAACTCTGTGTGGAAACTCAGGCAGAGCTAATGTTGGACTCATTTCCCTGAGATATCACAGAGCAAGAAATCCTGCTGTTCACAACCCCCAGTTTCTTGTAAGTGTTTGGGGGACAGTCAGCTGTTGCCATGGTCACATTGGTGAAAACTCTGCTTAAGAAACAGGAGTGGTTAAAGCCCGTCACATCAGCAGTTATGTCCACCACGGATGGACGGACGGACGGAAGGAAGGAAGGAAGGAAGGAAGGAAGGAAGGGTGTCAATATTTCTATTTACCTCAAATATGAGGATGCTTAGGGAATCTGATGGCTAGCTCACATGGAAGAGAACTAAGGATTTTGTTTTCCTTGTATTGCAGGCATCCTGTGGATCTGTTTCTATAGGGCCCTTCTCTAAATGACTTAGGGTTTATGGAAAAAAAAATCATATTATCCAATTATAAAAGTGGTGAAACTCTGCATGTTTACAATATATGGCTTAGAATTTCACAATAGGTTAAGGGCATAAATTTACTTGGTTTAAAAATACATTTGTTCATTGGGGGTTTTTGGTAATTGTTGATTCTACCTATTGGTATGATTTTCCCTGAAGAACCTGGTGCTGGCCACCTTTGAGAAAGAACAGTAGACCAGATGGATCATTGCCTTGATGTCCTGCAAGAAATTTTGTGCTCCTAGTTCAAGTCCAAAACCCACTTGCATTTCCTTTTTTGTCGTTACTGAGGGGTTAGAAACCCAGCACATTCTTACACAGAAATGCATATGATATAATTTCAAATGCCATATGTGTTTAAGTAGATTCCAAACTTTAAGTGCAGTAGAAATACATTCAGAGAGGAACAGGGCTTTTTTTTAAGGCTTTAATTTCCAGAGAGGTCTGTTTGTAAGACCCTAATCCAGAAGAGCCTGGAAAGCAGTTCTGCGTAGTTAATGTATTGCACGTGAATACATCTGCTAAGTCTGAATGCTTATATAAATCCTCCAAAGACTCTGAAATTGCCTAGGTGATAGAATAAATCCATCCTGTACCAAAAAAAATTTAACATTTAACTTCCAGCTGCTTAACTTTAGTTACTGCATCATGGTTACTGTGTGCATTCCTGGGTTTATAACTTTTCCTTTTTCCTAGATAGGAAGACATCTTGAGTTTATTTTTATTGGCCATCAATTCTCTCACAGGATCAAAATATCACAAGTTGATTAGGTATTAATGAGAGTTCATTAATAGTAAGTTTCTGGCTCCAGAACCCTGAACATCTGTGATTTTGTAACTTAGCAAATTTTGAGTACCGATAAAATCTTTCTTTCCAATGAAGCTTATTAAGAAATGATTGAGCAATGTAATTTATCACTGACTGTATTATTATTTTTTAGACCTAAAGTTGCATTATAAATTGACTCTTCAGGAAAAGGTAAACTGATTCACTTACTTCAGGACTTGCCTTGCATTCTAACATATGGTTCTGCTTAAATGTGCCCATGTTTGCAACCTTCAGTTGACATTTTTGGCACTCAGAATAGTGTCTTGTAATTATGCTAAGTCTAGAAAGGAGGATTAGCTTTTACAGCCGAATTCATAAAATTAAAAAAAAAAAGTTTTAGTCAAATTTATTGGCTGCAATGAGCCCTCCAGAATGCAGACGTCTGGTCTGGTGGAACTCAATAGATTTCTGTTTGCTGCATGTGCACGCGCGTGCGCACTCACGCACGCACAAACGACTGCTTTAGGAAAGCATTTGTGTGCAATAAAATGTCAAATATTTTCACACTTAAAATCAGCTTCCCCACCTGCAGCGATTATTGTCAAACAAGCTTCATTTGATATGTTTTGAAAGCCTTTTTCTTCCTCTTTCCTCCCCCACCCCTTTCTTTTGCTCTTAAAATACACTATATCTGTTGTATCGGTTACTTTGCAAGCCAGTTTTTTGAACACTGTCCAGGTTTTTCCATAATTCTCACCCCAGTGCAGTCTTGTGCAACAATTTGTGAGTGCTTCATTACTGATTCAAAGCCACAGGAGTTGAAAGAGTGCAAGCTGAACTATCCTGCAGTATGTTGTGTGTAGAAACCATCACTTATCAGTCCTGAAAGGCACATTCCTGATAGCTGAGTGTTGGAATGAAACTCTGACTTTTATCTCTGCACCAAAAGGGAAAGGTTTCATTTGGGTTAGCAAAGACCAGGCACCTATTTCCTTTGCAACAGCCTGCCTCAAAGTGCACTTTAATTCCTGATGATTCCACTGGAAGATCAAGCTCACACACACATATATCAAACAAATCTCCTCACCCTTATGGATCCTCACCCTTTTTTGAACTCTCTTAGGAATGAAAAAGCCAATAGCAACCCAGCTGCCATGCCTTGTGCATTTTGAATACAAGCATCTGCAAAAAGTTGTGTTCTGTGCTGTTATTGATTTTTTTTCTTTTGTGAGTTTACACTTTCAAATGTCCCTATTAGACACTGTAGGGCAAAATCAGGATGATTACCTTGAGTTATCATAGTCAAGCTTGAAATAGTCTCTCTACCTTTGGGAAATAATTAATCCGCTATTTATGACAGAGTTTAGAGGGAAAGCCCAGTTCTTTCAAGGATTAAAACCCTTTTTTCCTTGCTTCCTTCCATTAGAGTAGACCTTTAAAGGATGATGAATTCAAGTTGTTATGAGCAGCTGTCACAACAAAATATTTCCCTTTTTAGCATTAACCAGTTGCACGCAGCTCTCAAGCTGGGGACTCCTCACTGTGGGATCCCTCCATGGGCTGTAAAGCCAGGCTGGCACCTTGCAGCTGCTCTCTACTTGGGAGCCTCTGCCTTTTCTACGGCCTTTTCCATGGCCCTTTCTTTTGATTAGCTACACAGGACACAAGGCCAACCAGGTTCCTTATTTAGATAACTCACTTAACTCTCTGTAAGGAGGTGTGATTAATCTAGGCTGTGGTTTCTAGTTAGAAATGAATGTAAAACATTGAAAAAGCAGAAGAAATACACCTCAAGAAGACGAACACAAGGAACAGGAACCACTCCAGTGTCTCACTCCTGCCAGGGGAGTCCTTCTGTTCTCTGCTGCAATTGTGCAATATCTGGCAATCATCCTGGGCAGTGTTATAAAGTGAGACGGGATTGCTTAGGTTACACATAAATTTAGTCTCTAAAAGGTAGGTGTCCAATCCAATTTAAGGACATAGTCTCTGTTAGTAATCAAAGAGGATAAGCAGACACCTCCCCAAGGTGGTATTTCCCATTTGAAGGTGGGTGTTTTGGGGAGGGCAGGCAAATAAACTCCTCAGAGATAACTCTTGTCATCACTGGAGAAAGAAAGTTATCTCATAAAACTCCTTTGGGCTACTCAGCTAAATTTTAGATTTTTGAAGTTAAGAAAGACAATTATTTCCAAGTCCTTGGTTCCTGTATCTCTAGAAGTACAGGAAACTAAGAACAGATCTGTTCAGCCTTAAACTGTATCCTGTCACTATAACTATTTTTAACATTAGCTTTGCATTAGAAGCTAATAAATGTTGCCAGTACCTTTTAAACTCTTAACAGTATACTACATGTGTTGGGTTTTTGTTGGTTTTTTTTCTCCCCCTGTAAAACTGCTAAACATATGCTTAACCATCTGGCAAGGAACAATCAAAACCAAACAAACACAGTGTTTGAAAGTTCAAACAGACAATCAGTCATACTTCTTCACAGATTTTATATACAGGCCTGAATAATAGCGCAGTAATGTAGAATGAAACAACTATGAAAAAATTAATTAACATACCACAGTAGGTAGTTTAATGCTCTCATTCAAAATAAAGATACTGTAAAGGAGAGAGTTTCTCTCCTCTTCCTGTCCTGCTTTGTATATATTCTGGCTGAACTGTATTTCTTCAGGCTATTGGTATTATCAGTCATATATTACCTATGTCTTCCCTGTCTTTCCTTTCTCCACCACCTCCTGATCTTCTGACACTGTAGCAACTATTTTAATTTTCAAGGTTCTGTGCTTCCTAGGCACCTCTTCATCACTGTTGTTGTTCCAGCTTCTGTGGTACTCTGTCCTGGACCTCCTGATACTCCTTGCTCATTTGGGGAGCTCTCAATCAAAAACCTAGAAGTCCTTCCCACACTCTTTCTTAGACATGGCAGAATTACTCCACAGAGGCACTCTTTTGTATTCCAAGGTTTTATTAAAAAATAAAGTCCAGTGGAATCCTGCTGTGTGTCCCACACTGTACAGACAGATAACCCAAAAAATAAGGGTAAAAAACCAACATTAGTTGGTATCTTCTGCTTCTCTGCATAGAAACAAAAGAGCTATTGAGGCAGGCAATTCCATCAAACTTTTGCTGGCTGTGTTTTTCCTATGCTAAGATCCTGGCAAACTTTGATGGAGTAACATATTCCTATTCAAGTAGTTGCAATAAAATCAAAACAATGCTTTTACCTTTCTTTTGAGGAATTGGGACATACAATGTGGAGGGTGGTGAGAACCTGCAAAACAAGGAAACCAGTACAGGAATGTGTGCAGCGTGGAACATATGTTCACTGCTGGTTCACAAGAATGGCAGATTTGGTTTGAGGGGCATGCAGTAAAAAAAACATAGACTTTGAATGAAGAGCATTAACACTGAAACAGATTCAGGCCTCCTAAAGTCATTAGAATGTAACGTAGCTTTAGGAAAGCCTTTTTCCTGTTGCTAAGAATGAAATATACACCAATAATTTCACACTCGCCTCTGAATACACAGAGCCCAGATCGTTTTTCTCCTAGAGCCGTCCAGCTCTGTAGCACTTGGCTCTCCAGTTTTATCGATGTAAACAGAGCAGATCTAAGTGTGGCCTTTACAGGAGGAAACCCACACTCAGTTTCTGACGCTAAGGAATCAGAAAAGCAGAAAGAACAAAAGTAGATTTGTTTTGGTTTTGTTTGGCTTTTAAGATTTGGCCTTAGAGTTGGAAACAGCCCAAGTTTATGGTTTGAATCCCCATCTTCACCTGGGTGCCTGAACTTCATTTTCTTTTGCTTTTCCATTGGCATATGCTGCCTGCCCAGGAGCTGACACTTTAGGTCTGTGTCCTCAATCAACACTCTCCTTGCAGGCTTATTGCTAACCCTCCCTTTTTCCCTGCCTCTTCTGCCAGCAGGCTGAGGAGGACACAGCAATAAGACAGCATCTGAGGATACACCTATCAAAATGATGCATTACGTGAAAGATAAGTAAAAAAACTCCCCTCCTCTGCTGTCAGCCAGCGTGTTACAGTCTTTCTTGACTAAGGAAGTGTCCATCAATATGTCTGTACTGATGGAGCTACAACCTGAGCAAATCTCTGGTGGAGACCTTCAGAAGGGGTAAAACAGAGCCTGTCTGCTGTTGTGATTTAGCTTCCTGTTTGGCACTGGCTACTCATATCAGAGTGAATTTGTCACAGATAGAAGTGATGCACATCTATCTGTGTAAGAAATGTGCACTACAGTCTAGGTGGGAGCTGGTGGGGATCTTAATCTTCCACAAGCTGTGGCTCTGTCTCCATTTACCCAGAGCAGGCTCTATGTACATGCAGACCAGGGGTTTGGTTAGACACAGCCCAGCACAGCAGGCTAGCATGGGCAACTAGTTGGTTTTTGGCATCCAAGACACAATTAAAAATTCACTCAAATAAGCTGGTTTTGTTCTCCACCACTACTTTACAACGAGATGCAGCCATGATAATGTTGGGTACCACGATTTATACAAACCATTTCCTGGTGTGTACCAAGGAGTTTTCTTTGCTTCCCTTTTCATCTATGAAAATGATGTTAAAAACATATTATTCACTTCTGAAGTCAATTTCCACATTAGAAACTATATTTTGTTTGGTTTGGTTTTTTTTTTGTTTGTTTGGGTTTTTTTTGTGGCTGAAAAACCTAACAACTTCTTTGCCCTCCTTCAACAAGCAAGCAAAAAACCCAAAGCACAGTAATCCAGCAGCTGGCAGAACAGTAGCAACATGATTTAGAGAAGCCTTGTCTTCCAACTAGCATGAGATTAAATGAAGCATTATTTATTTATTGGCTTTTCTGGTTCACTTACCATGATTTGCATATAATCTAATATTGTGGAAACTCTTTGAGACCCCAGGAGAGTTCTGCCTTTTGCTAGATGTATGATCCCTCTCCCAAAATCTAAGAAGTAGACACTGAGTACCTTACACACACTAATGAATTTTTCTCGTCACAACCTCCCTGATAGAGAGTTATTGCTTGATTTACCTGTGGGAAAATAAGATTAAATAATTGGCTCCAAGTCAAGAGGAAGCCTGTGGCTGAGCTCTGACTAGCACCCAGATATCCTGAATCAGAGTTCAGTGCATTAACCACAAGCCAGTTTTGTTGCTGACAGATTTTCTTGGTAGCAAGCCCACATTTCTGGAATGTATTCCCTGCAGAAATGCAATTAAGTATGTACTTGGCTACTTCTAAAAGAGCTGCAAGCCCCACCTCTCTACCCAGGCCTTCCACTTATTAAATCCCTGCTTCTTAGTTTACTAGTAAAGCTACAGGCGGCCAAGAGGCCAGTCTGGAGCTATTTTTATGGTTGTTATGTCTTGCTGAAAACAAACTCATTTTGCAAAGAAAGAAATTAAACTAAAAGAAATGCATTTTCACATCTGAGGATCTTGTCACTATTTTAAGTGTCAGCCTGTGGTGGGTGTTGACTGGACGCAGGATCAGAAACCCACCCGAACTTACCTAGGACATGTCAGTGTCTGATAGGCAGCTTCTATCAGCTTAACAAAAAAATATCCTTTCATTTACATAGGAGTCAAAGTAACTGTCATGATAATTTTTAGAGGATTTTTTTTCTGGAGGACCATTTTGGCACCATTTTGATACTTGATGATAGGTTAGTCCTCAGAAAATGGGAATATTCACAAGATTGAATTCCTGTGCATCATAATCTGTTTGGTTTTTATGAGAGAACAGAACAATTTGCTAAATCAAATATGCATGTCCCTGTAAGAACTAAAGTGTTAATTTTTGCTTCTGTGGACAAGGAGTTAGATATGCTCCTGCAGTTGTTGTCCGGTCAAGCCTGAATGGAAAATAATAGCATCTTGAAGAGAATATTTATTGTTACTAAGCCCCTTTGGACATGGAAGGTAATGTAATATCTTCTGAGTAACTGTTGTTCAAAATATCTGAAGCTAATTGCAACACTGATCAGAGAACTTCAGTGTGCCAACCTAAGCAACATTTGGTTCTAATTAACCCTGTGTTTTATCTTTGGTATACTTTAAAAAAAAAAAATTCTCATGCACATTTCACAAAATTAAATCTAGAATCTGAACAGCTTTATAGTAACTCCACAAACATAAATGACTTTTGGGACCTGCCAGATCCTTCAGCCATCCTTACCCCAGGTTACTTTTCCTGAGTAACTAGTTTTATAGACACAAGCAAAGATAAAACTGCATTTAAAAAGACAAGTGCACACGTTTATTGCAGGCCGCCTGTATGCACTGCTGTATTTGCAAGCAAACACGTGCATGTGTAGGACTGACACGCAACACATCTGCCTTCTTTAAAGATCACACAGGAGAAAATATATTTAGCAAGTAATGAGTAGCCTTCCTCTGCAGCTAACATAGCAACTTCCATCTGCGGTGAGTTAGAGGTTATTCCAAGAAAAGATCCTGCATGAGTTTTGTCAGAAGAAATTAGTTTGGAGTGTTGTAAAATCAAAACCAGAATGAGATTTGATTGCTGCCGAGTGGCTGGGTCACTCCTAATGTTGCCTGGATTCCTATAAACATGAAAAGGAACTTTGAAAAAAGAGACATCACAGCTCTGTGCAACTGTGCTGCTTTCACTGTCATAAACCAGCATTAATCAGAGTTAGCCCAAGACAGCCTAACCCGGGTCAGGGGATGCTGGAACGGCACAGCCACATCTGCCAGTTCCATTCTGGCAGCCAACAGGCCCCTTGTTTGTATGACAGCGGAGTTCTGGACTCAGGGGAGTCAGCAGCCGGGATGATGTTTAGTGATGCCAAAATACAATAAATTTTGGGGTGCTAAAGTTTTACCAAAAATGCCTATTTTTAAAATCTTCCATTAGGCATGGCAGCCAATAATATTCGTAGATCTTTACATTCTCTACAAACTGTATGATACTACTTAGATCAGATTTCTGTGATTCTGTATATGTAACACCATATGCCCAATGACCATTTGTTCTGCTGTCCAGAAACAATTTCTAGATAACAAAAAATACTAATATTGCCAGCATTGCTCATACCCACAGCTGATGTAATGTACAGTCACAACATTTACTGTAGGTTCTCAATTTAACCACTTTGAAAATATGTTATCTGCTCTTGCCAGGGTGGAAAGATCTGGCCAGGCATCCAGACAGCCCAGGAAGAGTTTTTGGAAAGTAGATCCTCACAAGCCCCTTCAGAAATTCTTTAGGCCCTGAGCTTATTCCACAAGCCTAAAGGATTTCTTTGTCTAAGAGTTTGCAAAGTCCCTCACCACCCCAGGAACTCTTTTTTTGATCCCCACAAACCTGCATGAGGCAGCTGAGAGCTGCAATGAGTGTGAGTGTGAATGTGAAAGATTACAGAAAATACTTTTACTTCAATATTAAATTAAACAGTACAAGGGAAACAAAGTTCATTATTAGTATGAAGTGGATTGTTCATTTTCATCTTGAATTCAAATACATTTCCATAAACAGCTGCAAGCTCAGGTCGAAAGAGAATATCGAATTTGAATATTTTAAATGGAAGAGATGCATTATGTAGCATTAAGGGAGAGATTTTCACAAGGGAAGGTGCATGGACTTGTGGTTAAAACTAGACTTATTCTTGGAGCTGTGATGAACTTTAAACCCTGACATGGAAATTTAGTGTGACCTTCTCTGTGTCCTTCTGTCTTCCTGTTCACTATTTTCTCATCTGCGATGGAAGAATCTCCCTGACCTTTTCTAGCACATCAGCCTTTTAGATAGAGCCATAGTCCTATAAGTGTTACTGGTCTTTGGTTGTTTGATGTTTTCTTTTTCAAATTGAACCAAAAATAGCAACTAAAATATTAATATTTTAAATGACAAAACAATTTTGAGTTTTGTTTTTAAAATACAATTTTACCCCTCACCCATTCTTTTTTTTTTCTTCTGTAGGTAATTACAAGATTAGCTGCATGGATCCTCTCTAATGGGACTTTGAAAGTCTGCCTGTTTTGCCCAATAAAAATTTAGAGGGAAGGGAAGAGGAAGAGAGGAGGAAAATGTAGTTTAAATATTTTTGCTAATGCATTTATGCAACAGTTCAGATGTTAAAATCATGTGGGGTTGCTAAAAGCATGTTTTCACTTGAGAGGAAAATTGTATGGATTAATTTGGACAGTGGTTTGAAAATACAAAATACATTAGGGAATAGGTTTTAAATCTAATTTTTTTTTTTAATCTAAGCTTCTTGCAGGAGTGTTATCCTTCCTAAAGGTGAGTGGAACCATAATATCACTTTGAAAATGACACAAGGATGAAGGCAAATGTTGAACTCCTCTTTAGCAGTTGGTTCAGCAAGCTCTCTGCAGCAATGCCTTGCAGAGCAGCCAGAAATGCAGCTGAGATGGGATAAATACACCTTGGAATACTTTGGCTGATTTGTTTGGCTGCAGACTACAGTGAAGCCAAAATGTGGACTTCTGAGGCATGTTTAGGATCTCAAAGGACATTCAAAATCCCATAGAAAAATCTTGCTGTTACTGCAATATTAGCAGCTGGGATAAATCTACTTCTGGTGTATTTACCTATGATGAATTTTCACCTTTGTCATGTAAACACTGCATTCCTCTGAAATTTCACCTGAGCGGGATATTCTACTCCCAGGTAAAGCTTACCTCAGTGTTGGTGAGTTGCCCAATCTTGTCTGTTAAAAGCCAGAAAAAACTAAAAATGAAAAAATCCCACAGACTAAGACATTTCTCAGAGGCCTATTTGAAGATCCGCATAAGCATGTGGTGAACTTTAGACATGAGCTTGAGTTTCCAGCATGTGTTTAAAGTTAAGGGCTTTACCCAGCTGTAGCAATGTGAGTCAGGAAGGAGAAACCTGGCCTTGAGTAAACAAGTCAGGTTATGTTCCAGCGTGATGTCAGGAGGGATAGAGTTAAAATCTGCATGTGAAAGCAGCCAGGAACCAAGTACAATCTATGCCCTAATGGTGTCAGGTCAGCATTTTGGATTTTGAGCTACAATGTGGTTTCCCACACCCAGCACTGCCAAGCACCACTTTCTTTTAATCGGAAAAATCTAGCCAGAGATCTTTCCTAAGCTATTATAGAACTTGAAAAATATGTTTGCTAAATATATATATGTATGCATATAGTTCTATATATATAACCATGACCCTAACTGTATAATTCTTTTACAAACATATATATGTATATTACTCTACCAGAAGAAGTAAAAAAACCCTCTGGCACCCTGAGTTAGCATCTAAGTTGTCAGCAGGAAACTATTTGTAAAGCAGGAAGCTATCTGAAATGAGCCTGAGTTTTCTGAAAACATGTATCTCTAAAGACTTGTTATCAGGTGGTGGAAAGCATCTAGAAATTACCTCATTTGGCATCTTGCATTTAACCATGAGTTCAGAAGTTTCTCCTCAATTGTAACAAGGTCCAAGGAACTGGACCTTGTTATAAGTAACCACTTCTGGTTGTGCAAACAGACATAACAAGCAACTTAAAATATAATAATAATACCTAAGTCCAAATTCTACTGTTATTTACACTCAACATAACCCTAAAAGTGATTCTATGGTTGAAGTAACAGAGCATTGCTCCAAGTATGCCACACATTTCTGGTGTGACCTGGAGCAGACAGGGTTTCCCCTGCATCCTATGCCTAAATCGTGGGGCAGCCAGGGATTCTCACACATAATTTATCTGTGTAGGGACTGCCTTCTCCTATTGTAGCATGCTGTGCAATGAGGCCTTCATCATAATGAGTGATCCTAAAGCCTGTTGTAACATATTAAGACACTCTGTTCTAAAATTGGATCTTCCCCCTTGCAGGAAGTTGTCTGACACTTTGCAATTGCTTTCTGAATTCTGAGCAGGGATGAGAAGTCAAAGAGCACAGATTTCTCACTGAATGTGTATTCCTAAGTTTCAGCTTATGATTGTCAAATAATGCACTTGTAAAAAAATCATCAGACATTCTGAAATAATATTCCATATGCTCTCTTTTAGAGTCCAAATAGATTTCCTAAAGTACAGAAAGGTCAATCCGAATCAAGTTTAGAAAAAAAGATCAAGAATCTTCCTTATGAAATTTTGTTATGAAATATTGAGAGGGTTTTATTTTCACTCTCCTCATCAGAAAATATGAACTTTTTGCTCACACATGCATTTGTCTTCAGGGGAAAAAAACATGGAAATGTTCTAATGGCAAAAATGTTCATGGGTTTATTCAGAGCAATGCTAATATAGTGAATCTGTAGCTCCATAAAGTATGAAATTATATAAAGCAAGACTCTTAAAGTCTCATTGTAATTTGTCAGTTTTAGAAAACTGAATAGCATTCTCATACCTGTATGAAAATGTTTCTCTTTGCTCAGCTTTCTCTGACCCCCTAGAGTGCGATTTATTTATAATCTTTCAGAATACTTTTATTAGCTGTCTTTTCTATTCTCGCCTATTGGTACCCAAAGTGGCTGAATGCCCATAGTGTGCACCCTCTAGGCTGGCGCAGAAGGACTCCTAGAAATCTTGGTACTAATAGAAAGCCTGCACATGGAACTGTGTCTTGATCAGCGAAGCTAGAGTTCCATCCCTGTCACCTAGCTGTACCTTGTAAAAGTGATACGTCTAGTCTAAATTACTTGTGGAGGCTCCCTCGATAATTAATGAGCAGACACAGTACTTACAAAGGGGTGTTTGTCCCATCCAAAGACATATGTCAGAGACAGATGGGATAAACTGTGCTCTAGTGATGCTGGTCTCCTTTGACCACAAAGCATGAAATTAGATGTCTGATTTCCACACAGTTAAAAGTAGGGGGGCATAAAAATCCTCTTTGGTCCCCAGTCTGTGTAAACAAAATATAAACCTTGAGGGGAAGAAAGTAAGAAGAGGCTATGCACCACAGGGTTCTGTGGGACATTTTTCCTGTGGTGAATTTCTACCAACAGTGTCTCATTTTTCTGCACTCACTGCATCAGCATGTTTGGGAACTGTTGAAAGGAGTATGTCTTAGGAGCCCTGGAAATAGGTGCACATGGCTGCTACTGGAAATGCAAATTCTGATAATCTTTACGTCACATTGTGCACTGTATGGCTTCTGCCATTCAAAAACTCTGCCCTTCAATATGTTTCTCCAGCTCCGATAGAAGTTGACAGCATTTTTGCTCCATACCTAGTGGTTTGATAAATTCTTTGAAAATGAACCCGTGGCAATTCACTGACAGTTTTGCAAGATATACATATTCTGTCTCCATTCATTATAAACAGCTGGAGTGAAACACTTCCAATTAGCTTGGATTTTGATATAGCAGTGGTAAAGAGGCAGAGAAAATGTGATTTTCTCTTAATGCTGAACAACTGAAGTTTTTTCTGCTTAGCAAAATAATATTTTTATAGCCACTAATCAAGGCTTTCCAAATTAACTTGGGAGTCAATCACACGGATTCCATTGCTTTTAGTATTTTTAACAAATAATCATCTCAAGAAAGATCTCATATATGTTATTCTCTTATCCACTCCTCCTGATCTCCAGTGTGAGCAACCACTTAGGGAATTCACTTCAGCAGATTCCACTTCAATCATAAGTAGTGATATTGGTAATTTCTTGCTGCTCATGCTCAGAGTGAATCAAACTCTCCAGGCAGACTTTTAATATGGCTTTTTCTCAATCAGTTTTCAGATTGATGTAGAAAACATCCCAAGGCCTTAGTTTTTCTTGTCAAGAGGAGAAATGATCCTTTCATCAATTTTGGATATGTCACCTTTAAGTTTTAGTTGAATGCCCATTTGCCTCTGTAACAAGGGAAAACAAAAAGGCTTTCTCCCTGTGTTTTTTTCTATTACCCTTTTTCATTTTTATAGTGTTGTTTCATTTTTACAGTGTTATCTGAGTGCTTTCCATGTCCAGTTGATTAACAATAATGGAGCACCTAGAGGATTTCTGTAGTTTTTCTCTTTTCAGGGTGAAATTTTTATTTTGAATAAACTTTCAGAATTTAAATTTACTTGTTTCCTTAGACTGAGGTAGAATTTGAATTTAGATGAAAAAACTTAATATTTTTTATAATGTTTTTGAATTAACTAAAATGTTAGATTAAAAAATGAGTTTTAGGTAAAACAAAGATACAAGGCTTTAAAATCAGAACATTGTGATTGCTTTTCTTTGTTTTAAACCAGATGCCTCTCCTTCTCTAGATACTGCTTCCTGAAATTTTGACTGGCTGTTGTCATAACCAAATTTTTTAACCCTGGAAAACATCCAGATTTCTAAATGCCTTTACACCTATTCCAACTACTTCAATTTAGATTTTTGATAGTATTTTATTTATTTGTTAGTGTAAGAGACACCGCAGGGAGTAGAAGAAAAAGAGGAAAAGGAAGGAAGGGAACTTTCGCCCATTGCACCCCATCACTGTGCTTCAACATCATCCTCAGCTTTTTCTCTCCTATTCTATCAATATCATGTTCAAGCCATCAAATCTCCCAGGGACTTTCTCCATCCATACTCTTCTGTTTAAAAAATTCCATCCCTGGGCTTCTATTAGGGCTTCTTCATCCTCTGCTGATAACTGCTAAAATGGGTCCTGCAGGGCCTCTTTGCAGTCATTGATACTTCTGAGCAATAAATAGAGTGGAAAGGAGTTTAAGCCTCTGGAGTCTTACTGTCTTTCCTATGTGGCTGAGAAATCAGCGAAAAAGAGTATCTTTTCTTCATCCATGGGATATTTGAGATAGGTTGAAGATTAAAGGTAAATTATTTTTACTGACAGATTGAAAGCAGTTAATTAATGGAAGACACACTAAATAAGATGGAGACTATATGAATGAAAGTGGACAAACTAAATAGAATAATAATAGTGACATTTACAGCACTAAAAGTTACTATGATTGGTAGCCAATGGACAAGCATTAAACCTCCAGAAGCAGCCTAATGCTTCAGTCTAAGGAACTGTGCTGTTTTATTGGCTAGGAACATGGACCTCTACACCCACAACAAATGGTTAGTCAGGAATTTGGCTTACACAGGGGAAGGTTACACGGAAGACAAGGAAAATGATTCAGTCAAGTGACACATTATCTAATGAAAGAATTAAACAAATGACTACTTGACATGGGATAATTCCTGCAAGCCTCCAAGGACAGAATTTAGCCTCCTGGAATCCATTTCCTCCTGGAATTTGCGCAATAGTGAATGGGAAGACTGCTCATGAGTATCTGATGCTATACTGGCATCTCAGATCACTTGCATGCTAATATGACTGTCTTTTAACAGGCATGAATCCTTTCTTTGAGAGTAATAAAGCAGATGTAAGGCTATAGAGTTGACATTTTCCAGGGAAGCTGGCCAGTTGACTACATCTATATCATTCCGGTGTTCCCTTCTGTCATTTATGAGTTGACTTCATGAGAAATAATATGTATGTAGATTGATTTTTCTCAAAAAACACAGCAGCCATAACAATTTATGATGGCCGGCTTGTTTCTGCAGTACCAGTTTGGCCATATTCTGTAGCAGGAGAAGCAGAGGCAGTGAGGGATTTCACTGGAAGTAAAGCTTTTCTCCTTCTGAACTCTCAGAGAATCATCTGCAGTGTTTTAGAGGTGACATGTAGCTTGCCCTTCTTGCTGACTATTCTGTCGTGGCCCTGAAGATGTCTTCTGCAGCTGCAGGTGATAAACAATTTGTCCAGTCTTTTGCCCAAGCCTATTGCCCTGAACTTCCCAGACCCCTTCAAGGGCTGCAAGTAGCCCCTGAGAGCGCAGGAAAAGTGAAATGGGAACAGCTGCTGCTGTCCTTACCTCCATCTACCAGACCCATTACTAGCTTGCACACCATCCTCTCTCCTCTTGAAGAGCTTATTCCACTGCCAGGAGCAGGTATTATTGCCATTTTGCAGGCATCTGCACTTCTAGCATTTTAGTATGTGAAATATTTGGTTTCTTTTTTTAACTGTTATTATTAACTGAAAGGCAGTTACCGGAAAGAAAAACAACCAGCAGCAACTTAGAGGTTCCTTAACCTATAGAAGCCTGATTAAAAAGCATGTGTATGCTGGCACTGATCTCTGACACAAATCGCAAGGGCAGATTGGAGAAATTGACTTTGACTCCATGCTGACATGCTGCAGACTGATGGAAGGTTGTTTGCATAAACAGAAGGCTTGAGGCAGTAGTGATATCCATCTCCTTTCTCTGTTTCTCTTATTTTTTTCCCCAGCATCTGGCCGTTGAAATACATCTCATGAAATGGAAGATGTTTATATTCCTAAATAATTTGGAGTACCAGAGCCTAATGACAGAGTAGTAAGTAAATTGGCAGGCTCATTGCATGCTGCATTAGCTGCCACTACTTCCCACTTCTAGTGGGGAGACAAGTTTATTAAATCAGAGGTAAAATTTAGACCCCATATTTCTAAGGGATTAAAAAGGAACATGCCAAGGTAAATTAAGATTGTAAATTAGTTGCTAGAAGGATTAAATCAGCCATCCAAAAGTCAAAAATTCACAACTGATTGTTTTATTGTGAAGCAGTCTGATTCACAAGGAAAATAAATAGCCAAAAGAAAAAACATGGACTTTTTATCGAGTTCACAAAATACCTTAATTTTTTGTGCTTATTTATAGTACTACACTTCTATGTCCCTTTACACTTATTTTGGTGAGAGTGGCTGTCTAAAATAAGATGATAGATCAAATGTTCGAGTTGTATCAGCAAACATATTCACTAAGTTGTAAAAGGTGATATGTTTCCTTAAGGGTGTTTTCTTTATGTTTTTTTTAAATTTCAGCAATGTTTGTCTGGAAATAGTTGAAGCTAAAAATCCCTTCTAATTCTAAAGTAAGAATTTCCACATGGAATTCATCACCCTAATTAAACTGGCATCATTTCCAGTTACATGGAAAAGTTGTCAAGTGTGCTTACTTTTCCACATTTGCAAGACTTGTTGGAAAACTTTTCAGAGAAAATGGCTCTATCTGATAAAATAAGTTCTGCAGATGTCTTTTTACCAAATAGCCACCTACCTAGCTCATTGTGCTTGCAAAAATTCAGTCTGTAGCTACAATTGAGGTTAGATTAATTAATTTATGTGGGATAAAATTCATCTCAATTACCTGTAATCTTTTAAAAGTTAGGTGTCTAGTCTAGCTAGTTGTTTAAGTGCGCTCTGTAGTCAATGAAATGAGATGGCCATTTTTCCAGAAGGTGACTCATCCTGCTATTCTGGGACACCTGTTTTAGGATGGGCTGAAACCTCCTCCGGATGTGCTTGTCTTCAACTACAGACAGAACCTCTGTGCAGGGCTTAGATGAACACCTGAGTTTGAAGTGACTAAACATAAGTAGGAAAACTGCTACCTTAGTTCTAAACTTAGGTTGCTCAGATTGGCAGATGAATCTTCCTGTGCACTGTAAACTATATCTATTATACATAATGCACACAAAAATATTGCAGTAAATAATTCTATAAGTATGTCCCAATGAACATAGACAGTTGTCTCAAAGTTTGTTGTTTTTCCCAGAAAACAGGCTAAAGATACACTGCATAGCCACATTTTTCCATAATTTAGGTATTTAGAACTTCAAAGCACTGTTTTCTTTTCATATTCGGTAGGATAACATTCTTAAAGAACAACAGACATGATAAAGTGTGTCTTTGACTTTTCCATTTTTGAGCTACAACAGAGAAGAAAAATCACAGAAGAGAGACATTTTCCTTGAACATTTGCTTTACATTTTCAGCAATCATATCTTTGATGTGATCTACACCATTCAATGTACTTGTAAATGATGTGGAAAAGTCAGCATATAGGAAGCTAATAAAACTGTAAATTCTATGAACCGACTTGGAAGGGTCAAACATAAACCTGATTGTAAATAGTTGCAGTTAAGCAACAAAACAAAGCAAATAAAACCACAATTGGTTAAATAACAAAATAGCAGATGAATACACGCATGTATGCAGGAGAAGGGAATAACCCCAACTTACAGAAATACAACGAGTGCTATAAATAAGTCTAGGACAGGGATGCATAAACTTTTGAAAGCATTGACTCAGTGTTCAGCTGTAGCCAAAGGGCAGACACAAACCTGACCATTTAAAGAAAGAGAAAACACAAATCATCACTATGCACTGTTTTGCCAATGTCTCACACACTGTGTGTATTTCCAGTCATTTTCTTTCAAAAGGATAATGGAGCAATTGGAAAAGCAAAAAAGATGATTAAAAATATGCAGTGATCATGGTATGGGAAAAAGCTAGAAGGTGTAGAAAAGAGGTGACTGGGACATACTACTGCTAAATAAAATCCTGAAGGTGTGAAGAATGTGACTGGAGAGCAGTGGTAAGAGAAACTAAGGCTTTCCCAGGTGGCAGGCTGAAAACAAAGGAGAGCAAATGCATTGAGCTCTGGAACTCACAGTGGCATAATGTTGCAGGGTTCAAAAGAACAGGGGGGAAAAAGGCAAGAAAATGTCACAGAGGATAGTTCTTGCATAAACTTCTTAAATGAAGCTCCAGATATAGCCTCTAGTTTAAGTGTCTAGTTTCTGAAGATGCTGACTCTCAAAATCTAATGCACTAAGAATCAGTCTACAGCTCCTTTTTTTAAAATGCTGCTTCTTTGGACTTCTGTATGGAGTATATTGGGCTAACTGCACCTTTCCCTGGTCTGTGTTGCAGTCCTTCACACCTCACACACCCTTACAAGTTCAATAAATGCAAACCTCTCCTTCTGCAGGTCATTAGACACAGCTGATTTATATGACTACAGGCAAACTCGTTGCAATAACTTGCTTTAGACCATATTGAAAAATATTACACAGCACTTTGAAGATTTTTCTGACTTTCAAAACCAAAGGTCTGCAGCGGTGATATTCTTTCCCTGGTGGCATTCACCCATACAAGGAGGATCTCAGAGAAGATCCAAAGCAAAGGAAGTGCCTCTTTTAGAGATATGTATTACATTAAAAAAAATCAGCTCATCTTGCACCATTTCTTTCTCACACAGTAGACATAATTAACCTAATTTTTAAGGTTTTTAGCTTAAATGTCATGCACTATATCACATTTGTAACTTTTTGAAGCTTCATCTGGCATTCTTGGGCAAGATCTGTAGACACCACATGGGGGAAAATAACTTTCAGCACTTATATTTGCTACCTCCTGTCAGAAGGGATTATTCTAAGTCCATACGGCACAAACACAAGTACACACTCTCAGTGGCCCAAAAGCTGATATATTTTTAACTCTAGCTATTATATTGTCCTAAAGAGTAGCTATAGATTATTGTTACTACTTGTTGTATTATGAATCCTTGGGTAGGAGCTATTTAAGTTCTGGGTCTGATAAGGGAGGTATGTCCAGAATATCTTGTCATATTTTAATGGAAATGAACTCATATTTCTTACTGCTACTGGTATTTGTCAGGGGGTAGTCCTAACACTAGGGCCTGTTCAGACCTCGTGGAAAGTCATTCCATCCTTGAGGTAGAAAATATATTTGAATTTCAATGTTACCAAAACCAAACAAAATTTTATGGAAAGGTGAATTTTTATGGAAGGTTGTGATCTCTTGGGCAAGCTTGCGTCCAAACATGCAGTAAGGATTTTTGTCAGATTTATACTCAGTTTGCAAACTTCAGTATATTCAGCAGGAGTATTAAACAAAAATAGTGTTCTTCTAATGGGTTCAGAATTTTCAGGGCAATGTTGCATTATGTCCAGAGAGCTACATTTTACTAGGCCTGCATCATACCAAAAAAGTCAAACAGAATTATATACTGGTATTTCATCTAAATGTTAAGAAATCCTCTAGGCTAACTATATAAACACAGGACTCTGTTCACGTAGTTTTCATCTGTATGCACCATTCAAATATAAACATCTCCCTTCAAATATAGGGGCTGTATATGACACATATATTCTGGGTTTATGTCATCAAGTTATTGACTTCTGAAAAAGTCCCACGTTATCACATTGTGTATCTGTGCACGTGTTACAGGAACTACACACACACATACATATCTACAAAGGCATATGTGTGCATAAAAATGTCTATTTCTACTCAGATACAGCAATTCCAGGAACATACATGTCTTTTTAGAGATTCTAAAGACAGAAAGAAAGAGCAAATATATCTGTAATGAGTTTGGTCTCCAAAGATTTATAAATTCTTCTAGATCACAATAACCTGGGAATAAAAATTAGGGATAAAAATAAGAATTCAGGTCCACAGATTAGAAATAGTTGGATAAAAACTGTCAGATGAGATTTTATACTATGGAGTCTAGAATGAGAGAGGGATGAAAACTTCCTTCAGCATTAATTCTCAGAGGCAGATTTTCTGAAGGGGAAAAAAGGCACATGATGAGAATGTTTCCTCTCCCAGCAGTAGAGGCTGATCAGGTGTGGTGTGGCCATTGCCAGGAAAATGTGCAGCCTCTCTGCTCAGACTGAGGCCAGGCTTGCACTGAGCTCTCCACAGCTCACCGCCCTGAGACTCTGATGCTCCCAAGTATCTGCAGGTCACTGGCTTGGTTCCTGTAAATGCTGAAGAATTGCAGCCCTATCTTTCACCACATCTGGTAGATAAGGAGCCCTCCCTCCTTTATGGCTGAGGCAGGAGCTTGGGTCAGTCTCACACACCGCACATGGAACTTTTTCTTCCATCGGCAGTCAGTTTATTCTGCTTCCGCTAAGTGCTTTGCTTAGACTAATTATGCAAATAAGGATATAATGCTTTTGTGTCACACGTATTTCCTCCAATAATGAATCATTTCTATTTTAGGGGGTCAAAATTCCACAAGAATCCCTGTAAGTGTATTGATCTATATACCCACATCTATCTCAATATCTATTTATCTCCACATACAATAGTGCACATGCATATATATATATGTACATATATATGTGTATTCTTTCTATATATAGACATGCACAGGTGTGAGTGCATAAAATAAGTGTCTTTATGTCGAATTCCAGGTGTCTGGTGTGATTGCAATGCATAAGTACAATACCTAATTTTTCAAAATCTCATAATGTGTTCGTCTCAAAATGAAATTTCCTTCTTACCCTAAAAGACTACTGTTTTATTATGGTAAATGGTATTTATTATAAGCTACTCCAGTTCAAGATGTGCTTATTCAAGAAAAGGTTGGAAAGACGGTAAATATTAATTTTCGGTTCATCAAAATGGAGTAGAACATCCTTTATTCAAACTTTTCCAAAAACTCAAACGGCAATAAAATTTCAGTCTAGAAAATAAAGTTAATTAAAAAGATCAAAAATATATTGATGGTTGGAATAAATGTAAACTTTAATTATAGTTATTATTTACACAGGCTATTTCTAAAGCATCAAAGTGATTTCTAGAGATACAGACTAAAGGTACAATTGAAATGCAGCCAAATCTGGGGTGGAACATAGCACCTGCTGTAACAGGGTATGGTGCGGTGTTACACGGAGACACGTTTGTGGAGGATGTGTACATATGTATCTATGTATATACATACACATATGCACAAATTTATGTTGCTATCAATATTGCATTCACATTTTCTATATGTATGCAGCATAATTGGAATTGAAAGCCCCAATTACACTGAAGTGAAAGCCTGCTTATTAATTGACAATAGACCTCAGCTAAGTAGCAACAAAAGAAGTGCTTTGTTTGGCAACCTTTGTTTAAAAGGTCCTTTGAAAATTCTGCAAGAATACTATGAATAGAGATTGAACAAACCTTTAATCCTCTTCAGGTCACATATGTGCTAAAGTGAATAATACTGTGAGGTCTTTTTCACCTTTTGAGCTCTTTTAAGCCAGTAACCTAATTTGAAATAAGATAAAAAAAAGGTCTAAGAAAACTTGAAAAACTCCAATTTGTACACTTCTGGCTTATTTATTCTGCTGCAATAAGCCAAAAGATGCATTTCTTGTTAGAGAGATGTATAAACACTCAATATTTATAATTCCATTCATAGTTTGCTCGGTCCCTGACAGTTATTTCCCTTTTATTCACTTCAAATGCACTGAGAACCTTAGAACATTTTTTTTCATTTAATGCTCCTGTTCTTTTGTGAGTATCAGTGTGAAAATCTTTCCTTCGTGCTACAGTCCCTTTTTCCTATTCAACACTAGACTGCACACGATAATTAAACCTTGGGGGCTTGGAGATTTTGGAGTAAAGCTTAAAGAAATGCAATAGTGAGGCCTCTTCTCTCTCAATCTTCTACCACTTGCTGTGGGGATTTTCTTTAGTTACACATGGCTTCACAGGTAAACAACCTTGAAAAAAAAATCAGAGGCAGGAATTGAATTAACACCTTAGCGTTGCTTATAATGAACCAGTTTGCTTAATTAGATGATCGAAAAAAATATGTTCTAAAACATGACAGGGCACAGGCTGAAGTCTCTATTCAGGCAGACACCCATGGAGCTACACCAGGGTGTTTGCACGGCGGACAGCATCCCAGGCAAGACTAAAATGGAATGTAATAATGCTGAATTTCAACCTGGACCACGGTGGTTTTTTAAATCAAGTATAAGGAAAATTAATGGGTTTTTCTTATGCTTTTGTTTATAAATTAAACTCTTCAAGTGTCCATGACTTTGAAAGTCAGCTTGTGAGCACATTGCTTAAGATACAGGTCTGAGCAATACAGTTGTCTCTGAACTAGGTGAAAAAGCCCACAAATTATTTCAATGAACAAAGGACAGAGAGGCATTGAACCCAACAACTCAGCCAAGGCCTAGCCCATGGTGAGAGCTCCCCAGTCACCCCAAGGACCTCTAGCCAGACTCTCAGGGAGGGACAGAGCCAGCTGCACTCTGGGATGCTCCCAGCATCAGATTCTGGTCAGATCCTATTGGGAAGACTGGAGAAAAGTGAAATGGACAAGGCTTTTGAGACTCTGGAGTAGCTGGAGATAGCAGGAAGCGAGGAAGGGGACAGGATGCAACAGTGTTTGAAACCACTTCCCACAATTTGGTTGCCTGAGGCTCAAGTAATTTCTAAATGAAAGCAAGTATGCATAAATGCACAGTGCTGTTCCTGGGATCCTACCTTGGCCTTCCCACCCCATCTGTAAGAAGGTATTTCAGACTGGGGAGAAAGTGCAATGTCCAAAGAAAAATCCTATCTGACACAAATACTTGCAAGTCTCCTTGCCTTTTCTTTTCTTGTACAGTGTATGAAGACATACCATAATATGAAAGGCTTTTTAAGCATGCATGAGGCTGCATAGTGAACTACTGCTAACATCAATCATAAATTGTTTACTTTCTCAACATTAAAATCAGTATAACAGTTAAACACCAGCTGCTTCCAAAGACAAACACATTGTTTAAATCAGAACAAATTATTTACAAATAGGTTTCAATATTCAGGGTCTGAATTCTGCAGCATGTGTGCAAAATGTTTTTCTGCAGATCTATCAGCTGCAACATGCACTTGATCACTTATGCTGAGCAATCTGGGAAGTCAGTAATTGGCATTTCTCTGAGTTACCGCTCTGATCATCTATAATGATTTCTGGAGCTCCATAAGAAAATCCTGCATATTTTTAGCTTCACAGTAAAAGCAGGTTTTTGCATATATTAATTCAATTTCTTTCTGTTTCAGTTCCCAGTGCTTTACAGGGGGCCTGCATTCTTCTGCAGATGTTTATCTCTTAAGGTTTTTCTATATACCACTGCCTGCCATCCCCTCTGCAGAGGCAACCACCAGAACCATAAATATTATCTCCAGTAAACGTAAAAGTTGTCTGCTGCCTTTACTGTGAGCATTTAGATTTAAAAGGGACAGTGTCTTAACTGGGCTCTTCTCTTAAGGAAATTAACTTTTTATCTCAAAGACAGCTAATTTAGCTCTCACCACCTTTTCTTCCACTCCCAAGTACCTTTTTATCTTGGGTAATCAGGATGCAGGGATTCACAATCTATCTCTCTTTATAGCTCCCTTTCAGGAGTGTTACTGTTTGAACTTCATACCCTGGATTAAGGGGCCAGCACACCAGCTCAGGAAGCCGTTCTAGGTATGAGGTAAATATGCAAGTTACTTAACAGCCCATATATGAACTCAATTACATCCTTCATCTCTTAAGATATGAATAAAAAGGTTTGCCTTTGATCTTGAATTAAGCAATCCCTACTTATAAATCAATGTACCGTGCAATTTTATTAGGAGCAATAATTAGTGGTTAACTAACTTGCAATGAATACAAGGTTGGAAAGCTTTGAAAACCAGTGCCAGGCTGGACATATTTCTCACATGTATTATCTGAATTACATGGAGGAAGCCTGGATTTTTAATCAGGGAGGTACAGTGAGAATATGCAAAAGCTGTTTCATTAAACAGGATACATGAAAGTATTCAACAAATAAAAGCATGCACATGGGTAATTTTTTTATTACTCCATTCATTTATTTTAGTCTAATTTCAAAACTAAATCTAGAATAAAAGTTTTACTAATTGTGTACTAAAATAAAAAGGCATATGTGTACATTTAAAAAGAAATACAAGTAGGCTCCAGAAGTTATTTTTACTGTAAACACTCTTCATATGTTCCCATGTAGAATTTAATGTCTGCATAACAACATCTCAAATGTCCATATTCTCTCCTTTTCCCATAGTGCAGAACAGATGTTGTCCTGCTTTTTATTATGTTAATTTATCAATCATACTTAGGCTGAATTATGAAATCAAAGTGTTATCAAAGAAAATGTTAGTTAAGCTTGGATTCTATTTCTGTATCTTTAAAATCTTTCCTACTTCTTTTGGAATGATCATTTTGTTATTTTTCCCTTAGCTGCAAGGTCAAATTTCCATTTGCAGGTTAAGATGTAGCTGATCCAAAAAGTTCACATATACAAAGAGTCGACTTATAGCAGGAACTTTGCATCCTTACAGAAATTTGAGATCCATAAATTCAACTATGCTGGGAAGAGATTTGTTTAAAACATTGAGCTAAACAAAATACAATTAAGGCTAACAAGACAGAAAACATCCCTCTTGAAATTCACAAATACACTCATGGGAGACTGGAAATAAAGAGAAAAGACCAATGTAATTCTAACTGTGTCTTGCCTAAGATGACCATTTAA
Source organism: Machaerirhynchus nigripectus (assembly GCA_013397975.1). Classification (NCBI taxonomy): domain Eukaryota; kingdom Metazoa; phylum Chordata; class Aves; order Passeriformes; family Dicruridae; genus Machaerirhynchus; species Machaerirhynchus nigripectus. The sequence goes on along the minus strand of VZRQ01009492.1, from coordinate 116,880 downwards.
ACATAACTTTTCCCAGAGTAAATTAGTTCATCCAGTTCACGCTTTTTTTACCCTTACTTGGCCAAGTGAAGCAAATGAATATTTTCTAGGAGTAAATCAAGGCATTAGGTACAGAATTTTTATTCTGCTTTGATGACAAATAATGATTTGAATTCTTCAGAGTATTAAGAAATACTTCTGCTTCTAAATAAGTCTCATAAAATCATGGCAGTACTTTAGGAGAGCACGGTTGCTTGCCTTGCTTAAGCAAGGTATGACAAATTTGAAAGATACTAACTTAGTATTTGTACAAAACTGTGGATATCATTAACGATCAATGTATCTTCTCATGCTCTTAAATATTCACATGTGAAATCCTTTGGGAAATTTCTGTACTTTGCTATTTATTTTTTGCCTAGTTATCACCTAGATTATTTCAGTTTATCAGATGACATTGTATGCAATTTGATTTTTTAAAAGTGCTTTAATAATAATCCTAATAATCTCACACCCCTATGAACTAAATCCCTTCTGATTTCTAAATATGTTAGTGCCATCCAGGACCATAGTGGTGATTTTTGGCAGTGAAGTAATCACCAGGAGAGATACCTGAAATGACAGGACTCGAAATGTGTTTCCTTCTAGCTGAAATGGGAAGATGGAAGGAATCAGCTATGCCCCAGGATGTGCTGGCTGGGTCAGAGCTGCTGTGCCTGACAGAGAGCAGTTCAGCCCAAGTGGAGCTGTCTGGGGGTTTCCACTGAAATGCTCTTTGATCCGGAGAGGCCAAGCCTCAAACTTTTGAGTTCCAGCTTTCACTGGCTGAGGTTCTGACTCAAGGATAGAATTCTTCAAAATACTGCTTTTTTGGAATGGGGGCATTTCTTTAAAAGAAAATAATGTAAAAGTTATTGGCTTCATCCTGTATAGTCTGGGAATAAACTGTGGTTTGTATAAGAGTATTTCTTACCTCACTGCACTTGGTAGCTCATACAAAATAAGTAGAATAAGCCACTTAGCTGGGGCACAATGAAACCAGAATTACTCCCAGTTTTATATCCAAGTTCTTATGCATATTTATGAGATTAATTTATTTTATCATCCCATGCCTCTATGGAATAGAGGTGATGCTTACCTGCTCACAGGTTGCTGTGGAAATTAAGTTCTGCAACATCTATGAGATTCTCAGATAAAATAGTATCAGACAAGGATTTACCATGGTAAATAAAGATTATAGAACAGAACACTCTTGATGGGAACCAAAAAGAAACACTCTAGTTTCTTTCTCACGATTAATCTCTTGAGACTCAGGACTGATCTATGGATATGGAAGGCCATAGGCCATCTATCAGTAGAGCCCTACTTTCTTACACGGGCTATACAATAAAGTTCCCAAATTGATCCATCCATATTCCTGACACTCCACAGCATAGCTCAGTGCAGATGTTAGACAAGAAGATGTTTCACAGCTTTCTGGATTTTTGCCCCAGGTAAACTAAATGAACTTATAACTGCAAATATTTGCGTCTGTGAGTTATTCATGTCCAAATTATTATAATATATAGAATTTCACTTTCTATTCTTACTAAGAAAATAGCAGATAATAATTAAGAGTTTCTTCCTAAACAGAAGAACTTGACTGAAAATCAGTGACACAACTGGAATATTATTATTATTTTAATTTAAATTCTTCTAGACTTAAAAAATACTCATTCTTTTGGGTTTCATGAGTATAGATGTGGCATGGACTTAGTTTTGTATTTGTGAAATCTGCAGCAAAATTTTTCCGGCCATCCACTAGATTTCTAAACTTAATTTAGCTCCTGAAATAATGCATTATATCCTCAGGTTATAATGCACAAGAGGCATTCAAGAATTAAATCATAAATCTGCATCTTCAGGGTTCCCAAATTTATGTTTCCTTTTCCTTTCTCCTCACTTTCTCCATTTAGTTCTCCTTTCCTTTTTTCCTGGTGGCTCAACATTTCCATTACATATTTATTAGGAAAATAAGTACCACTAGAAGAAATTCAGAGGGGAGTGGAGCTTCTTTTATTTCATCTGAATACAGTCAGCCATTCATTCAGCTCCAGCCACAATATCTGCTAAAGCTAATTACCATTTAACTAATTGAATTTGCAATGCGCTGCTGAGGTGTGAGATGTGAGATCCAGACCTGTTTCCCCACACTTATCAGATCATTACAATGTGCAGGTGAGTGGATTACAGAATACCCCAGCTCTTTTCAAAAAAATCAGGTCTTCTCCTGCATTGCTATTTTAGTTGCTGCTTCAGGCCAACAAGCTACTTTTAATTTTAAATTGCTCTTACTGCAGCAGCACACATCGAACATGGTGACCAACACCAGCAAAGCCCGATGCAGCGCTCCAGGATGCTTGTTGACTGAGGATGCAATTCCCCAGATAACTCTTAATTCTCAAAATACAATTACCTTTCAGTTTTTCCATTTGACTCGTCTTCTGTAAAGAGAAGCCAAATCCTACGTTTTATGCCAAAGGGCTCTAATCTGCTCAAACAGGCAGCACAGGGCCTCTGCAGGACTCACCTCCGTTTGTGTGTGAGCGCAATTCCTGCTGAGGCTGCGGTTCCCCCAGACACCCGGGGTGGTACAAGGAGATCTGTGCTGCAGCTCAGACACCCACACCCACACACACCTATCTATGTTCCTGCTCCACTTCTGCTTCTCCTGCTCTTTTCATCATCCCTCCCCAGCTGTAATTTTTGCTGAGGTAATTTGCACACAAGTGCATGGTGGGGAAAAGTGTCTCTGATCTCTCAAATCCACACATGTTCAGTAGAACACGCACACATTCCTTCAGTCACACACACAAGAGAGAGTAGAAGCATCCACTACAAACTTTTGCACTAACTTGGCCTGACTGGGGGACATTTTGATAGATAGGAGAGGGAAAGGATACTACAAACCATGCTGCCATTTGGGATATCTTTCACATCTGAAATCCAAAGTACCTTGCTCAAAATATAATTTCCAAATTATGACACTTTTAAAAATAATTTATTTAGAGCACTTTTCATCCTCTATGTTTAGGTTTTGGGGGTTTGGTATTTTTTAAATATGGATACACAGGAACAGTATAGCTCTTCTGGGAAGAGCAGAACAGAGACTTTAGGGATAGATGAATACTCAGAAGATTGCAGGAACACTTATTTCCTCTACATACCACCATTTTCTCTCTAAGAACATACCGAAATATTCACTATTCAAGGAAAGGTTTTCATGGTTAGCACATTTCCGTATGATATTGTGGGGCTCCATCTTTTGTGGCGTGTAAATTAGCTTTAACTCGTACACACGTTTGGCTTTTCTTCCTCATCAAACGTTTCTTAACACACATGCAGGTCAGTGTAACTGCAAAGCCTTTGCAGCAGAGACACATTTGTGTCTCTCTCCCGTTGAGATGTAGCCCTATGGACATTCAAGGACATACTATCTGTGTCTTCTCTTTCTCCCAGAGAACATTATTCATGTCTGTCCCTTGTAATGAACTGAGAATTCTTTTGGTATACACAGCTGTATAGAAGAGCAGTGAAAGGATGCAAAATATGTTCAGTGATTCCATTTTCCCAAGACTAAAGTATGTTGTCAACTTCAGAAAGGATCAAGTTTATTGCAGACAAAATCAGTTAAAAATGTATTCAAAGGCTTGATTCTCTTCTGGAAAGTTTAATTACTTCAAATTCAGCATATTTGACAATGTGCCTGCTGTTCTAGATAGTATTTGATTCGACTATTACTCTGCATGACCTGTGATACATTTAAAGTATGAGCAAATCTACTCTCTGTAACGATTACCACAGCTAATATCACAAGTTATGGAAAAGGGTTAAAGAAATTATTATGTCCTGGGATTGGGATTTTTTTAATTAGTTGAGTATAAAAACATATATAAATTTTGGTGGCTATGTAAAATGTGTGCCCCTTGCATATATTAGTTTTAGTATTGCAGAACTCATTTACAGTAAATGGAAAAGTTGCATGAGCCCATAGTAATGCATAAAAATTGTCTAAAATTGGAATCAGTGATAAGAAGCTATTATCTTTAATCATTATGTGTACTTTGTTAGTTTTCCACAATTGACACAGATCATGTGAACAGATTATTTCAATTTCCCATGCAGACAGTGTAATAGAAGACTCTCTCCTAGCATTTTTGCTTTGGAGAAGGCAATTTTCGTTGACTTTGTTTTGTTTACAACAGCATAAATTAAATAACTTTTAAGAGCTGGCAGTAGAGAAAAATGGAAGATTTTCCTCCAGTGTGGACATTCATGTAGATTTCACCCATCTTTTCAAAACATTTTCTGGACTAACTTGAAAAATGTTAAGAAAAGCAAGAGAGATTTATAGCAAAATAATTAATACATATTAACCATCTGTCTGTGAAAGCCCAAGGAAGAGGTACTTGAGATAGCAAGATGAGGTGAACAGTAAACCCCTTCCCCTGGCATTCATGGCAATTACAGAAAATACACAGACCTGGATGGATGAAAGTGAGGAGTACCATCATGCTAGACTTTGGATTAACTGCTAGTAGAGGTGGTGTCTTCCTGTCACACA
>VZRQ01009492.1:62127-112257 GCA_013397975.1 Machaerirhynchus nigripectus | reverse complement strand
AAAAAATAGGAAAAAGTGTTAGAAGATCAGTTAATTGCATTTTAATACAATGATGTAACAACCAGGTAAATGTGAGCTGCTAATGGTTTAGGATGGGCTGTTTAGGACAATGTCTAAGCACAGCCTGGCTATCACATCTTCTCCTAGATTCCTGTGATAAACCTTTCAGGAGCTAATTTTAGCTCTTCTACAAATCAAGATAGGAAGTTCGGTGTAATCATCTGGCAACTGGTTGTGGCTGTTTAGTCTGTGATGGTGTCTCTTGAAGTAAGGTATTGTTGGTCTCAGACTTCATCTTAGTCCTCAAGTAAACTGGACTAGCATCACAGAAAAATTAAATAAGTCACCTTCTTTGGCCAAGACACCACACACATTTATCAGGGGGTTGAACCTCTCTCAAGGGCTGGTTGTCACACGGGAAAATGAGAGGTCTCATCTCTCAGTGATGAGGTCTCAAATCCCAGTGGTTGGAGAGCCTGGTGGGATTTGTTAAGTAGGCTGTTTTCCAATTCAGTAGCTACAGTTTGATTTGGAAAGAAGTTATGGTCTGACCGAAATCAATAATGATCACTGGGAGATAAAACAGATTTCCACACTCCCTGTCTTGTGTAGATCTGGTGGGTCACAAATTTAGGTTCCATCTGTTCTGTAAGGGGAAGACATGACTGAAGTGCAGGGATGCATCTTGCTAATCCAGCGAGAGTGCCTGACAGTGGCATCAGGCTGGTGAAGCACTCTGCTTGCCCGGCGTGTCTCAGCTAGGCAGCAGCGGTGCTGACACGGCTGCTCCGGCGTGGCTCCACTGCTGGTGGAAGTCAGCCCGGGGATGCCTTTCCCTAGAACTGTGTCGACCTTTCACTGTGGGGAGGAAGTACCTTTAGCAGGCAATTGCCTGCCACACAGGGTAGAATTTTCCTACTTTTCTCATGTAAATCAACCGCTCAAGGCTCATTTAATTACAGATATAAACAGGCAACCTGGAGGGTGATTCACCTGACCTTTACAATAGGTGCCAGAAACAGGTGAGATGAATCACCCTTCAGTTTATTGACTATAAGGATGACCTAGTTGATTGGCACAAACAGCTTTAGATATTTAAAGCTGTGGCATAACTTTACTTGCTTGTGTGCCTCATACGTTGCTTCTCTAAACCCCAGCTGCATTTGCAGTTGGTTACTGGCTGAATCCTAATGTATATAGCATCTTGAAGGCTATGGTACACTTCTTCATCTTCAGTTTTGCAAGAATATGAAGATTCCTTGAGTTACTAGTCAGTAGTTTGGTGATAGGGCATTACACAAATAAACAGTCCTGCCCAAATTCTCAAATGCAATCTTATGCTTAGAGATATGCTAATGCCTCTGAATCAGTTTGACCTGCCTTCTATGAATAAACTTATCAGTCACATATTCATTAACTGATTTAGTTGGTATACAAGAAGTTAGTTATGCAAGAAGACATGGCAGGACCGTGTTACAGTGAGATAATGCACACCTCTCATGTGGTGTGAAACACCAAGTGGAACCAAATAACTTCAAAAACCTGAAGAGTATGCTAATTTGCAACAGTGCATTGTGTGGTCTCAGGAAGTGTATTGAAAAAAAAATAATTTGAGAAACCTTTAAAGGAAATTTTCAGAATTACTAAATTTGTGTAAGGAGCTTACTGAGTTATCCTGTGGCTAACTCATGAGCTGTACTAGCAGCTATGTTCTGTACAAAATGTCTTAATAATTTATGTTTTTCTTAGTGGTAATTTCAATGAATCTGTGAATGAACAGATAATTCATTTATTCATCACAAACTTCACCGATTCTGGCTTGGAATATCAACCTGTCCTTCCTTCCAAGTGAAAGATGTTTCTCTGTTGCTTTGTTGTCCTTAGTGAAATGTATGACACATTGTTCATGTATGAAAAACAATCAAATCCCCAAAACTCAAAAACTCATACAAATTCTTTCCTCTCCTATCCCATGGGGAAGAAGAGAGGTAAGGATAAAGCATATGCTAAAATCCTGCCACTGCATCTAAATGAGAACAAAACTTCTGGAACTGCTTCTTACACTTCTGAAGCAATATGTCGATTTTATATATGAGCATCAAAGTACTTTCCAAAAATAAATTAGTGGGTTTTTGCAAAATCACTTGAAATTATTACTTCTTCCATTTTACTCATAATGGGTAGAGCCTGCAGAAACTCAGTGTCACAGAGAAAGCCTGATACAGTGCCAGGGACTCCCCGTCTTCTCTCCTAGACCTGTGAGGAAAGGCTACAAGACCAATTAAATTCTGCCTGTGCTGTTAGTAGATAGTTATTTCACTTTTGCAGTTTATTTTAATAGCTAGAGGTCATATGTTTAAACGAGCTCCTAACAGCTTCTGTTCTTCCTATTTACTACGAACTTCCCCACTGAAGTAGCTGCAGAAGCTAATACTAGCTGTCCTACAAAATATCCTCCTACCTATAGGGACTAGGCTTTATATCCTGAGTAGAAGTATGAGGATGCTGAGCAACTGTGACAACAAACCCTGGAAAACAACAGCCAGGGAAAAGAGATCTATTTTTACTTTTGTTGTCACATTAACATTTTCAGTTTCTCTGCCATGACATGCAGAATGCAGGAACAGACCCCAAAAGAAACCGCTGGTGTTCAGCATTGTGCTCACTGAGGTAGGAGCAGCAAAGGGATGTCTTCCTGCTGAAGAAGAGGCTGACCCTTTGACCTTAGCTGTTCCCACTCACATACAGATATAGAAATGTAAGCTACTCAGCATGATGCCAGTTAATTTAAATTACCTAACATCCCAAAGGGCAGCTCCCTGCTGAGGAGCCTTTTCTTTTCTTTTTCTTTTGACCTTTTAATTCAGAGTAACTTTTCACAAGGATAAGTCAGATGGTCAGCTAGGAAGTATTCGGTTTCTGTGGCCTTTGGAGGTTCATGCAAAAGGTCACACCAGACTACATTCTGCTGAATAAGGGGTTGAAAAATTGCTAAATTGTACTGAGTGGACAGATCCTCAGTCTGTGTAAAATGATGTAGCTGCACCGTTGTAGCCATTTCACTCCTGCAAAAGAGTTATGCAATAACCAAAACTAGACTGATTTCCTTCTTCATGACTGCAATTTATTTCTTTTCATCCAAGCATCGAAGGCCCTGAACAACAGAAGTTGCACCTTCTTAACCAAATCTTTCTAATGTTTCCTGCTTCCCCATATTAGATTATGCTGTGCTGCCTGATGTGACAGCACTGAATTTGGCTCTTTGGGTCATACGGTGGAGCAAGACCTTTGGGGCCTGGTAGATGCATCCCACTAGGCTGCTCTGCAGCACCACAGTGCCTTCCCTGCTCTGGGACCTTCCACGGCAAGCTGTTGTCTGGTACATTAAGGGGGCTCAAATCCCAGGAATACACTGCAAACATAGCAACTATGATCATCATTACAAGAAATATTAAATGAGATAAATTAGAGAGATTGCACATTTAGGGATGACTCGATAGATCTGTTTGAAAGGTATATAAATAATGAAAGCAATACAAACTAAAGGGTTTGTGAAATGTATTGTCGTTTTGTGCATGGGATCTTTGCCTAGGTATGATTATGTCCATAATGTGAGAAAAAGTAATGCTTTCCCACTATAGGTAAATGTGAATTGATGTTTAACAAATCAAATATCCTGTGTGTACTGCATTTAGTTTTCTAAATCCTCTCAGTTCTGGGATTTCTGCCTCTTTTCTTTATTTTTGCTATGTACACACATTTCTGTTTATGCTCTTCTTCATATCCTCCTGAACTGGCAGTCAAGACACTGAGCAGACTCAGCTTTTGTTGAAGAGCTAACCTCCATTTCTTGATAATCAACAACCTGTGGGTCTTGCTGCTTGACAGTAATTTGCTGAAAGATGATTCTTTATTGCTTATTAGTAATTTGTCTGGTTCCATACTCTGAGCTGGTGTGGTTGGAGAGCTTTGCAGGTTGACAATGCCCCTCTGGCACCTCCTTTGCTGCTGGCAGGTGCCTCAGGCTGCCCCAATGCAGCTCGAACCCTGGAAAGCTTTACCTCTGATGTCTCCTGCAAGCTGGTTTTCTCCCACTGAATTCTGTGTGGAAGCCAGTACTGATTTCAGATGAAGTACAAAAAAGGATTTAAGTTATTTTTCTAAGGTCTCTTAAGTTTAATACATTATTTTGTTTGTTAAGAAAAGGTCTCTCTCTTTTTCAGCTAATTTATACAACAGTCCTTTATTGTTTTAGCGGAGCCTCTGGAAAGTGTTAGGTAGCATTTGGAGCTCCTACAGAAATAAATCCTGAGGGGCTCGAATCAGACAGCAATACTATCTTTTTTTGTTAAGGATCCATGTGGTGATTCCATCTTCCTGGGCTGGTGGGAACTGATAGTAGGTGCTATGTATCTAAGGCATATAAAACGTGCATATAATTTTTTGCTAGAAAGAGACCTTTCTTCCTGTATCATATTAGGCCTGTGAAGAAATCAGTTAAAAATATATTCTTAGTCAGGCGAACATATTTTTTTTCTGGAAATTATAACCTAAATCATAGGTCCCTACATTCAGACTTAGTAAAGAAGGCATGCACTCACAGTGGGAATGGATAAGAAGACCATGAGCTCTGGGTTAGTACATCCAGTTAAAAAATCTGTGTAAGAATATGCCAGAAAATTCTCCTTGTGTCACCTGTAGATAATTTAATTATAGGCCTCAGAAGAAAATAAAACGTGTTTTTTTCTTCTCTGCTCATGATCTCCTATCAGCTGATATTTATCAGTCTAGCTGTGTCTATCCTTGCCCCCCAGTTCCTGTATCCCATATGGGTGTTTTAAGAAGCTTTTTGCTTTGAAAGAACCAGGCACACCTGGCCAGGAAACGTTGGACCTAGGGCATTCACAGGAGAAACTGAGGCACCTCCTCATAATTATATGGGCTCCATATGAATTATCAGTATATTCTGAATATATCTGCTGCTAAAGGTCGTCCCTTGGAGGAGGGACCTTTGGTCTCCTGACAATGGGAGGTCTGCACTGGCTCTGTCCATGGCTGTACCTACTGAGACTGGACTGGCTGAATCTCCAGCACATCACTTGACCCAGACCACTTCTGTTTGCCATTTGGCACCCATCTGTTTCCTCAGTTCAAAGTGCTTGAAGTAAGGTGAAGACTGCATTACAGCCCCCAGGGCAATAATCTATATAACCACAGCCAGTCTCCTCTCAGAAGGAATGAGCTGGTTTAATCCTAAATATAGCTCAAGAGGAGCAGAAATCAATAGATGTAGAGCACGGATGGTCAGGGGAGTAGTACCTATGGTGAATAACACAAGGAAGGAAATTACTTGACACTGGTATTCAAATCTGTGCATTTCCTCTGCTCAAAGAACTTTAATTTGATCAATCAGGGTCCCCCAAATCCGATCCCCAGGTGGCCCAGCAGTTTGCAGTAAGTAACTTAGTGAGGTTCAGCTGGGGGTGAGCAGAAGTAAAATCATAAGTTCCCCTAGCATAAACTAAAGCAGCAGAAAGCTGTGGTCAGGGATTGAAGCAACTCTCACATGCTCTGGGCCTGCACAGAGGGGGCCCTCTAACACCCACTCACCAGTGGGTTACACCGCCTTGCTACACCAATTTATATCCCAGTTCAGAGCCCTAAGTGGGCTCTGAAGTAAAGTTAAAGTTGAGTTCAAAGCAATGCAGCTGCTTCCAGGAGCTGCTGTGCATGGGGTAGGACTGTCAGGGGAAATAGAGATTTCTCTTTGAAGTCCTGCTGCTAGATGGATGCTGATTGTCTCATGTTACTGTAAGCGTCAAGTAACTTAAAAGCAAGCTCTCAGTTTACTGAGCAGAGGACTACGGGAGACGAAAAAATATTTGTCAACAGTGCTAATGACTTTTCTCTAAGGCCCACATGTCTAGAAAACCAAAGAACTGCAAGTAAAATTGATTTCTAGAAATAATTTTCCAAGAAGACAGATGCACTGACACTGGGTATCAATCAGATTATTGGCAAGACAAACAAAACAATACGTAGGCAAATTAATTTCTCATTAAGTGAAATATAAACCATTTGGGCTTTGGGTTTCATAAACCACTCAGTTTTTAACCTGGTACCTATATAAACATATTTATATTTATAATTTAGTGCATTTATGTATTTATATGTTTATGTATCATACAGAGAAAATGTTATACACAGTATATATAATTGTTTTACTGGGATAAAACTGAAAATATAATTATTAATAGAAAGGAAAGATGTAATAAGCACAAGGCTTGAGCTTTTAATCAAAGTTCCTCTTACTTTCCTCTCTGATGAGTGAAGCAGTACTATATCCAAGACATATTCTAGAGTGAATAGTTTGGAACCCAGGTTCTGCAATTCAGCTATGGCACTAGCAATTTGGGAATAGCTCACTGCTACTTGAGCTATTCTGTGATATGTTTGGCAGCTGGGAAAGTACAGAGCAAGTAAGAGTGATCCTGTGAGGAAGCCTGAGGCTGATCACAAGACTGATAAGATTATTATCTGCCTTTGCTTCCAAGACTGGGTGGTACCACTTGCCCATAAATTAGCTTCCCTTTATCAACATGCATCATCCTAGTATGGTTCAGAAACTTGACTGGAGGTCCAGTTCTCTTATCTCGGTCTCTGAGGCTGCTGGACTGGCCGGAAGTACACACCATAGCGCGGTACCGTGTGCAGTATGTAAAGCTCTGTAATGTATTACATATTATCAGTGTGCTTGCAGCTATAAGCATTGAACAAACAATTCTGCTCATAATATGCATCAGCTTTTGCAAGGAAGAATAAAGTCACCTGAAAAGCTGTTTAACAGTATCATGGTATTAGACAGTCATTGCAGGGTCTTTGCCCTCAGAAATGTCATTTGCTGCCAAAGCATGTCTATGCATCCTGGTTATATGTTGGTCATGCAAACTGTCTTCCCCAAAAAATATCTGAAAAGAAATAGTTTTCTCATCAGTTTTGCTGAAGTGAAGAACTGTTAGCACACACACTAAGTTTATATAATCAATGAAAAAAGTTTGATTTTCTTAGAAAGATCTAACTCTAATATCATCATTTAAACCAAAGTGAGTCTTCCTGTGGTGTTATTTCTCAGTGCATACCTAACCATTGTTTGTCCTTCACCTTTTCTATCTTATAAATCAAATCCTCCTCTGTGGGAAGGTCACAAAGAAATCAATAGATACCTAAAAATTGATAGTGTTCTTGAACAGAAACACATTACTCCAAAAATTTACGTAAATCAAAAATTATACTGAATATCTGAACTAGCCTCTGAGGGTTTTTGATTACCCTATAGCATTCTATGGGTCATATTTGTCAGTGGTAGCTGCATATTATTATGAAATTAGGGTGATGTAAAGTTTAGTATAAAACAGAATTGAACTGAAGCAGAAAACAAAGTTTTCCAGGAGGGACAGGCTGTAGTTAACTTGGGCTTGCAAAAAATTCTGTCATCAGTAAAGAATAAGCCTGAATTAGAAATACCATCTAATTTTAAAAAGTCAGCAAAAATTAAACTTCTTTAATAGCAATAGTAGCAATGCATTTTCTTTATTCTATATCACTTGTACAATGCTCTAAGTACTGTCTGTTTGAATATAAAATCATGTGCATAAACACCAGGAGGTTGTTTTTCTGTTTTAAATTGTCTGGTTTGGTTGCAAAAGAATGACTTTGGTTGGATTATACTTGTAATTCACTCAACTGCAAAAGGACTGCTTCTTCTCTTGTTTTAAGTGCTCTGAGACTAGCATTGACATCTAGTGAGTGAATTTAACTGTAGTGCGTTCTGTATCTTGAAATACAAAGTTTCTAAGGTGACCCTTGATCTTTATAACTTCTGATCTTTATCATGTTGGATAGAAACTCTTACCAATACATTTGAACCTCCCAAGGACACACACTTATAATCTGTCAGAAATCTCAGGCTTTCATCTAGAAAAATCCCATCTCCAAGTGATATTTAAGCAGCTAGCGACTAGAGGTTTACCACACTGTTTCCCTCTCATAAGCAAGCATTCATCACCCAAAGGTGCAGTTTGTCTTCTGAGAATGATGTAGAAGCAGATATAGCCCACTGGAATGCCCCCTGAATACTGCTATGAAGAAATATACAGAATATTGCTGTAGAATGGCTAAAATCTAATAGGAAGAGTCTTCACTACCTTTCATTTAAATTCCACTAGGTTCTTCTATGGATGCAGATGACTGAAATAACGATTTTTTCCAAATCTAAAAACTTGTCTCAGATATCTGAGATTAGTTCACTTGGTTAGAGCATAGTGCAAATAACACTGCGGTTGTGGGTTTGCTCCCCAGATGCGCCATTCACTTATGAATTGGACTTGATGATCTTTGTGGGTCTCTTCCAACTCAGAATATTCTGTGATCTTTAAATCAGGTACTTCCCTGGGATTTTTACTGTCCATAAGGATAAATGGATATATGTGTGAAAATACGTGCATGCAAAAGAGGAAAACCAAGCTGCAAATCTCAGTTCAGAAACAGCCTGCAGAGGAATCACCTAGTTATCCTGCTTATTCACAATAGCATTGTCCCCAAGAAGGACCCTGAAAGAACCTTTGAAGGGTTTGGAGAAATGAGGGGTCTCTTCCATGCCAATGAGATTGGCAAAGGTATCAAAGCCTCTTGTTGCTTGAAACTGTACATTTTTGAAGAAAATAGAACTGTGCACATTTTTGTTGACAGAGGAGCATCAATGACTTCCTCCACCAGGAATAACCTTCAAGACCTCAAGTTTCCAACCAGCTACTAAGATCACAGATGGACACAGTGCTGTGTAGGGTTTTCCACTCCATTTTCATGCCCTGGACATGGGTGTCTGCTGTGTGCTGAAGACACACCGGTCTGCTGTACATTTCTGGTTAAACATGGTTCTAACTGAATATTAGTCTTGATGATTCATTACCTTGCAATTGTTTGTGTAATATATTTACTAAACCCTCATTTAAGCAACGTTGAAAATAAAGCACAGAACTCTTTAAACAGTATCACAGATATGTGCTTTCTTTAGACCTAGGCACAGCAGTGATGCTTTTTGTTCATCTTTAATGGAGTTTGGTATTAATCCCTGTATGTAATTATGACAGTAATACCCTGTAATGATACACCTGTAACAACTAGCAACAATTTACTACTACTACTACTACTACTACTACTACTACTACTACTATTTCAAAAAACCCTCTTTCATCATTTCCCTTTGTGGTGATTATTTGAATGAATATAAGGATAGATGAATGAGGTCTTGTTTACTTAGAAAGATTAAAAATTATTTAAATCCAAGCTGAACTCCTCTGACAGCCAACTAGTGTAGAACAGGCTTCCCTGGACATCCACTAATCCCAGACGTCTGATGTACCTATTTAAGCATAAGATAAATCACCCTTTTCTGATATTTTATTTATTTATTTCCTTTTCTTTCTCAGATGAGCTGATAAAATATCTAATTTTAAGAGATCTAATCCTTGTATCAGAACTGAGACAAAGTATGAGGCACCTAAATTCCCCAGGTACTGATTCGAGGCAGTCAAGTGCAGGCTGATCAGTCTGGCCAAGTCAATGGAAAGAAACTACAAGAATAGACCCAGATTTGTGTGCTGAAAATGAGGAATCCCACACATCCCTTGGGCAGTACTTGAAATCCTTATGGCTGGACTTGAAATGTGGTGTCACTGTCCTCTGTCAGCATGACTCCTGTCATTCAGCTGGGAAGGAAAGTGAAATGCAATTTATAGAAGATCCCATGATTCAGAAGAGATGTAATGCTCAGCAGAAGACGAGTCTAAAGGGCTGATTTCAGTTCAAGATATTTATCAAAAGAATTTGTTTCCAAACACGTTTTCAATTCCAAATGATTTTCAATTTCCAACACAATTTCAATTTCTATTTTGTGAAAACAATTAAATAATGAAATATAAGTAAATAATGAAATTTTCAAATAGATGCAACTCCAGTTAGAAGAAAATGTCATTTTTTAGCCTCTCTCATTTCTTCAATGTATCTGTTCTGGGCTAATCTAAGCATTTCTCCAAAGTCTGGAAGACTCATAAGATTTACAGTCATATTTTTGAAGAAAAGTTTTTTTGTCATAATCCATACTCTTTGATACAAAGTGCTATCTACCTATCTGTCTGCTGGTAGTCACTCAGTTTTAGACCAAAGCAGAGCATTTATTTGAATTATGATTATGTAGCTTCTGAATATATGATGACATACAAAACACATGGTTAGAAAGGAAACTCTGGAAGCTACACTCTGCATTACATTTGCTATCCTCATTTAATTCTGTAGACTTTTCAATAATCCTAAAAACCTGTGGAAAGATAAAATTGTTTCAAGGACAGTCCTATTTTTGTTTTTACAAAGCAATGTCCAAAGTCCAGTCGTAATGATTTTGAATGCTAGCTTGGTACAAAGCTTATGAATTCTCACAGGTTATTGAGTATTTGAGGAAACTGATCCAGGCCCAAATTGGAAACACATTATGTAACTGTATCTGGCAAGAGAAGAAATTAGATTTATTGATTAGGTTTTTTATCAAATAATACTTCACATGGAAGTGTGAAGCTCTCTATAGGACATGCCTCATTGCAATCGCAGACCATTAACAAAGGAATAAAGTGGCTTAAGCACATTAAAGCATTTACAGGATATACTGAGCAGTGTTAAAATAAAGGATGCCATAAATTGTGTGCTGCAGCACTTTTCAAACACCCAGTCACCTCTGCTGTGAACCTTACTTCATTTTAATTGTCCGAACTGTGCTGTTATGAGTCTCTTTCTTTAGGAACAAACTCAAGTTTGTAACAGAAATTACTGGAATGTTCAATATTTTTTAAGATGCTTGCCACTGCCTCAACTTAGACAACCAACATTTTGCCTGACCATAAAATGCTCAAAACCCTCCATATTTGCCTAATGAGAAGTTTTTAAGCAGAACTTATGTGCTGACACTTGCTTATCCATTTACACATAAAGTGGGAACAAACCCTGGCTAATTACTGTTAAATTGTTTCAATCCCATTTTACTGAATTTTCTTGAAAAAGTCATTTAGAAGTACCCTGACCCATTGGTCAGGTGTTAGTCACCTTATTGGATTGCATATATTCCTATTCCAAATGACAGGTGGAAATTTTATTTTCTTAGGCAATATAATTCCATTACTGCATTTCTGAATGAAAGATCTCAGCAATACTCTAAAACTGTTACCATATTTAAAAAAAAATTAAAAATGGCTCTTTATACAAACACCTACAAGCAGGAGAACTACACTGTTCATCTTCAGTAACAAAAGGCCAGCTGGCAATAATCTCCCTCTGCTGCAACTCGGGTGAGGCCAGAGCCTATGGGTAGTTCTAACTGTATTTCAGTCAATTCAGGGCTGGACAGTAATAAATCTGTTTTATCAGAGACATCAGGTTCTTGGAGGACTTCACTGGTGCCATCACAGTTAGGAAAAAATGATCTTGAATATGCCTGGCCACACAGCAGCCACACCTCCCCTGCAGGTTCAGCTTGGCTTCGTCCAGTTGAATGGCTTGCAATACATGAGCTTGCATGAGCTGTGATTTCATGGATATATTTTGTTCTCAGGTGCCTTGGAGTATATGCCACAATATTCCCTTGGTGCCACTGTGCTGTGTTACAGCTTGTAAGATCTACCTGGTGAGTTGTCCAGCTGTGCCAAGAAAGAGGAAACTTTCCAGCCTTATAATGTTTTCCTCTCAGTGAGGTTTTGGGCTAAATACTGTAGCTAGCATTCAAAACCTCATTTTCTACTCTCTCTAGATTTCACTGTGCATGTTGCAAGATTTACACAGTTTAACACTACTTATAAGTAACCAGATTCTTCCTATTTTTAGAAGACCTAAGAAAATAGAGAAAATTAAAAATAAATATATTTTTATATAATGATATAATAATTCTATTTATAGAAAATATATAGATAGAGTAACAACAGAAACAAAACAACAGTTATTCTTATTATCCCTATTATTATTATTATTATTTTCTTCAAGAAGGTATGTCTGACATCTGTATTTTAAAACCTGGAGTACTGCATTAGAAAATAGTGCAGTCTGTTGTTCATTCAGTGGATGAAGGCTTAGGAAACACCATAGCTGCTAAACTAAACAATAAAGACAATGTAAAAGAAATGCAGATAAATATTTACATCTAGTTAAAACTATCAGCTGGAATTATACAGATGCATCAGTGTAAATACAGAACAATCCTGTATATGCTTTGGTGGAGATAGAATGCAGAATTGCAGCAGTTTCCATGAAAGCTTCTATTCTACTACTGATCTCTACATTTATAAGCAAAAAATATTATGATTGTATGCTCTTGACTGAGTACCAAAACTAAAATTGTTGAAATGAGCTATGGGATTTCATTTTGGAGCCAAGAGATTAAACACGGTTACTTATCAGTTGCCCAGCAGCTTATTTAGTTTGTCACTCATCTGCACTGAACTCAGTAGTCCAAAATCAATATATTGCAGCTGCAGAATAAATACAATATATGCCCTTGGAAGAGGAAAGCATGTGGTGTGTAAAATGATAGGTATGATGATCAAAGTGAAAATGAACAATAGATTTTTATTTTCTTCTTTCCCATACTGTTTCTAATAAAGAGGAGTAGCACTGTAAAATGGAAAGTGTTTGCCCCTGCATATGTCCATTCTTCATCTGTCTTGCTGCACCTGTGAATACAAAAAAACAGATGATGGAAACTCCTGGGTTTTTTAAGAATATTGTTCTTAATTCTGTCCAAATAGGGATATTGTGCATATACTTCCACACATATTTCATTACTCCCCTGTATACACATATATACACCCAAGCATATACCCACAGAGACATATCCTCTACGTACATTGAGAATGAAGAAAAAAAATTATAGGTATAAATCAAGTTTTTGCATGCTTATTTGACTGATAAAAATACCACTTGTTTATAGATGAAATAAAAGTTTAATTAAGTGAAAGTATGCAAAAAGTACTCATGTTTTAAATGCCTTATGAAGATTATCTAATTAATCCCTACAACTTCTCCAAGTCTCTTTGTAATATTTCTCAATTAAGATGCTATTTACTCCCATTTCTGACTAATTAATGTGGATGCAAAAAGAAGAACAGACCAGTCCCTCTGGTCACAGCACATCTACCTGCCACAGCTCATTTTTCTGCCATCTATCATCATTCTTTATTTATAAATCTGAGGTGGTTTTAAATCCACATGACTTTGGGTCCTTTTATGAAGGGTACGTAGATAAATAAAGATGCAGATAGATGAGACTTCAAAAAGATGTTTTCTGATTTCAGAACCTGCTTTAGAAATACATAAAAATCCTGTGTGAGACAATCCTCTCTTCCAAAGAGCTCTAAATATCAGCTGCCAAAATCTTATCACCTCCTGTTTTTGACAATTTAATGTATTTTTCCCTGTTGCTTGTTCCTGTCACATATTTGCAAAGCCAAATCTTCTTTCTCTCCCCTCCCTTTGCCAACAAAGGTTTGCAAGTTCACCTGGTTACCTGTCTGCCATTGTGCTTTCTGTGCCAGCCTGTAATATTCGAACACTCAAGTGACTGCTATGATGTCAGATCAATTTAATTTTTGCAAAGCTCCAGGGCAATGCTCTCTCCTGAACAATTAATTCTAAGCCTTTCTTTTTCCCTCTGCAGTAAAGTGCAATAAAGAATCATTGCAACCATTTAGCAATACAGGCTACTGAAAAAAAAAAAGGAAAGCAATGCTGGATATTGTCCACATACAAATTATTGGTCAAAAGGAGAGTGGTTCAAAACAGCCAATGAAAAAGCTGTATAAAAAACTGAGCCTGTATCTGCATTGACTTTTACAGCTGACCAGGTCGCCCAGGTCCATCATTTTGCACCTTCACAGTATCCTACACTATGACTGCATAACACATCTTATCTCTTTGGTGTAACTTTGAAGAACAGGCATCCTAGGGAACTGCCTATGGAGCTGCCAGTTACTCCACTGATGGAAAAATTATTCCACTTTAATTCCCAGACATAAAAAAACAACCCACAAACCCTGAAAGAAGACCAGACCAAGGGACAAATCAACAAGGGAATCAAACTTAAAAGCAAGAACAAATAAGCATACTAAAGTTCTCCATGCTACTCTGACTCAGGAAGACAGGATTTTGTAGAAGAAAGGAGGCTAAAACCCCAAATCATGTTAAAAATAAAATCCTGGAGCTCCACTCTGCTTTTGCTCCCACCATCATTTTCCAGCTTGCCCCTGCTCCTCTGCCATAGATGTCTCTCCACTGGAGTGGTTTCTCTGCAGCTCACACCACAGAGATGTCTCCTTCAAAGAGGTTGCAGAGTGGCCATCACACAGAAATTACTGTAGTTTCAGGCTTCATTAACCTTTTGTGGATTTAGTACTGATGGCCTGGTAGGCACCCTGCTTACTAAACCACTTAATTTGTTTCATGCTATACCAGCTAACACAATGAAATACGTCACTAGGCACTTCTTTCAGAAAAGCTCAACCTAGGATAGAAGAATGAATAACAGGTGGAAGAGATGCAAGTGGTTCAGACAAACTTATGAAAATACTTTATGTACATATTGTTTCCTGAAACTAGGGTGTCAATGGTTTTATGGCATCTTTCTTTTTCTCTCCCTCTACTCTTGAAAGATGGTAGTGTATGAACCACCAGACAAGACTTTTGGTGGATGATATTAAAAATATATAAAGAAAAGCAGCTCCTCCAGGAATGAATATAATTGGAGTAACCTCAGAGCTTCTCCACCTCTCCCCATCAGTTAGAGGAACTGGACTGTCTAGCCACATAGATCCATCCTGCTCTTGTTACTTGCAGGAACCTCGCTATATTGCTCAGGCCCATTCCTTCCCTCTACTCTACTGGAAGAGTTTTTGCAAGCTGTCAGAAGCAAAAAAAAATAAAACAAACAAAAAACCAAGCGTCAGCTTTTCCCTAATGTTTAATTAACAAGGGACTGAGAATCAGGCCTCAGCACTTCCAGTCTGTGGGTGACCTGCCCAGTCACAGCTGGTCGTCACTGGAAGGCAGAGATGCTCTGTCTGGATGTATCGCATAATAAGGCAGCCTCAGCCAGCTATCGGAAGTGCAGCCAAACACATGCTCATGTCAAAAATAGAAATTTGTCTGAGTAGTGTGTTGGCACTGCTTTGACAGGTATACGATTTATAAACTATTCCTCGAGGGGAAAAGGAAGGCGAATTGTTTAAACAAAAGTGTCGGTACTTTCATCACCCTCTTTCCTGGGCAGTGTTTTCTGACCCGTGGCTGCATTCCAGCACTCTCTGATACCGAAGCGCTTCTGAGAAGCTTCTGTCTCTGAACAAAGTCGGGGGCTGTGTTTCTGGAAGTTAAATTATAACTATAACTTTGAAGAGAACAGAACCCCTCTGGGCTGATAAAACGATATGCCATAATAAAAAGAGAAAGACACAGCTACATTTTGGCTTGAGTTTCCCGAACTTGGTGCAGTTGCCTGCTTTCAGCAGAGGCTGTGTATCACCACTCTTGGTGGCCACCAGCAGCTTGAGTACTGTCCCAAGGAGGAGAGACAGGAGGTTTGACCTTGCCTGCTCTTCACACATCATCCCCTGCCGGCTTGCAGGTGCTGGTCTGACCCAGTGGGGTGGCACCTGCACTCGGGAATTACTTGATACTGGCAACAGCCACCTGAATCTTCACTATTCAGAGGCATGCTTCTGCAGAGGGCCAGGAGCTGCACTCCTCTTCGCTGCAGATTCCTTAGCCTGATTTTTCACTTGAGGGTCTTCACACATAGGAGCTGAGCTTAAGTGACAATAAGCACTAGCTTCAACCACAGTGGAAGAGAGCTGGGAGCTGGAAGGATCATCCACCTCCAAAGGGAGCAGTCAGGCTTGTCTCAGCAGCACTTGGAAGTCAGGCAGCACTTCATGGCCTCTGGCTAAATTCCCATTTGGCCTTGGCATTCTCAGTTTTGGGTCCCACTGCGTAAATTATTTTTTTGGATTTTCTTCTTTCACACCTTGTTGGTGTTTTCCCAGCACCACGTGACAATGTCTTGGCAGTGAGAGGAGGAATGGACCTGGATGTTTGCTGAGGGATGGACCTGGGTGTTTGCTGAGCACCGTGCTGCCTCCAAGAGTCTGTCGCTCGGAGAGAGTGCACAGGTACACAGCCGTGGCTGATAGGCACAGCCAAGCCCAGAGTGTTCTTGCGAATTACTTGGCCTCTGCTAAGAATGTGAAAATGGGGCTTCCCTGCAGAAGTGGAGTTAACCTGAATCAGCCTGTCTTTCGCATTTCTACAGTCAGCTGGAACATGAAAAAATCTGCAGTGGTGCTTTGGGAGACTCCCAAGGCAAAATGGATACCTCGAAGATAATAAACATTGTTTCCTTCCCCAAGCAAACACATCTAAACAGCAGCACATTGTAAAACATTGACTTCTATCGTCAAGGTTGCCTACTGTAATTCCAATTGCCATCAAAGAGCTTTTGACATCTTATCTCAGTCAATGGAGATAAACATTTTGTGCCAATTAACTCAATTAAAATGTGGTGCATTACAATAACAATTAACAGCTCCAGTCTCTGCAAAATCCTGTTTACGAAAGCATTTTTTGCTAATCTGTGACTATTCTGAGGCTTGAAGCTTGTCACCTTATGCTGCACTGCCCTCTTTGGCCTCTTTCACAGTGAAAAGTTAGCTTGTTTTACAAA
Organism: Machaerirhynchus nigripectus; assembly: GCA_013397975.1. Classification (NCBI taxonomy): domain Eukaryota; kingdom Metazoa; phylum Chordata; class Aves; order Passeriformes; family Dicruridae; genus Machaerirhynchus; species Machaerirhynchus nigripectus. The sequence goes on along the minus strand of VZRQ01009492.1, from coordinate 95,450 downwards.
AACATAATCAACTTGGTGTGCCCCCTGCTTCAAACATGCAGCTGGAGACATCCATAGAAGATTAAGGGATATAGGTCACAATTTTCTAAAACACAGAAGAGATTTAGGAGTCTTTCATCAAGACTAAGACTTCTAGATAACTTAGCTGCACTGGCAAATCATATCCTTACTCGGAGAACTCAGTTTAACCTCAATGGCATTTGAGCCTCTTGGTCCCCCAGCTGCGTGAAAAGCGTCTGGTCACGTTTGACGGTATGTCACGTGTCTGTCACCTCTGACTGCAGGATTATTCATGACAAGCAACACGACATAAAGCAAAACTAACGTAATCCACCCTTGGATGGGTTTCACAAAGGAGAAGAATACTTAATGTGTCCTAGCCCTGCCAGAATTTTATAAATTACATAAACCAAATACAAGGACTTTGACTTATGGGCAAAATCTGTATTAATCTATAACTTCATTGACCAGGATGTGAGCCTTGGTTAAGAAAGAGCTGTGATTTAAAGAAGTCTCTATGGCTACATCTGATTTTAATGGGGTAGATGGTCATATTCATAAAACCTAACCAGTCACTACCAAGCACTAACACTTGATTCTGCTGCCTGCTCTGAAGGGATGTACCATAAGAATATGCTGATGACTTCTCAGCTTCCATGGTCAGAGTGTACTGAAGGGGCCTACTACTTTAAAAGTATTTTAAACTGTAATCCATATGATTTTGATTGAAAGTCCTGTGTGTGATTCATGAACATAATCCACCACTAGCAGGACATAATTTTATTTACATGTGGAAAGTAAAATACTCCAAGAAAACCTCTGAAAAATCAAAATGTGATAAAACCAGTGGGGAGAGATGTGAGTTGCCAAGAAGAAGTCAGATTAAATTAATATAAAAGATGCTTAAGTCTTCCACTTAGTTTAAATACACATTTTTAAACTATGGGCTAGTTAACACGTTTATATACATATATGTGTATAATCAACAGCAGGAAATTGCAAATTACAGCTGAATGGGAGGTAGTTGATTGGGGTAAATGTTAAAAAGCAAGAGACTTAGAAGTGCCTATTAGCCTTTTTCTTAGCAGTTTAGTTACACATTCAAACAGCCACAGTTCCCAAGGAGCTGAAGTATAATTCAGACATATTTAATTCAGCTGGATTCACCTTTAAAAAACTTTATTTGCATCTTCTAAATTATTACCATTTATATAATTTGCAGTATAGTTTCCTCTGTACTATCTCACCTGTACATAGGGCAGTTCCTTTAACTGGAAAACAAACAAACAAACAAACAAACAAACAAAAACTCCATAAAACCTTATTTGTTATTTTCACTTGCCATTTCCTCTGAGCACTTCCCACCGTACTGCTGTGTCAAATCCTCTGTAGTTACCACAGTATTGACACATTATTTTCTACATCCTGTGTAGATGCAAGGGGAAATAGTTCAAGTTGGCTGCAGCTACAGGCTCACATGTGCTTAGCATTAATGTAAAATCAAGGACACATAATATCATATATAATATTAAACTTGGCTGTAACATACAGCCAATTTCCAATGGTAATATCCACTACATGTGCCTAACATATTGAATTAAAAAATATGTATATATATAAACAATGTGGAAGACATATCTGAGCATATATTTGGACATATACATGCTGACAGAGATTTATACGCATGCATATATATGTGAAACTATACCTGCACACGTACAAAGTGAGGTTATAGAATTTTACTAAAAACTTCCTAACTGGCTGTATTGTCAATCATTTTGCCGAACTCTGCTATTAGAGAGGAAAACCCAAAAGACAGTGGGGTTTAAGGGAGGCAGGTTGGAAAGGTAGTTAAGGCCAGTTCTGAATGAAGGAATGCCTCAGGGTATGAGATTCATTTGTCTTTGTACTAATGGGTTTATGGCTTTCTTTTAGAACAGCCAGCTGGGGCCGGGGAAGGGGTGGGGAGGTGAGGAGGAATCGCTAATCCCGGTTCCTGCCCTCCCCATCTGCCGTGAGCCAGCGCGGGGCTGGGGATGAGGGGCCGCTGCCTGCCCCACTGCCTGCTCCTCCGCCTGTCCCCTTCCTGTCCCCTGCTGCCTGCGCCACTGCCTGTCCCCTCTGCCTCCTTCTGACAGCCCCCCTTCCTGCACGGCTGCCTCCGCTGCCTGTCCATGCTACCGCCGCCTGTCCCCGCTGCCTGCCCACACACCGGGCAATCCCGGCACCGAGCCACCGGCCGTGGGAAGGTCACGGGTCAGAGCCGTGCGGGACACAGGCCGACATGTGCAGAAGAGCATCTATCTGGTGATTTGTGACCAAGGGGGGGATATGTGAAACGCTAATGTCTTCCAGGTCATGGGCGACAAAGTGACACAGCGCACCCTGCTCAGCAGGACCCCAGTGTGTTACCTTGGGTTTGTGCTGGAGCGTTATCTTCTGATTTTTACATTTTCTTTCCCTACATTCACACAGGGCTAAATTCACCCCATTCCAAGCATTGCTTCGCCTGTGTAGGCTGTAAGCATGCTGTTTTGCTAATCTGCATGAAAGTGCCTGGATATAGAAGGGAAACAGCAAGATATCTTATCTTTGAAGGGATCTGGAGGCCTTTTGAGCTTACTGTTGTTGCAGTCATTATTGTTTAGCATATCCTTGAAAGTTTGGTCTGAGGGACAGCCGCCGGTGGGAATGCAATTTAGCTCGTTGAAATGCAGCAATTATTTGAATATACACCAAGCAGGAAAGCAGAGGCAGAGTGAATTTCCCCTGTTAAAGTGTTACAATATGGGTCTTCTTGGGGGAAGGAAAAAAAAAGAAAAGAGGAAAAAGAAGAGCAATATAATCTGCAGAAAGAGCATCACAAAAATAAATTCAAGTACTTTCAGGTCTGGAAGCAAATTTTTGTGTTGCTGTCTACAGTTGTTCAGCTACAGCTTAAATCCGGTTTATTCTTAGAAGTTTTGTGTGGGAGAGTGAAGGGAAAGAGAAGCACACAACCAGCCAAACCAACCCCCAGTTTGTCAGGGGTGACTGGTGTAAAATCTCTGGTGTAAACACGGATGCTTCTGTAATGTGCGTATTTACTTGGGAAGGTCTCTTGCTGGTATTAACCTGATGTTTACCACCATGGCGTGTCAGTGCTATGTACTTGCAAACACTATTGCAATAGGAGCAAATCACATCCAGCACAGATGGAGCCTTGGAGTGACCTTTGTAGGGCAGAATTAGAAACAAGGATGCCACAAGAAGCAGCAGTATCACAGAGGATGAGTACAGAGCATGGTGCAAAGCAGTTACAGTCCAGTGATTTCTAATCCCAAAGTCACACTCCACTGGCAAAGCTCAGTACAACTGCCCCATCAAAAATTCTGGCTGTGAGTTGTGCAGGGCTGTGAGAGTTGCAGACTTCTGCACCTCTGCCTGTGGTCCTGGGGCTGCAGAAACAAGCCAGGACCATGGCTGTGGTCTCTTGAGTGTATTGGCTGGAGGAAGATGCAACTGTCAGCAGAGCATCCGTAGGCGGGGAGAGCAGGCGGGGAGGGGGAGCGCTGGGAAGCATGAAACGCTGCTGTTTTCCTGAACGAGACCTATAGGCACAGTAGAACACAAGGTGCTTGGCCTTGCACAATCACACTCAAAGGATATGGAAATTATGTCTTTCCTGAATGCAATCTATCCGCTCTGGTGGGATTAGAAAATGTATGGAAGGGTTGCCTTGGTGCAAAAAGGCTAACATGTCCTACCGGTGCCTGGTGGAGCCTGTGCGGTGCCCTTGATTACCAGCTCAGATGCAATCCCTGTCCAAACCCTTCCTGAAGGCCAGTAGCTCTGCTGGATTCCTTTCCCTGGCCAGGAGCCAAATGCCACAATTTGGTTAAAAGTATCAAGGAAGACCTCCTATGGGGCTGGTTACTGAAACCCAGAAATATCACTGTTACGGAGAGGGCTAGCTGTTACCAGATCAGCAACACATATCTGCTAACGCTGCACATTTCTTTGCATCAGGCATCTTTGACATTTTATCCACTGGTTTGTAATAACTCTTTCAATGCCACGCACCTGCCACAATTTTTCGCCTCAAAAAATCAGGTGCAAGAGCAGAGGCTAACATGCTACAGCCAGTGATCCCCTTCCAGAGCTTGTGGCATTTCTTGCCTGTAAAATTGTAGCAATCTGCCACTGTCCAATGGCATTCCAGTTAAATTACATCCCAAGCGGCTTGCCACGAAGGGGTTAACACTGTAGCAGCCTTGCTTGGTGGATCAAATTCTTGCAAGAGCAAGGCTCTCCTTGCTTTGTTCTTTAGTGGGATGCATTCAGCAAGAGCAGCCTTAACACTGGGATTTGTTGTCCTCCTTCCACCAGCACCCTTGCTCTTCTCCCTGAATTCAAGGCAGCACAGCTTCAGCAGGGCTCCCTGTTTGCATATCAGAACAATCTCACCCTTTCACGTTGTCCCAGCAGCAGCTTCACACCAGTAGACTCTGCCCCTGTGGGGCCCCGGGTCAGGGACAGCAGCAGCCACTGCCACTTCTGTGCTGTCAGGCGGGACAGGAGGAATGTGCCTGGCCTTGTCACAGGGGAGGGAAGCCTGTGCTCCGCAAGAAATCTGAACAGATGACACTTAGCTGGCTCAGAAATGGCTCTTCAGTTGCTAGCTACTGCCCAAGCATCCTGTCCAAGCATCCAGTGCTCATCCCAAATCCCTTGCATACCAACAGCTTTGCCTTTTGTGATCTTGTACACACTATTGGCATCTTTATTTAAAACTTCATTCAAATATTATGTGAAAATGGTCCAGATCATTCTCTGGCATTGGGTCCTGCAGGCAGAGGATAGCCTGCAGCTGTGACACAGAGCCCTGTCGGCCCCAACCCTAGAGGATCACATCCAGCTCCTCACCAAGACTGCTCTCTCTCACCACTCTATCTTCTTGATATTTCTTTGCTATTAAAACCACAAGAGAGTCCTGAATTTACAGCAGTCAAAAGTTTTCTAATGCTTATCACTTGGAACAAATTGCTTTCAGCTGGAAACCTCCCTGTCCCATGGCATGTCCTTAAAAATACAGGAGTTAATGACATCCTATACCTGGGAGTGTTCAAGGCCAGGTTGGTTAGGGCTTTGAGCAAGAAGGTCTAGTGGAAGGTGTCCCTGCTCATGACAGGGTGCTGGAACTAGATGAACCTTTAACTTCCTTCCAATCCAAACCATTCCATGATTCTATGATATCTTTGAACCTATGTCAGACATAAGATGCTCTCTGTGGAGAGGCTGTTGGTAAGCTGAACCATAGCTGGGAGTGGAAGGTTCCTGGGATATACCCCAAACTTCAAGGGTGTCAGTATGTGGCAGAGGTCCTGGAGAGGTTTCTTGGCTACCCAGCCCTGCTCTACTGGTGTGATCACCCACAGAGCATGGAAGTTAATGTTCTCAACAGCAAATGCTTTCAAAACTTAAAATACTTTCAGGTATTACATCTGGCCAAATATCTGAGAAGTTGCAGTGCAGGGTGGTTAAGGACTTTAAAGCACATGGAATTTTGCAAAATTGAGGACTTTTTGGGAGCCTGCTTTGCAAAAACAGACTGCCAGGTAATTTTTATATATATGACACCTGAGTAAAAAAACGTGCCTCAATCCCCAGGACAAAAGGTACTGAAAATGGCCCCTACAATGTCCCACACTCTCCCAGGCAAGCAACTTGGGCTGTCCTCAGAGAAACAGAAGAAAACAAGTGAACCACCATAACCACACAGAACCGTGTAAATGCAGCAGAGCTGTGACAGGGGAGGGGACAGTCCCATTCCCCCCATCCATTGCCTGCTGCTCACCTGCACTACATCAGAAGTATATGTCCTCTTTCAGACCTGCTCAGGCCTCAAGAACCTGTTGAAGTTCCTTGATATCAAACCCCAAAGTGTTTCAAAGTGCTGGCTTTGCTTTTGGTCAGGCAGGGGACAAAGTGGGAGGTTGGCAGCACTTTGGCTCTGTCCTGAAACAAGCCCTGAAGGCAACATTTTAGGAACCCTGAGGCACTGGTTTCAGTCAGACATCTAGGCAAAGCCCATTTGAAAGAAATGGGGCAATAAATTTGTGTCATCAACATTCCTTTGAGTGTCCAAGCCCATTTCCTTTTGCATCCTTCCTATTTGCATTCATTTGCTGTATCTTGTGAGTTTTCAGTAAAAAAAGACTTATGGATTGGCTAGATTTAAGCAAATATTTGAGTGTTTTAACTTGATGTGCATTCTGAACTCAAATTAAAGTGTTTGTCTCACACAAGCCTGACAGAAGTTAATAGTGACCAAGAGTCCATGACCAGCCAGAACCTATCCCCAGCAGCAGCAACAAATGGCTTATGCAGAAGCTGAAGGTTATGAGGAACCAGCTGCAGAATTATCTGACAAATAATTCATGGCCCTGAGCAAGTTTATTGACACATGTCTCATCCATGTTTAAATACAAGTCTGAATAAAGCTAAAGCATTGCAACTGGATACATGTGGAAAACAATTCCTCTTTAACAGGAAATGCCAAGATTTCAGTCTAAAACCTAAACATTTTCACTGCTTTCAGGAGAAAGACACAGGTTGTTAGACTGGCTCCCTAAATCACTGTCTTTGTTACTCAGAGGTACATTTTTCAACAAAAACTCTCTGAAGGAGGTAAAAAGAAGGAGTTCCTATGTTTCAGCAAATTCAGGATCTTTCTTTAGACTCCCAGAATGACCTAGACACAATAATGTAAATATCTATTTTTTCATAGCTTCCTGTAACAAGCAGCCCAAGGCTTCCCCTCAGGCCCATCAGCTGAATATACCCTGTAGTCTCGGGGATGATCAATTCTGCCCCCCAGAAGTATGAGGCAGAAAACTGAAGGGGTTAGACACCACATCAAATCTTTGTTTTCTTTGCATTAGAGCTTTGACTCTGTTGGGTCTGCAGCATTTTTACCCCCTTTTTCATCAATTGCGTCTGATGAATTTAAGATTCACTATCATGCAGGCTACAGATTTAGAACAAATAGCCCTTTCATTTAGTTAATACCAGCAGCATAGCTATAAAGCTGTAATAGTTTACGGCTTTCAGGACATAACCTGCAACCACAGACAATACAAATTATATTACACTGTGTTTTATTGCTCTTTGAGGCCCACTGAGAGGCTCAGTGCTGTTTCATAGTCCAGAGTAGCAGCAGTTCTTTATTCTTTTTTACACATAGCTGAAAAATACTCTAATTCTGTTACAAAATAGTGTCTTTGCTTTTTTTTGTGAGTCTGCCCTCAAAACTGCACGTACTCCCCTCACTGTGGGCTGCAAACAGCACTCTCCATGCAATTAAAGGGGAGCATAAATGCGTAGGGAAAATGTCTTCCACAGCACTGTCTGCACAAAGAGGGTCTCCATTTTGATAAAGAAACAACAACAAACCACACTATGACAATCGTTTGCAAAGACATGACATCTGAGAAGACAAAAACCTCGGGAATTGCAATTCCTTCCTAAAATGCCCCTTGTATTTTCAGGTCATGTGTTTGGATGCTGGAAGACTCATAAAGGCTGCTGGCGAAGCTTCTTAGCCCTGCCCCTTCCTCCCTGGGCCTAAGGCTGGGTGCAGAGGGAAGCAGAAAGGAGTCGCCATGTTTTCTTTAAATGGAGGGTCTAAATAAAAAATGAAGGCAACAGAGCTTCAGGAATTGCAAAGAACCAGAGGGAGTGGGCGAGGACAAGCCAGCCCTGCCTTTTAAAATGTGAAGAGGCCATGTACTTGTTCCTGCTGCACCTGCTGCCCGTGCAGTGCTGTGCTATGGCAGAGGCCGGCAGTCCAATCTGCATATCAAATAGCTGATTTGTAGATGAGGTCACTCATTTTGTGGCTGTATGTTTGCTGCGGTGGGGATGGGCTGTTGCCTAGCAGTGGGCCACAAAGTCCCAGCAGGTTTCTTGAGTCAGCAGCCATCCTCTGCTCCCCTCACCACTGCCCTGCCCTCATTGCCAATTCAAACCCAGTTTTGACCTTAATAAATAAAGCTCCAAAACGTTTGCCTCGTTCCTAAGTTCAAAGCACGGGTGATGTGCTGTGAATTGACAGCTTCCTTTGATGGTGCATTGGTTTGGTGACTCGATAAGCAAAATACAGATCCAGAAACCTTGGTACCACGTGAATGGAGGGATGACAGATAGCGCCTGGTTGCAAAAACACCCTCTGAGAGGCCCGGGCTGCCTTAGTGCCTGGGTAGGCTGCTCAACTGCTAAAACATGGAAGAGGGGATTAAAAGATCAGCACCACATTTATTTAAGTATTTAAACACGTCAGAAGTGGTTTTTTAAAATTTAAGCTAGTTTTCATGTATGACTCTCAGAGAATCAATTATGCCGTTTCCTGTTAATTTTGACAGCCACTTCACATTGGGCAACACTCATTTGAAACACTTTTTAAGATGTATTTTCTTCTTTCAAAAGCAGCTAAAGCTACTTACTTATTATGTCCAGCACACCAAGCTGGTGGAAACAGAAAAAGAAATCAGTCACCGTTTCAAATTAAAAAGAGAGAAAAAAAAAAAAGCAGGGCAAAGAAGATGAAAACACTGGAGTACAAAGCTGCCTTTAGAAACTGCAATACATATATGTTGTCACCAATTGGTGTCTGATAAGTTGGCAGAAACTGCAGTTTAAGTGCTTTTATTTTAGGAGTGATCTGCTGACAAAAGACACATGTGCAAACCATGCCATTTAGATGAAGGACTCATATTCAGTTTTTGCAAAGTACAATTTATTTATTTTTTCCAGATTATAATGTTTTCTAGGAAGAAAGGAGTACAAAGACCCCTCAGCCCTAAAACAAAACCAAACATCTCAGCACAAATTGGAGCCTTGATAGCTCAAAGCAAAAGCCTCACAAACATCTATTAGAAGCAGGAAATGTCTAATGGAAAACTTACAAACATCTGATACATGAAAGGGAAGGCACAAAACAGGAAAGCAGAGGCATGAGCAGCTAATTGCTGTAGATTCCTCACAACATTCGCTGAAACACAGCAAGACACATCAGCCAGCTCCTCAGCACAGGGGTATGCAACCACCATTAAAGTATTAGTAAGAACATTTGGAAAACAAGCACTTAAAAAAATGCTAGTACTTTGGACAGAATGAAGTTGATTATGCTTGTGACTGAATTTGTAAAGATGCTTTGAAGGTGGCCAAAGGCATGCTGGCATGATGCTTATCATCTAATCCCAGATACAAAAACTTGCAAAAAGAATAATTTTAAAAGGATGATTTTTATTCTTCGCACTGAAACCTAGGTGTAAAAACATACCCAAACTTGCAGCTGAAACTTGCCTCTAGTTTTGATAAGCTCTGCTCTGTCTAAGAAAAATATGAAGTTTTGAGCAACGGCAATGCATTCTGCTGGAGCATGGACATGCAGCAAACACACAGCACCTATTCTTGCCCCTTGTAAATGCCTGCTGCTTGTCTGATTTGAATAAAGTTATGCCTGCTACTGTCAGAACTGAATTTGGCTCATGGTCTTCATGCAAATTGCCACTTGCCTGAATGTGTGCACCATATTAAGAATGCAAATATGTTTGGACGAGATGATTGTTCCTTTATTTGCTGCACACCCTAATTCACAAGGAGCTGAATCAGAGTAGTTTTGGTGTGTGCAAGAAGGCAGACTCAGACAAAAATACATTAAACTGTTTGCAAATAAGTTAATTATGTCAATAGATGTGATCTTAACAGTAACTCTCTCTGATGTTATGTATATGCTTTCTTGAACATATCTAAAAGGAAAAAAAAAACCAAAATCATGTTTAAAAAAAAATTATCTCATTCTTCAGGGTGTGAAACGAAGCACCTTTTTCACACATACTGCAAATGAATTGTTATGTCCATAATTACAGTATTTCCTGTCTCTGATGCTTTGAGATCTGAAGGCCAGAATGTACCATTTTACCTTTGTCTGAATTTCAACTCACAGACATTCTGTGAAGTTAATCGCTTGTATTTGTCTACTGGAAAGGCATCCAACGCTGAGATGAAGACATCTGGAAATTTAGAAACCAATCCCTCGTTTATAGGTTTATAATTTGTTCAAATGAATGATAACCATACCCATTAAAAATGTATATCCTATTTCTCATTTGAATTTCTGTGATATACTTTTTCATTCCTTCTCACTTCCAGCTGTTATTCTGGAACTTTGCCAACCCCTTCTGTGATGCACTTCAAAAAAATGTAAAAATTAACATTTTAGAAAAGAGAAATTAACCCCCCCCACAGTACCATTTTCTACATTTCAGAAATAAAACCTAACTGCAACTACAAAATTAATTCAGTGAAAATGTATATTTTTATTTCACTTTCAATTTTTCATGCTCACGTTTTAAAAAATATTTTAAATTTTTTAGAAGGAAAAACTCTAAAAAACAATTATACCCTATTTCCTAATGAAAAAAACCAACTTAACAAAAAAACCCCCACAACAAAACAAACCAAACTCAAGGCAAAAACCAAAAATTTTTGGGCCATATTTTCAGAGCATGCTATTCTTTCCTGTGGGAAAATTCACACATTCCATACACTGAGATATTAAGTTTGAACTTTCAGTCATTTAATTAGTTCTCAATTCAACAAAGCATTTAAGCATGTTTTTGAAGCACAAAGCACTTAAGCACATTTTTATTCTGTCCTTGAATAGGGGCAGAGTGCTGAATCACACTGGGAGCTCTGAGAGCGGAGCCCAGGGCAGCCTGTCAGGGCCACAGAGCTGCAGGGCTCTCGCTGGTTTGTTTCCCCAAGAAGGGGTATGGTAGTGATTACATCATACCCAGAATTAAAGCCAGGCCTAGTTTGAAAATGCAAAACTTTTTTTGCAATCCTATATCATGTCGCAAATTTATAATGCGAAATTGAAAACACACGTATGCCACATGAAAAGAAAAAAAGACAAAAGAATCCATTGGGGGTTTATATTTATCCACTTTTGACAAATGTAAATTAAATATATTATATAATAATCTGATAAAACCTTATGTTATAACTGTACAGCTAGATGTCCACTGTGTTTTGGATATATGGAACACAAAAATGTAGGTAAATTGACTTGCATACACAACCAGACAGAAAAGTACACAATTTAGGCTTCTAAAATCTTCAGCTGCAAGGTAGCTGAGGGATACATGCCCACGCAAATATACACACACATACACACTGGCACACATATAGATCTCACCTGAATCACAACCATGTCTTGGAGAATCAAGTAAAAAAATGGTGCTATGTACCAAACAGACACCACAAACATATTTTCAGTTAAATTAACAATAAGATTACCTCATCAGTAATATTTTCTATCTTTTACAGTTGAAGTTTATATCAAGAAGTCTATTATTTGGAACAATGTTTTTTCTTTTTACTTCATCATCACTGGGTGTTGAGACATATTTTAAACTTTACATTGTATGCTAAAATAGTAATATTGGCATTTCTGGTTATTTAATATGATATTTGTGTCTACAATAAGCCTGTCTGAAATTTAAACAGTCTGCCTTTTGCTTCCAAGACTCCCTGTGATATCAGCAAGGAATGTAGGCTTGACCCATTTCTGGGTAGCCTTTTCAACAAACACCTTTAGCAATGCTAGAGGTAGCAGTCAGTTCTCTGTAGAGATAAGCACTTAGCTATTGAAGAAAGCAAAGAATTAATGGGATTCCTAAGAATTTGGGACCTGCCTCCCTGCCACAATGCCACGCTGGTTTATGCTGCTGTAGACTGCTGTAACCCCAGAATAACAAAATGTTTGACTGGGCTACTTAGTTTTGTATTCACTTTCTGCATGGCAAATCTTTAATAGTGTTTCTTTGTATTGTTTCTGTGTAAAGCTTTAAGTATTGCAAATCTGACTTACTTTCTGCTTATTGTTTCCAGTTCTCAAGAGCCAAATTCTGAAAAGAATATATTACACCCATTATATCAGGTAATGGTCAGACTGAAAAAAAAATCAGGAAGCAGATAAATATTGTTTTATATTTTTTCAGAAATAATTTTCTACCGTGAAATTTAAAATATATATAAAGAAACAGTTTGCAACTCAAAAAAGGGATTTCTAATGCAACCTAACTGAAAAAGTCTATTTACACAAATTGAAATTCCCTGTTTCCTTTTAACAAAATGGTAAAACATTTTTTTAAAAGAAGAATGTTTTAAAATACTGTGACATTCTACCGCACAATGGCTTTAAGCAGGAAGAAAGGAATCCCTGCACGTTTGATCTAAGTAGGGCTGCTGAAGCCTGAGGAAGGGGGAATTGTGCTTACGCAGAGGAGGACGCCCATCATGCATTCGCGAGCGGGAGATGTCAGCCATTTTTCTGCACACTCTCCCCAAACGCAGGCTGGAGCTGCCCTCGCTCCACCATGTCAGCCCATCTGCTTCTCTCCTCGCCCTGAGAGCGCTTCCACTCACGCAAACATCCTCTGCCTTACTACAGGCATATCAAAAAATGTTTCCTTTAGAAGAGAAGCAAATGAGGAATAGGGAAAAAAAAAAAAAGATCATATTTTCCAAAGAAGACAAAGAAATGCGAAGCTCATCCTGCCTGCCTTGCTTGAGAGAGCTGCTCTGCATTCAGGGGTTAGCCTGGGTGGAGAATGATGCTGTTGTCTCACAAAGGACTCATGTTGAGCTGAATCTTTGATTACAGGACAAGTGCCTGCATTAGGCCCCTCGTTGCGTTCACATTCTGCTCCTGCCATTTGTACAAAATTTCTGAGTGATCTCTTTGTGAATACGGACCCCAGCTGAATCAAAGATGAGCTCCGTCCTTGTTGTGTGTCCCCCCCTCTTATTTTTCCGTGAGCACCCCTTTTCTCTTTCCCTGCTCCTCCTCTCTCTGATCCCCCTCTCCCTCTCTCCTTTCACCTTGTTAGGAAAAGGGACTGCTAAGGATCTAAAATAAGAGCTAATGAATGGTAAACCCTGGAAATAGAAGCAGAGATGCCTTTTGGTGTGTTTTAAACTTCCCCCTCAAATTCAGTCATGTTCCCTACACAAATGGTGCATAACCTCTTGCTTTTCTTAATAGGATTTATGCTTGTCTTCGCTCTGCACACCCTGCCACACCAGAGAGAGGACTCCAGAGCTGCTGCCGTAACCATGGCCACTCCTTATTCACCACTCTTGGCAAATTTCTCCTGGTGTAAAAGACAGCGGGAAGGAGAGATGCATCAGCAGATGCACAAACATGATAACCCTGTGTCTCTGTCAGCAAACCACCATGTGCCTAAAACCCACTGCATTTGTAGATATTAACTAAGAATGCTCTTTTAGCAAAATCACCTCTCAACATCTGCAGCATGGAAAACAAAGCAAATATATATAATCAACCTAGATTAAAACCCGGCTTCAGTCAAATGTCACGCAGGCTTCACGCAGGCTCTGGAAGCTGGATTTTTTATGCATCTGCCCAAATTGAAAAGGTTATTTCGCTGTCTTCAAGATGACTCTTGAGCTGAAGGCAGAGTGGAGGGTTGCTGCCCTGAAAGAAGGGGAGTTGCTAGGAGATAAGTCCAAGATTTCAGACAGCATTGGTTGGAGTTATCTCTAATTGACAGCTGCTTACCCTAAGGGTCTAATTCTAACCTTGAGACCAAAACCATAATGAGAGGGCAGCTTTCCTTCACCCCTGTTTTCTAGCCAGGGCAAGGAGATTACTGCAGGCCTGTTCTTCTCTGGTTTTTGTTATGCTTCTTTTGGTGGGGCAGCCCTGTGAGGCTCAGGGCCTGCTGTGCTTTCTGAGGCTATAGTTTGCATCAGTGAGCCCTGTCTGATTCATACCACCTGAATAAACTTGCTCTTACAGTTAAGATGGTCTCACTTTTTCTCTTTTTTTTTTTTTGAAAGGGGGACGGGTGAAAAGAAATTCTCTTAAACATAAAATGATTTAAAGACTTATTTTTTTAAGCAGATACTTTAGTATGCAGTCTATGTTTAACCCTTTTTCAGGGGAACTTACACAATCATTGTTAGTTTTAAATCAAGTCTGCCCTGCTAGCAAGTTGCTGTTATTTAGGACTCAAAACCAAACAAAGAAAAACATTCAGAGAAAAGAGATTAACGGAATCAGGAAAATAAAGTGGGGTAGTTTTTTTGGCTGTTTTTTTGGTTGGTTGTTTTTGGTTTTTTTTTTTTGTTTGTTTGTTTCTTTAACTGACTAGGCTTGCTGGGATATTGATTTATGAAAAAAATCTCTTTGAAATCTTCAACTTGTATTTTGATCAGAACTTTCATATAAATAGTGGAACAGTATACAAGAGCCCTAAATAAATTTTTTTCATAGTTGTACAAATAAAAATCTGGCCTTTATGCTCTGAACTCATTGGAGCTACTCTGGATTTATACTTGGGTGACTAAAAGCATAGTTTGACTAAACATTTCCAGGGAGACAATTAAGAATAGGGAATGTGGTCACATTTAGTAACCCATGGCAAAAGAAAAACAAGAAAAAAGGGAAAAAATAAAAAAAGGAAATAAATCCCTGCAATAATTTCTTTTTAGAAAATAAACAAATTCCTGAATTCATGCTGTGAATTTAATTCCCACAAATTCTTGAATCTCAGTCACTTTCATGTCCAACAACAAAAATTATTTTTCTGTAAATTTTTTTCCAGTAGGTGAGATCAAGTGAAAATTTATGTCTTTTGGGGAGAATGCAAGCAGGAGCCAGTTCATAAATGCAATGTCACTACAGGAATTTCTCTGACACACTCTGGGGCTTAAGCCCCCATGGCTGAACCCATTTCCCATCCCTCTGCATAAGAGCAGGTAGTCGAGTGAGGAGCAGAAGCAAACAGTGGCACCACAATATCTCTCCTGAGAGGGAGAGAGGACAGTCCCCATCCCTTCATCCTCAGCCAGTCCTGGATGGCATTTTGGATCTATAAATACCCACCCTTGAGAAACGTGCTGAGACTATGGGCTTGCTTCTCAACAGCTGACTGCTAGTGCTGATGTTTTCAAAGTTAGAAGAATGATCATTTGGATTTTATTATGGTATTCTTATTCTGAAAGCAGAGTCCAGTGGGCAAATTAATTTCTGAAGAAATAGCTGAATGCCTGCCTGCCTGCCAGCCAAAGTGGATAACGAGTGTATTGCCAGTGAGTCAGAGTAGAGTCAGCAAGGGAGGCTGGACAGTGATGACACAGCATAGAGGGAAGCTCAGACCTTGGCATCACTCTCATCTCTGCTCTTGAGGGAGTGTATAAAAAAGAAAAAAGACAACATCCAAAGCCCTTAGAAAAATATTCGTTAATGAGTCCCATAGAATGAACTCATAGAAAGGGGTTTTGTGGAGGGTGGAGGAATTTGAACGAGCAGAGACAACCAACCCAGTAGTGCATACATGCATGCCATAACTGCTAGAAACCAGTAAGTCTCATCTTCATCTCCTTTTTTTTTTCTTTTTTTCCCCTGTTTAAACTATTAGGAATATTTGCCTAATATACTAAGTTCTCTTATGTACTGCATATGACTATTGCCTCTGGAAGTCAGAGACTTTTATATCAGTTAAATGGAATTTGTATATCCTTGAGGCTTCAAGTAAAACTAAAAATATGGTTCAGTGGCATATTTCTAATAATGTCTATTTCCACAGCAATTTCACTTATCATTTAATAAGTTGCATGCATTTGAAAGTTAATATTTGTACTGTGTCTGATGGGCAATTTAAATATGTGCAGCAATTGCTGCAAGAATATTCACAAGGATTGTTCTCTTGCTCCACAATATCTTTTCTTACCACTGTCTTGGTAAAGTAACCTGAAATATTTGTTTCTCCATTTGCAACTATGAGAATAATGAAAATCAATTGCTCCCACAATAAACTGTGACCTTCACAACAGAAAGCAAAAAAAAAAAAAAAAGGCAGCACAGTAAAAGAAACATATTTTCTCAGCTTCCAGGACTGCAGTATAAAATTAGGAAAACGATTATGCAACTTCATAGGGACATAAAGAGCTGTAAGGCACCTAAGCTCTTTGCATGTGTTGCTGTAATAAAATTCTGCGCCTGAGTTAGGAAATCTTCCTAAATTTTTATCTTGTTGTGCACTTCACTATCCTGACCAGGACAGCAGGTTGACCTTAGGGAGAGAAAGAGAGACAAGATGCTCCACAAATCAGGCTTGTAAAAGTTACTGACCTCGGGAATAAGAGGAAGAGACCGAAAATCTCAGGAGTCTGGAACCACGTCCTCATTCTCTGAGCCACCACAATGCACGTGTTTTTATCAAGCTGGTGTCAGGACTAGATACCTCTGTGCAGCCCCTCGTTTGTCAGCTTCTGATGGTCTTTTTCAAGGCTGTCTAAAAAAGATTTCAGAAAACCCAACTGTGTTTAGAACATAAAAAATAAGAGCAGTCAGAGAGGGTTTAATGCTTCACACTCTGAAACCAGTGAGACTACTACAAGGCTCCCAGTTTACACCTGTGGAGGTACCCTACATGCCACAGTTTCAGGATGTGACCCCCTGTTGCAATAGCTGGTCACTGATGCAAGATTTTTGCATTTTTAATAAAGGAAGATACAAACTTTAACAAACTTCCAGGAATAAGTCTGTGAATGTTTGAATTAGGAAACTACTCTGACTTTGTACATGGCAACAAGCTATACTGTAAGCAAAGTTTTCCCCTTCTACAAGTTTTCAAATATCTAACATCTTCATCTATTCCTTCCAAAAACATTCTAGCTTACTAGATATGTGACACAGTAGAACAAAATAAAAAAGTCTGCAAATCCTGGTAGCAGGACCAGCATCTTTTAGATAATCATCAAAACTAGGTCTGACCACTGATCATAATGATGTTGCTCTTATCTTCAGTAGTGACTGAAATATTTAAATACAGTTTCTTTAAGAGGTATTCTAAAACTCTTTTTCCATAGCACAATCTTTTTTATTCTATCAGTCATTGAAAAACAGTTTATGTTTTTCACAATGTTCCATATATTATTATATTTAGTCTTTTTTTTTCCCCTAGTTCCTAGAAGTCCTCTTTGATGTACAAAACTGTGTTTAGAAAATTAATGTGTTGCTTCCTGCCAGAGACAGTAGATATGCCAGCTGGTAATAGCTGGTTTCTAATTTTTTCTCTTTGTGCTAGAAGGAAAAAAAAAAGATGTTAAAAGATTTGCTGACTTTAGGTCTTAGCCTATCAGATGAAGACTTGCTGGTGCATTAGAGGCCTATTCAAAACAGGGCTTTTCTTGCAACAGGAGCCCCTAACAATTGGTAATGAGGACAGATTCCGAATTGTTTGTGAGCAGCTGCTTAGTAGGTAAGAGCTTGTTTGGATTCAATTGAACAGTGTTTTTAGAAGCAGTTACTGACCCCTGACCCTTCCTACAGACTGGGTTGATGGGATTAGGGAAAGCTAGCGTTCAGCTTACACTTGGCTATAACAAGCTGGCAAGAGATAACATACTTTTTAATTATCAAGTTACACCTCTGCCAAAGTTTGTCTGTGAATTTACCAAATGGGTCAATGAACTATAAGAAATCAAGCTAGGCTATGGGATAATAGTTACATAAGAAAACAGTCTTGGTGGAGATATAATTAATACATTTATGTAAGGTTTTTTTCCTTTACAAATATTTCACATTTTCAAATCTTGTTCCACGTGGCTCTCATGTACATTGCAGAGGCATATGCTGCATGTGGTATTTATGCCAATGCAGTTTAAGGTAAAAAAAAAAAAAGACTCGAATTATTTCTAAGAGCTGCCAGAAAGGTAGCCAAGGAAAAAAGCCAAACATGGAACACATGAAATTTAAATTGAAACAACAAACTGAATAACATTAAAATTTGAAGCTTGATTTGTTCTACCACTCTAAAGGCTGAAGCAATATAAAAATACTTACTATTGGCAAGAAGCCAACTTGCCTAGCAGTCTACAACCATAAGAAAAGGAAACAATTGTAGTATTATTCACCTGAAACAATCAAAGATAATTTCTGACATAATATTAAAAAAAATTTCAAAGGCCATGGGGATTTTATGTCTTAATTCTAATTAATTAAAACCAAGCCAAATTTATAAGGCTTAATTATTTTGAATGATTCTTTATCTGTTTTCTTCCATGGCTGAAGTATGGAAAATTCTCCAGTTCAAGTTATTCAGGGTCCATAGTTTTCTTAGCCCTCTGCACTGTCAGTACATGTCATATCTACTATGGGAGCAGTCAGTTCAGGGAAATTCTTTGTAAAATAATCATAAAATTTAGGTAGATGGGTCCTTTCATGGACTAAAGAACTTAATGATCAAATAAGTCATAGTGAGCAGTGCCACTCGGTGAGCAGTGCAGGTATGTTGAAAGCCATAGCATGGGTTGGAAGCTTGGGTGGATTTGCCAAGGATGCTTGAAGCACTAGCTGTGCTCTCCGTTGCTGAAGGGCACTGCAGACACAGCAAGCTAGCTTCTCAGGAACACTTGGGATTTCTCATGCTAGTTCTTTCAAATCTCTTTTCTGTTAGGGAATGAGCATCTCAAGCTCAGGTTTCATTTCTAGTCACGCCAAATTTCCTGTCTCAGCAGAACCAAGTCCCACTGTCACTTTAAAACAGAGAGTATGTTTAGGAATGGAGAGCAGCTTTGGGCTGGGTGAGACACACCTGTACCCTGGAGCCTTCCCTTCATCATGGGAGTTACCACATGCCATCATTTCATGAAGTGTCTCACTGCCCTCTCAGAAATGGCTATACATTTTCTTTTCTACACCCCTATCAGAATTTGGCTTGTTAATCTCAGTTCTCTAATGGTCAAACATTGTTTAATTTTCATCCTAAAGTTATTAATAGCTAGTCTATAGCCATTAGTTCCTTTGCCTGTAATGCCTTATAGTTTGAATAGTATCTTCTTTTCCCTGCTGTTTACTTGCCTAATATGTTTGTATATGGCATTCACTTCTTGCCTAGAACTTTGTTTTGCTAGGGCAAATAAACCAAAATTTTAGCCTCTTATAAAAATACTATTTCTCTGTCTTCCTGATTTTCCCATAAGCTGGATTTGGATTATTTCTATTTAAGTTTTTCTTTTTTAGTGTGAATTCCAGAATTGTATGCAGTGTTTTGGAGAACACCTCAGAAATGACTGCTGCTGTGTAAATAATTCTACCTCTATATCTCAAGATTACATCTGCTAAGCTGCCTCCCTGCTGGGTTTCCCAGATCCTCCTCCCACTGGCCATTTAAAAGTGGTCTCCCAGTTTATAAAAGCAATGTAGCTTTGAATTTTGTGCTATAGAATTTCATCATATTTCTATTACTAGATCCTTCAAGGTCATTTTGCTTTTCCTGTATAATAATCTAATAATATATTGACAGTGTAAGTGGAGAGCACAGAAAGAAAGTGTAGCAACAGAAGAGGCGTGTGGAGAGACCAGCTTTAGTCTGGCTATAGTATAGCAAGGTTATAGCCTTATGGCAAGGCTTTCCAGGCTGCCTACATAGCCAAGGGAAGGAGAAGAGCTTATCTAGGAGTCAAGCTGGAGCAAGAGTTTCATCACCTGGTATGGATTGTGCTTGGTGGAGGTCATCTGTCGTTTACCATAGGAATATCCCAGAGAAATTATTTCCACTGCAGCTAAGTCAATCTTTGTGAATGCGCTATGTATCTCTTTAATTCACTTTCTTCACCAGTGTGCTCATATTGTTTTTCTGTTAGTCATTTGGGAAATATTAAACAGGATTAATATACACACACACTTCAGGTGGTTCTGCAGGAGTTTTCCTCTTGCCCCACACTTTGTCTCCAGCCTGGTGCTGGTAACTTTCTGGGCAGTCCCTTTGGTACCATACTGCCCCTCTGCTGATCCCAGTTTCTTCAGCACTCTCTTTTTGCAGTGGTAATGTTCCTCGTACCTGGTAAAAAAAGTCCAAAACAGGCATCAGTATGTAGTAGAGAATAATTTACCCATGAAAAAACAATACTACAAGGTCCTTGAAGCCCTCAGGTCTAATTTCAACAAAATTTGTTCTGCTGAGAGCAAGATACAGGATCCTGTAGGTGCTAGGATGACTAGTCGTAATGCAAACACTGCATTTGTGTATTCCTGTTATGAGAACTGACACCTGGTTGATAGGTTTATTCTAGCCAGTTGCTATGGGAATTTGGGTTTCACTCACCTATTCTTCCAAATTTGTGAGACAGCAGGTTATCTGAGGAACCTCAATTTTAGTTTAATAAACTATTTGGGTATAATAATCATTTTGCTTGAAGGTGACTCCTTTCCTACTTGCTTCCCAGTGTGTAATCCCACATTCAAAGCCATGAATCTTATTGAAAACTGAAATAATATTTAGATTTTTTAGCCAAATATAAACTGACTCAAACCAAATACAGGGCTTTCATGTGTGCCTCATCCTCGCTGCAGTCTTTCAACTTCCTGTCTTTTTCTCCATCTAAGCACATATCTAAAGAAAACTTTAACTATTTAGCCTGATTTCCTTTATGAGGTCATATCCAGTTTGAGTTTTAGCAAGTCCCACTTTTGCCAAGTCTCACTTTAAACCTGCATTTCTTGACTTCGAAGTCATAGTTTTCTTTGGTGATCAGTCCCTTTTTCCATTCCTTGTAGACTCCCTACTTATGCTTAATGTCATTTTCAAGATTGTTATTCTTCCAGTTAGGTCTGGAAAGTTCTCGTACAACATTTTTTTCTCCCTGCCTGGCATAGAGATTCCAGATAGCTTTAGCACGTTTGACATGGAGACATTCCAGGCTGCCTCCAAAATCTAATCCCTAAGTTCCTTAGTTCAGTCGGTCTCCCTAAATAGTTACCTTGGGCTGCATCCAAACTCAGCAGCTTGCGCACCCGGCGCAGTGCCTGCAGTCCCAGTTGCTTGATCCCCAGATAGGGCGCAGTGTCAGAGCGAGGTGCCTCTCCCTCCTGACTCATGGGCCCACATTTCCTTCTCATCAAAATCAAAGTTCAGCAAGGGAAGGGAGCAGACGTGTGCCAAGGTTTTGCCCTCATTCCCTTGGGAGATGGCCAAGGCTATTTCCACATTCGGGAGCTCGGAAGTACTCCCGGCTGTCTCTACTTTACATGAAGTGCTGTCTTTTTGAAATGAGGAACTTTAGGCAGTTTTAACTGCATTATTTTCTTCAACTTTTTTTGTTGTTCTTTTTAAAACAAATTAAATGCTGCACATTGAAGGCTTTGCTAGATAACAACAATCCTTATTCAGATGGGTGTATCAATACTGTTTGAGCCAGTCAGACTTTTTTCCTCAAGACAGGATAATTCTCTGTTATGCATAGCTGTAAAATGTATCTTTCCAACCAAAGTGCAATAAACTTTTCTTATGTCCAAATTAGATTCTGGGACCAATAATAGACTCTTAACAACTTTCCAGAATTCCCAAAATATATCTTAGCGTATTAACACAGGTGTTTTTATGCAAAACCAAGTATTGTTTCAATTAATTTTCTCTTGTTTCTTTACATCTTATGAATATACCTTTCTGGAGAAACACTTTTACTTTGGCATTATTTTTTGTCAGCATATTATGTCTACCACTACAATCACCATTACCAAAATTTCATTCAATGCTTTGAAAATACACATTCCTCCACATTGCTCCCCAGGATTCCCCATTAGAGTAAGAGCTTCTTACCAACTGCACCTGTTTCTACATCTAAATTGTGCTCTGCACAGCATTTCTACCAACCACATCCAGCTGCTCATAATTGATATTAACCTTTGCCATGACTATAAGGGCTAAGACCTGCATTGTTCTGTAGGTATGATGAAGAAAATAGCACTCTTGGACCTTGTGAAAAGGATCTTCAGTCTGAGGTCCTTTACTGTTGCAAAGGTGTTGGCAGTGTGCAGACACACCTATTTAAAAATATTTTCCATCTTCTAAGGCCAGCCATGTCCCAGTGAAGAATTATATTTTGCATCAGATTGACATACACATTTCTTATCAAATACACAATGTTATCTCTTCAATTGCAGTGTGGATCTCTACGTCTTTCTGTGTAAGTGGGTATGAAGAAGTGTGAAATATTAGCTAAGGGGAGTCTGTATGACCTATTTTTTCAATGCATACACAAACTCTGTGTATGTCTTCTTCACAAAGAAGATATAGAAGAAATGAGATTGATAAACAACACAAAACAGTGGATAAGAAGCCATCCTGTCTCCAAGGCAAGGACATACATATTTTTTTTCTCCACACTCACTAATACCTTACTGTAGATTTGCACTACCAGACCCAGACTTTAGGTCATGACATGAGTTTTACCAGTGAGCTTCAGTCATTTAGTGTTAATTTAACTTTCAAAGAGAAGTCTGGCTGTTAGCTAGAACACAAACTCTGCTAATATGGTGAAAAAATTTTGTTGCTGGAGGCCAGGTTGGATGAGGCTTAGAGCTGCTTGGTCTAAGGGAAGGAGTCCCTATCAATGGCAGCGTGGCTGGAGCTAGGTGATCTTTAAGGTCCAAATCTATGGTTCTGTGGAAACATGACAAGCTAAATTTTATTAATGTCTACAATACTGAAATAACTGAAGATTTCTGTAGGAGTACAGTTTCTGTGACTCTAGGTTTGCTTGATGCAGTTTGGTATAAAGTCAAATGCTTGTGTCAATTCTATTTCTCTGTATTGATGCGCATACAAATCTAAACACGCACATAAATGTACAGACATGTTAGCAAAACTTAAGTGGCATCATCCCCACACATTCCTGGGTTAGTGCTAACATGTACTTTCAAAAGACACATCAGTGGTTTTCATTCAGTTAAATTGTAGAAAGGAATTAATTCTGGTGCATCTTTTTATCTTTATATATATAGGAATATATGAGTGACCTAGGTTACAATATAGATGTATTTAAGTATTCTATTACCACCAGCTGTGGGCCATTAGCTGTTATCTCCTGCTATGACACACCCCTGATAACAGACAGTGGGCCATCAAGAAACCACTGCATGACTCATGGACTTATCTCATCCTATTGTGAGATGCTCCACCCAGGAGGGAGGAGCCAAGCATTCCCACCCGGATATAACCTGGCCTTGGATCTGCCCAAGGGAGCCCTGTCTACTGAGTTCCCAGAGGACAAGAGCTACTACTGGACCTTCAGCTGGAGACCAGACCTTCTGTAGGATCACTGCTTCAACTGAGCTACTTCATTTGGACTGCCCCCACCACCCTAACAGGGTGTCAGGTTGTATCTGACTTTGTCAGTGCTTTTCCTTGTATTATTACACTTATTCTTAATTTTTAATCCTGACTGGTGATCTCTCACTGGTTTGTTTTCAAACTAATACAGTGAGTGAGACAGAGGGAAAGAGACTGCTGAGAGAACAGTGTGAAAGTGGTCTTGCATTAATGTTTCAGATTAAAATAGCCAGGAACAGTCCTGTGACTGCTAATTTAAATGGATATGCATTTCCCCCAGATACTTGATAGTAAATTAATATCAATTGCTAAATAATGTTTACACAGGAAAGAAGTAGCAGCACATTAAAATTATCTTTAGTTTATTATGATCTTTTTCAAGATGAATTAAGTATATCTACAGTTTTAGACATTATAGGCACATTTCAAGTTTGTTTGGATTTTTTCCCCTGTTCAGCCATATGTACTTGAGATAGTCATATTCATAGAAACATAACTTCTATCCATAAAAGATAGGAAAGAATTATACAGTAACTCTTAAGCTATGTTGTTACATAGTGACACATTTTGGAAATTTGCAGGCCTATTAATATAGCAGCATATTTTATTAGATGCAGATCTTATTTGCAAAAAAAAAAAAAAAAAAGGGATTTGGAAGTACTAAACTTATCCCTGAAATCCAGTCATTAGTTTGTCTTATTTATTTTTAACCTTTCATAAATCAAGCTTTTTTCACACTGAAATTTGTATAAATGAAAAATCCTACCACAGATTAAAAGCATTAAAAATAATTTAAATAATTTGGTTATCTAACACTATCCAAAAAGGTTTTTCTATAAATTTCAATTAATTAAAATTTTATTTATTTTTCACTTGCAGTTATTCTTTTCTTCAATAACTGGAGAAAATTGTTAGTTGTGTGAAGCTTTTCATATATGCCAACAAATGAAAAGAACAAATCTCATTATTTGCAATATTGTATATAGAGCTGAATAAAAAATGGCTAAAGACTGTGTAGAAATTTTTCTAGAAATTTTGTGCTAGTGCAGAATGTGGGTTCTGGTTATTTGACATGTCTGTGGGACTCAGAGTGGTCCCACTCCACCAGAGCACGTTAGAACATGCTTTACTTAAAGAAGTTGTGTACCACAATGGGCCTCTTTAATTGCCTAAAATTAAGCATATTATTTTTTCCCCCAAAACCAGGTTAGATAGTGAACAATAGTATCTTCTGTACTTGTTTAAAATTTTTAAGTCTGTAACTGAAAACTTTTAAACTGAATGTGATTTAAAGCCTCTGTAAGATGAAATAGGCATAAAATAGCTACTTCTGGACAAATTACATAAACTTAAGAGGTGCCAAGTGATATTTTCTTGTGTTGATGGTATAGGGTGAGGTATCTTGTCATACAATATTACAAAACATAAATAGTTTGATCTAGTTACTTAATTTTTTTTTGTATATGCACCACACCTGAGGTTTGTCCTTCAGACTATTCGTATAACTGTATAGAGGAAGTTTAAATATCCTTATTTAGAGGCCAGATTTTCACTAGTAGAATCTACTGAAAGTTGTTTACTTTTTTCAGTATTTTACTTCTGCTACTAATGCAATAAACAGGGAGGCTGAAAACCAAAAAATACTGTTAATAGTGACAGGAACCTTTTAGTCAAGCTCCTTATGTGGTGACAGATTGTTTATCATATTTTACTTGTTGCTTTAAACTTCCCCAGTCAGAATGACTCACTCATATAGGAGAGGAGGAACCAGATAACAGACAATATGATTTGTCTAACAGTAAGTTCTCCTAATGAAAAATGGGTGGGAAAAAAAAAGAGAACAGATAAGGGCATGTCTATTTTCCAAAAAACTGCGCTGTTTGTATTCAGGCATCCTGGAGAATATTTTGCAGTTTATATAATATATAGTGAGCTGCACAGTAATATCAGGGGTTAAGCCAGAAATCTTTTAACAAGAAAATTTAAAAAATCGGTTTTTGATGATTTTGATTAGCATTATTTCTTATTTGGATTCCACATCCTGCCTCCCCCATGACAAAGCTGTTGTACACAATCAACACTGCTCTGCCACAGCCAAACTGTGGGGGTTTTTTTGAGTTCTTTATGTGTTTCCAACTTTTGGTTTGACCAAGTAGTATGAATTAGCACAATGAAAAATGACAGGAAAAAGATCTGACAATTTGTGGTTGGTTTTTTTTTTTAGCCGAACCAAAAGGCTGGCATTTGCAATAGTAAATTGCACATAAATTAAAAAACAGATCTACAGATTTTAGACAGAATTTCTTGTAGCTGACCCAAAACATTTTTATTAGATGCTTAAAAAGTGGTATAGATACACTTCAAAAGAAAACTTCATTTTTCTAAACCACATTTTTAACAATATCACTATGTACAGTTTTAAAATTAAATGTTTATAGTCCTTAAATTTTTTCAGCCATCTTTCTTAAAGCATGTTATAAATGTCACTTGTCCCTTTATGAACATTTTTGGTCAATTTGAGCTGACATATGTGAGTGAAGCAAAGATTTTTTTCTTTCAGTTATGTTTCTCCTGCAACAACTGACATATGAGTTTTGATAAACAAGAACAAATTCCTCAATTTCTAAACTTGAGATGAACTTGAAAAACACATTTTAGTATTCTTTGATGTCTGAGCGTTTCCTTATTTTTCACTTTCTGTGTGTTCTTCCACTTCCTCATTTTGATTGAGACCAGAAACTTTCATTGATGTACTCTGAGTGCGTTAGTGCTTTACAGAATCTCAGCATGGTTGAGTCTCTGGAGGTTGTTTAGTCCACTCCTCCTGCTAAAGCAGGTTCACCTAGAGCACGCTGCACAGGATCACAAACATGCTGATGAAAAACAGCTTTTCAATATCTGCTGTAAAGGAAACACCACAACCTCTCTGGGCAATCTGTTCCAGTGCTCAGTCACCCTCAATGTAGAGAAGTTCGCCCTCATGTTCCTATTGAACTTCCTTTGATTCAGTTTGTGCCCCTTGACCTCTTGCTGGGCACCACTGAAAAGAGTCTGGCCTGTCCTCTTGACACCCGCTCTTAAGACACCTGTATGCATCCCCTCTTAGTTGTCTCTTGGTGGGGATGAACAGGCCCAGCTCCCTCAGCCTCTTCTTGTAAGAGAGAAGCTCCAGTCCCCTCATTATCTTTAGCCCTCTGCTAGACCTGCTCCAGGATCTCCACATCTCTCTTGTCCTGAGGAGTCCAGAACTGGACACAGCACTCCAGGTGTGGCCTCACCAGGGCTGAGTAGAAGGACAGGATCACCTCCCTTGACCTGCTGGTAAAGCTCTTCCCAATGCACCCCAGGATACCTTTGGCCTTCTTGGCCACAAGGACACACTGCTGGCTCATGGACAGCTTGTTGTCCACCTTCCCAGCAGATCAGCCCCCAGCCTGTAGTGGTCCATGGTTCCTCCTCAGGTGCAGGACCCCGCACTTGCCTTTGTTCAACTTCATTAGGCTCTTCTCTGCCCAATTCTGTCCAGGTTTCAGGCTGCTGAATGGCAGGTCAATATTCTGGTGTATCTGGTGTATCAGTGTTTTAGTTCAGATCAGGAAAGTACTTTTGAAATACATCTCCCAGTAGTCCCTGCTCTGACTCAGAGCATACAGATGTTTCTGAGTGCCAAGCTGAATCTGTTTTGCATGAAATTATACTGGAAAATGTGCTCCAGAGGCACACCCACTGCATTCCAGCCACAAACAGGCATGCAGGCTATGGGATCAGAGTAGAGTTAGTCTAATAGCAAATAAAAAGCTTTTAAAATGTGGATGTTAGGTACCAAAGCCCATACATTTCTGTCTAGACTCTGCTCCTTTTGGTCCATTCTGCTTGCTAGGCAGACATAGCTTCCATATGATACCAATTGTATTGAACATCATGGCAGAAATTTTAGTCATATTGTGATCAACAGCTAAGTACCTATTCATGTCAGTTAATGCTCTATTGAAAAGCTCTTTTCACCACATGTGCCACTAGTTTTGCAGAAAGAGGAGACGTGGATAAGTAACAGTGACTTTTGTAGTCAAATTCACGATGAACTTGGGAATTTTTGTGCTGTTCACATTAAATAAACTTTAAATGGATATACATTGCTATGCTTCTCAGTGCTAGTGTATTGTCCATAAGCCTATTCTAAATTAGGACATGTGATTATATACAATAATGGCTCAAAAATTATTTCCTTAGTAAAGCTAATGTAGGTCAAATAATTTTTGATACTGGTTAAACATTTGCCTTAGGGTGACAATGCACTGAGACTTGTTTATGAAGTTCTTGCACACAAGGATTTGGGAGTGCAAGATACAGATTTTTAAAAATCCACATTTGTTCTTACATATGTAATCCTATGTAATTAAACATTGTCCACTTGCCATTTGTCCCATAGAGGGTAGTTCAAGGTTTTCCATTTGATATTTGTGTGAACAGAAAAAGGCAGTGAATTAAATATATATTCCCTAGCTATGGAAAATACCTTGGCAAGGAAGAAAATGGCCCTATCAGATTCAGTAACAAAATAGATCTTGAAATATCTTTTTATAGATTTAATAAATACCTTAGTTTAAACCATGTCTGTAATACCAGTTCTACTTAGATTTGCCAACTGATTCAGTCCTTGACCTACTAGAAGCAATTTTATTTACACTGGATGTTACTCCATGTAGCTACTTCAGTGGTTTTGAAGCACTCTCCTGCTATTTAAAATATTTTATTTTTTAAGTATAACAAAGTGTCTTTCAGTTCAGCAGAGCTCTCTTCCCTCTTCATATCTAGTCACATCCCTGTAATTTAGAACCAAAAATACGTTTCACTGCAGGTAATTTTCGCTGTTGTCCATCCTGCTGAGCTAATACAGCTAAGACAGAGTGAGTTGAGTCCTAGTTGTTCTTATGCAGAAATCACAGAAATTAATTCCTGTTAGAGGTCCAACCTGTTATACCTGTGTAAACCTACAAAGGGTAATGGGGTTGCACAAGTGTCAGTAAAGGCATAATAGGTTTAATCAAGCATAACAGAAAGTAAATTGCTCTGCAAAATCCTCATTACTATAGACGAAGTGCATTCATCTGTCTCAACTGTTAAGCCATAAGCTGTCTGGGCAAAGGCAGTTCCTCCAACAATGATTCTCTCATTTCAAGTGAAACCTCTAGATGACATAGTACAAACAAGTAATGATTGTATGATAATAACCTGAACTGACTACTAGACAGAGTATTAGTTTGCCCAACACAGCTGTTCAGGTACAAACGCCCTGCAGGTATTCTGGAAATTGCACTGAAAGACAATCAGTGAGGACAGCAACTGTATTGCTTTTAGTTACGTTTCCAACAAATGTTGAATTATGTAGGCAGGTTCTTATTCAAGTACGCAGAGTTAATAGTAAGTATTTTCCCCCAACAAGGTAACACTTTGTATTACAAAAATAACCTATAAACTCACATCCAAACATTTTTAAAAAGCTATTAAAATGTCATTGTTGGGCCACCAGTATATCAGGCTATGTCTAGGAGAATGTGAATAAAGATTGGCTTAAATAAACTAAATCTATCTGTTCATCATTGTCCTCAAATAGTATAAATAGAGCATCAACAGTATATTTGGAGAGATGAGCCATAGTAGACAATGATATTATATTATGACATGACCATGACAATGCAATAGAATTTGAAGTATAATCTGAGAGCAGATTCTTGTTTATGGAGAAACCATGTGTTGCATTTTGTTAAGACTAGAAGCAGTTATGTGAGAATTTGGCCTCCTGGCATTCATGTTACACAGAAAACTTATTTCTCTACAGATTGGTAGGGGTCAAGGTCTGGTGGACTGCTGCAGTCATCTCTTCCAATAACTACAATGTAGGCAACAAGGACTGCCCTCATTTTGTCTATTTATGTCTTCTAGGTTTTGGGTTCCTTGGCCTTTCCTTTTTCAACATTGTTGAAGTTTTGCTTCCCACAATGACGTTTCTGGACTAAACACTTCACATCTAATGCTTCTTTTATGTTAAGGGCATTTCTTTGATAAAATTGAGTATATTGGACTCTTTTACACACTAAGTCTGCTCTGCTGTCATGAGACCCCACCTGGAGTGCTGCATCCAGCTCTTGGTTCCCCAAGTGAGAAGGACATGGACCTGTAGGACTGAGTCCAGAGGAGAGCCACGAAGATGATCCAATGGCTGGAACACCTCTCTTAAGAAGACAGGGTGAGCTGAGTCTGCTCATCCTGAAAAGAGAAGGTTCCTGAGTGATCTAACTGTGACCTTCCAGTACGTGAAGAGAGCCTGCAAGAAAGACGGAGAGAGACTTTTTACAAGAGCATGTAGTGACAGGACAAGGGGCAATGGCCTCAAACTGAAACAGGGCAGGTTTAAATTAGGTATTATGAAGACATTCTTAACTGAGGCACTGGAACAGGTTGCCCAGAGAAGCTGTGAATGCCCCATTGCTGGAAGTGTTCAAGGTCAGGTTGATGGGACTCTGAGCTACCTGGTCTAGAAGAAATGTGACCCTGCCCATGGTAGAGGAGTTGGAACTAGATGATCTTTAAAATCCCTTCCAGTGAAACCATTCTACTATTGCATTAAAGTAGTGTTGATGCTGTGATTGTCTCACTATATAACAGAAGAAAGTTCATAGAGGGAAGCATTATTCACTATCAGACCAATTTACATGGTATGAAAAAGCAGGTGAATTTTTCAATTTTTTTTATTATTCTAATGACTTTTCCTCAAGTCTTTCCAGTTTCACAAATTACTGACAGGGCTTTCCATACCTATGGCTCCAGTGCTGAGAAATTCTAATGGATACTTCCCAGTTATCCAAGGGACAGTACTAATATTTTTGGTCAGCACGTTACTTGCAGAGATCATGTCCGGCTGGTTGTCCTTGGTGACCCCCAAGTTCTTCCTGAGTTATTTTTCTATAAGTGGATTGCACCTAAATAGCCAAACAATTACTGGCATCCTTTCTTCTTTTTGCTCTTCTTTGCTGCCCTTATTTTGATGACATTTGCAAACTTCATTAGTAATAACTTTAAAGTTGTTGCACAGAGTGTGTTGATGAATTTTTTAAATAGTCTAAATCTCCCAGAAATAACATTCTGGGATTGATAATTAATTGATAAATAATGATTGAGATTGATAATTAATGATAATTCTCCATGTAAGATTACAATCTAACACTGATCAGTAGCTTGTTTCCAATCTATGTGGCATGCCAACTCAGTTTTACATAATCCTGAATTTATTGGCAAATAAAATCCTATGCAGTACCAATCCTGGACATAAGTCTATTCTATCAGCCTTTTTGCCTCTACAAACCACACTTCCTGTCTAATCTGAAAAAGTAACCGAGTGATCATGTCTGCTTCCCATCTTTGTTTGAGTTAGTTGCATTTCCTTGCATTAATTCTTTATGAATCAATCCCCATAGCACATTTTCCATTATTTTGTCAAAGATCAGTGCTGGATTGAAAGACCTGTAATCACTTGGATATGCTTTTTTATGCTTTTTGAAATATTCACACAGCACTGCTTTGTCCAGGCACCTGTATAACTGTATCAAAAGTTATTTTAAGATAGTTGTAGTGGTCTAGCAAGGGCTGGGTCAACTCTTTCAGAACTCCTGAATGCAAAGTGTGCAGATTTATTGATGCTAAATGCACAACTTTCATAGCAGACAACTGTGCTTTTTGGGTACGCCATAGAAAATTCTGTAACTCTTCCCAGTAAGGTTCGTCTCATTCTCGTCCTTCTGGTAAAATAATTTCTTTTTTCTTAAAGCTGAGCTACAATCTGACCCATGCCCAGGCAATATCACAAACAGCACAGGGATCTCAGAGCAGAAGGGTCTGGGGATTGTTTGTTAATATGCAGATAAAGCCAAGAACCACTGCAGTGCTGGGCTGGGCTGGCATTTGCTTATTACCCACATTATCTGCTCCCATTTTTTGAAAAACCACCATAAGTGTATTTTGCCTACCAGCTCCCAGTGTGAAGACTTTCTCAGCCTTCTGTGCATCTGGCTGCCAGGCCTGTGCTGCTTCTGAGAGGTGTTTAAGGGGACCCCTTCCCAGGAAAGCCCTTTCAGAGTATGCCAGTACAGTAGCTAGATCATGATGGATATTGAGGTGTTTATGGCATGGTCTGTCTACTTTTTTAAGCTCAACAGTATCATCCTTAGGTTTTGGGGTGGGGTATTTTTTGTTTGTTTGTTGGGTTTTTGTTTGTTTGTTTTAAGAAGCAAAAGAAATATGGAAATCACTTTCATAAATAGACCAAACCAAATTGGAATGAAAGATAGCTTTGCCCTAGTTTTGGAGATTTTGTTTCAGCAAAATTTACCACCACCAACTGTGTAGCAATACAATTGCTCCTTTCTACCTTGCCTGAATACCCAGGATGGTTGTTGATCTTGCACTGCATTATCTCCCTTGAAAAGAAAAAAAAAAAGGTGGTGTCAAATGTATTCTCCTTTCTTAGAAACTTAAAATTTTTATGTAGCAATTGATTTTCCTTTAGCATGGGAATTTGCATTTGTTCACTTAGATGACCATATTGATGAAGAAAACAAAAAAAGATACAACTCACCTGAGACGTGGGAAAACTTCTTCTTAAGTGAAAAATCACTATAGTTTTAGAAGGCATTACTAATTAAGAAGTTTGAGTAACGGAATGATGCCTTCATGAGGGCTGACAACTTATAACTGGAGAGCTTTAGGACAGCACGTAGAGCAGAGCTTTGTTGCACTATCTTCCCTCTCAGTGGGCAGCATTGTGTTTCTCAGACACTTGCAAAAAGGGCTGTGGGACTGTAGCCCACCATTAATCCACTCTGTCATCTGCAATATGGGGAACGTCTCCTGACCTTGCAAACTGGCATGATCCAAATGTTGAGACTGGCATCCATGATGTGCCCTGCTGACAGTCAGATGTTAGCTCCCCTTCTCCAGAGCTTCTGCAAATGAATCTCTGGAAAGTGAAATGCATCTGGCATGCCATACCTGAAAGGCTGCTAAAAAACTTGCTTAGATGTGGAAACATATGAAATAATTCCGATTTAAGACAGACTGCTGTAGCCTTTGGAGAACTGTTTCCATATCGAGGTTGAATAACAGGCTTGGAAGAGGAGGCAACTTAGTCACTTGTATTACAACTTCTTTGTAAATAGCAGAAAATGATAAAGTAATACAAGTGTCTCAGCTTTCGCATCTGAGAACAGCACATATATACAGATATACAGTCTCTCCGACATAGGGTTCTTCTGAAATAGAGTGTATTAATGTCTACAAAACACAGTGGGATTCTTGGATGAAAAAAAATATTCATAGTGTTGTCCTAGCAGGCTGCAAAAATTTACCTTGGGGAAATAGGTGGCTTTTTCCTGCATTGGAAAAGGAAAGAATAGGATTATCAGCATACTTTAAACCATGAAATTTTGATGGAAAGATGCTGTTACCTTTCTCTACATAAAGAGGTTGTTTGTAAGGAAATCTATTTTCTGCAGTTTTCTGAGTAGCTCTGGAAACAAAAGATGAATTAAAGAACACTGCAGGGTCAGTCTCTGTTATGAAGATGTTTCTGTTCTTGTTAGCCTCTGAGTAAGAAGATCTGAAAGGTAAATGAAAAATCTAGCAATTTCTCATCTCCTGCTTCTCTTGTTCTTGGAGATACTTTGTCCCCATCAGCACAATACAGTGTGGGAAATCTTCAGTAAGTTACTTACACTTTCTTAAAGCCAGGCAAGTGGCAATCACTGATGCTCAACACTACATTCCGTGTAGGGTCCCCCTACTCTCTTTCATCATGGGGGTCCTGGCCAGCATCAAGTGGAACCTGAGTCAGCAGTGTCCTGGCAGCCAGGAGGGTCAACCCTGTCCTGGGGGGCATCAGGCACAGCATCGCCAGCCAGGCAAGGGAGGGGATTGTCCCGCTCTGCTCTGCACTGGGGCGGCCTCACCTTGAGTGCTGGGGGCAGTTTTGGGTGCCACAATATAAGAAAGATATTAAACTGTTACAGAAAGTCCAAAGGAGGGCTATGAAGATGATGAAGGGTCTTGAGGAGAAGCTGTATGAGGAGTGGCTGAGGT
>VZRQ01009492.1:33545-62036 GCA_013397975.1 Machaerirhynchus nigripectus | reverse complement strand
CAGCTGGACAGAGTTCAGTAAATGTATGGACAATATTCTCAGGCACATGGTGTGACTCTTGGGCATGTTTATACAGGACCAGGAATTGGAGTTTGATGATCCTTTTGAGTCCCTTCCAGCTCAGGATATTCTATAATTCTATGATCCTTGTGGGTCTCTTACAACTAGGGGTATTCTAGGATTTCTTGCGTGACTCCCACCTGCAGGACAAGACATTCACAGATCTGTGGAAAGAGAGCTTTCTGCAGAGTAGGCTCCTCTGCTTGAGCTGCCTCTCTGGCTTCTGAGCTCCTGCAGGATCACCTATTTATTTTGGCAGGAATTCTACTTTGACACCCAGTTAAATTGATCTTTTCCTGACTCACCTTGCAAAACGGCTGGAAGATATGCAAAGAGAAGTTGCTTGGAAAATTCACATTTTGTTCCTCCATACAGGCTTTAAAGTGCTGCTGCAAGGTGCAAAGGGAACCATTGCTACAAAAACTACCATCTTTCTCCAGGAGTGAGGGTCTCATGTGGATCTCGCCTGAGAAAGTGACTCTGGACAATGTCAGTCAGAAGAACCTTAAAAAGCAAAGAACCTCTCCAGAGAGGAGCCATACATTTGTATATTTGGTGAAAATTAAAATTCTGGTCAGATATATCATAAAGCCCCTTAAGCCATGGAGACCTCTGCAGAACATTCATACTTACAAGAGGCTACAAAAATGATAAATACAGTCCTTGAGAGAAACTTCACACAGGTGTTTAACAACAAGCATTTCTATTTTCACTGACTTCTAGAGGAAAATCACTGTAATGAGAATTTGGAGAAAAAAGAAGCACAGATACAGAAATATAATTTCTTAGAAGAATAATGTAGTGAGTTAAACAGTTTCCTTCCCAATTAAACAATCTGAAAGACATATTTCCAAGGAATGTTTGAAAAAATAATTATCTTCCTCAAAATCAGAGGACCTTAACAGCTGTATTTCTTAACAAAGCTACTTTAATTTTCAGAGCCTGCAAAATTCTCGTGTACCTTAAGTGGAAAGGGAACAGAAAGGAACTTAATATAAAAAAACTTTCTGAGCTCTTTGTGCTTAAGTTCTGTCTAATACTCTTTCTATGTCTCCAAGAAATAGGACAACTACCTTTCTGTCCAATTCAGATACAGACACTTACAAATCTTGTAAAGGAATATGTTTTTTTTTTAATTAATGTGTGAGTCACTGGGTTTGTTGAAATTACAGATGGATTCAGATCTTCCTTCTAGTGCACCATGTCGTGCTTCTAGCAATATTCCCGTTGTAAATTCTGGACTGTCTAGGCTTTTGTTTTCAACCTCTCAGCTGAAAAAATATATTCCAGGTTTAAGCTCAGCAAATTCTGGGTTCCAAGTTTTGGGACCTAGATCAAACTTACTGTTGCACAATTTCAGAAAACAATGGTTCAGATCAAAAACCAGTCTGTGGAGCCAAAATGATATGAGACGTCAGGATTTTCAGCAAAAAGAAAAGAAAAAAAAATAATACAATATTCAGAGAAAAACCAAAAAAACCCACAGTTTCAAGATCTCAGAATCAAGTTGGGAGTTCTAGAATTGTCAAAGAAAGGAAGATGAACTGTGGAGACATCCTTACTTGTCCTCTCTGACTCTCTTAACTCTCTGTTCTTTAAGTCTTTTTCTTTCCATTATAGTTGTGTCACTGCTGAGGATGGTCTGATAATCCTATATAAATAGTTCCTCATACTTATAATGCTTCCACTGAAGCCAAGAGAAATTCCACATTAAGGCTGTGAAGTGTTCTTGGAATCAGCTGAAAGAGGAAGGAGAATGAGGCCAGGTAGTTTCCACCCATATGTGTAATATCGACTGGAAACATATCTGGAGAGTTCCTCCCGCTGTATGATTAAGGACTGTGTAATTCCTAGCTTGATGGATTCCTCGGTGTCTATGAAAAACACAAGCCTTTCTGCTTGATAAGTACGGGACATAGCTGTGCTCAGAAGTAAAATCTGCTCTATCACCTGAAGTATCTTAAAGATGGGAAACCTCCCTCCAAAGCCCTTTCTGCTGAAGGTTGCTCTGAGGAATCTTCTACTCTATACGTGTTTTGTGGTTGAAAAAGGCGATTTATCTTTAGAAGACACATTCTACACAGATCTTCTTTCTGTTTGACTGATACTTAGCTGTGAGCAGGGCAAATCCTGCAGCTGCAGGCTTTTAGAGTTTTCCTCCTGAGGTTACTGGGGTCTGTGGTTCAGCCACCTTGTCTGAGGGTAGTTCAAATACAAGTACAAATGGCATATGTGGACATAGTTTAGCGGTGGACCTGGGAGTGTTATGTCAGTGGTGGACTTGACAAACTTTAATGTCTTTTCCAATCCAAGTGATTCTATGGAAGCAGCATCAATGAAGGGGTTGGAAACAAAGTCCCTGAGGATGTCCCTGCTCAGTTATTCTCTGATAGGTCTGGTACCATCGCTCATGTTCCCCTGTGTAGCTACAGTCTCCTGTGGAAAGACTAGCCATGTCTTGTGCAAATGACAGGAAAAAAGGTAGGATTCTGCACAGGAGCATATGCATGTGTGGGTGAACAGTCAGATTAGGTAAATTGCTTAAGAATTGTAAAATAAAGGTAGAAATTTTGAGGTAATCTTCTTTTTAAAGAACTGTTTGAGTCAGATCCAAGGACTATTGGAAACTAAAAAATTACTCCCGAGAGCTGCAGGTCCTGCCTACTGAATATCTGTTCCTTACTGGAAATGCTCTGTGTGATTGCTTTCTCTTTATATATTTTAAAAAGTATTTATTAAAATAGATTTTTTTTTCCTGAAGGCTTTTTGGCTCACTCTCTTACAAATGTCCATTTATTTGAATGAGTTTATTTTTGTTAATGCCTCTCAGCACCTTCAAAATTCCAGCCATACTTAATTTCAGTCATCTGCTTCAAATTACAAAATAACTCAAATAGGGCTGTCAATATTGGACATCCAAAATCCTTCACTTCATGAAATCTGTGGATGCATAGTAAAATTGGGGAATGGTTGGTTAGTGACCAGCACACAGCAACCCAGCTACAACCCAGTCTTTGTCGTGTGAGAGACCAGAAGACAGTATATAAGCAGAAAATGCTGCATTTTTCTTTCTGCTTTCTCTTATTTTTTTCTTTTCCATTTGTAATATCAGTTAAAAAGCAATAAGTATGCTTATTACTTTTGTAAGATTGTTATGAATTATTTAGCTAAGAAATAATTGAAGGAGGCATGGTAGGGAAAATTACCCACAAAGCCAGCAAAACTGCAAGTCAACCTGCCGTCATTGGGCACACAATCATCATTAATTTTAATGAGATGCGGGAGTTTGCAGTTCAGCAGGAGGAGGAGAATGCAGGCACTTCTCAAAAACCTGCCGGGCATGGTAAGCTAGAGGAATTTTACTAGCACTCCAGATCAATAGTGGAGACAGCAGTCAATATTAGTAGACCTCACAATCATCATTAATTGAAATCTCTCAACCTTCAGCTTGCATAACAAAGCAGCTGGTGCCTTAATGAAGAATGTAATATCTTGCAATTCTGACCTCCTGCAACTTCGTCACGGACTGAGACGGCTGAAATAGAGACTGCACCCTCTGCTGTAAAGCCCTCTCTGTACCTCCAGTGCCACACACCTGCTGCCCCACACACATGTATGCATGCTCCTCATTTGTCAGCGTTATGGAGACAGTTAAGTAATACCTAGAAATTAAGCATCTGGATTCAAATAAAGTGAGTCAAGAAACTTTAAAGCGCAGCAGCAGAAGAAAACATAATAAACTGCCAAAGAGCCCCATTTTAGTTAAAACTGAAAGTATGGGTATTAGAAAAAATACATAAGTAAAAAGGTAATTTTCAAATTTAAGATGGAAAAGCTGGAGATAAAAAAGAGATTTTGAACTGGAGCAGCTCATATTAAAGCAAATTTTCTGGTGTGGGTCTTTTTCTCCCTCTCTCTTTTTCTTTCTCTCTCTCTTTCTCTCACTCATGAAGAGTCATTTGGAAAAGATCAGGGAGGCTAAGACATAATAAGAATCATTTGCTAGTTTTCAGCCTAAATGTGAAGATGATTGAAGCTTGCGAGTGTTCTGTGCTGCCATATGTTAGCGTCCATGTAAAAGAATCTGATGAAGAGGATGAGATAACAATTTTCTGGCTGTAATGAGTAAGGGGACTGGGAAATTGCTGGGAAAATTGTGGGATTAAGGCCCATTTATGCCAGAAAATTGCAAAGACCTCTCAGAGCAAATGCAGGAAGTTAGTGGCTGAAGTATTTATTGATTCCACAAATCAGTCTTTCTTAAAAAGCCTGGCAAAAAAGTGCTTCCAGGTCTTCCAATGCAAATCCATACGCACAATAAATACATTAAAAAGTTAGTTATTTTCACCATAAGTCTTTCATTCTCCCTATTCTCCCCATGAAGAGTCATGAGTAAAAATTCCCAGGAATAAGTCCCTTTTGTATTCCTGTTTACTTAAGTACTTTCTGCTGTTATTTCATGTGGGAGAAGAAAGTATAATGTCCCTTCTAAGTCTCTACAATCTTTCATGAGTTATTATATTTGATAGTTATAATAACATATAATTGTTCTCATGGCACTTGTTTGGAAGCCTGAAGACAAATATCTGATTACAGAATCTAAGATAAAAGTCCAAATCCAAAAGGCTGCAGTTTTCCTTTTTTAAATTTTATGTCTGGTTTCTTGTCTTCATGTATTCAAGCCTTCCACTTCTCCCTTTCTATTTCAGTATTTGTTTTTTTTTTTCTTTCATCCATCCTTTATGCTTCCCTTTGTCATTCTGTAAGAGGAGGTGTAGCATTGGTCCTAGTTCACATCGCCTTTGATCTCTCACTTGTCTTTCCTATAGATTCTTCTGCAGTAGCTTCTCACTTATGCAAGATTAAAAATGAGAAATATCAGACACAATTTTCTTGAAGCTGAGTTAACAGAATTGGGTTTATTCAGATTGAAAAATTGTTTTTAACTGTTATTGTTTTTCATCTCCTCAGCACAAAACCAATCCTTGAATAACTTTTCTGTAGAGAAACCAAGAAAGCTGCTATGCCAAAAGAGCCAGTATCCCTGCAGATCAGATGCTCAGTGAAACTGGTCTGTGGGAATGAAACAACAAAGACAGTGCAACCTAATTCCAATGACTTGAGGCTTAACCTTCCAATAAGAAAACTGATAGTTCAGCAGTTTTCTCTGATACTTCTTTATTCCCTAGAATGTGACCTGGCTTTTCTAACCTTAGAATTATTGCTAATCAAATACATACATAAAAACACATAAATATGTATAATTCTTTTTCCTAAGGTTGTTTGTGGATCAGGACTGAGTAAGGAAAAATTGATTTTGATGGCACATTTTGCCTGAGATTCAAAAACTACTTTGGCATTTTCGAAGGATGTTAATTATATTCCTAATGTTCTTCTAATTTTTGTTTAGTGGGAAAGAACTAAGAAACCCTGAAATCATGGGAAAATGTATATAGAACTGGCTTGATTTTTCTCATTTGGAAATTTCCTATTAGAGCAAAAAGCTTAATTAATCCAGGACAGGGCAGTGCTCTCGTCTCTGTGGACATGAAGTACCATGATCCCAGGCAGACTTTGGGGAGGAGGAACAAGCTGGCATTTGTTCAAATATGCATTAAAGAAGAAACTGCCAAAAACTCAAAAATTGCAGAATCTACTCTAAGGGTAATGATAAGGAAAGGAATTAATTATTTTAATTCTTTATTATTCTGCCAAAATGATGTAATCTGTGTCCTTTCAATGTTTATGTTGAGAACAAATTCATGTATTCCTATTTTTGTTTCTTTTCATTCTTACTTCTATCTTCAGTCACAGAAATGAGGTGAGATAAAATTGTAGTGACTAATATGGACCCAAAGAAAAAAGCAGGCTGTTGAACTGGTTTGGGGAATGTGGATTTCTTTTCATTGAGAAAATTTTATCTTATTGTAATTTTTCTTGAATAAACTGTAGGCACTAGTTACTTCCATTTTGGCAACAAAATACAGTTTGATTAGCAGTGTTTTAATTTCTGTGAAAGAAGATCACAGAGCCAAGGACAATATCCAGCATCACTGCAGAGTGCAGCCAGCCCTAGAGAATGAAGCAGGTTCTAGAAGGAGTCCAGGCAAATATTATTATTGCATTTAGTTGTGGATTTTTGTCTGAAAACACTTTGTTGACGCTATTTTTTTGGTGTTAAGATGTTTGTTGACTAGTTTCAAAGACAGTGTTTGGTTTGTATAGCAGTTTTCTTTATGGAAAAACAAATATAAAATTTGGGGTTTTTGCATGTCCTCTGTATGGTAAATATCCTTCTGTGTTCTGCTTCAGAGGCTTGAGAATGCATTCAGGACCTACATTTTTCTTTTCCTGATAAGTCATGCCAACTACAGTATGCAGTGGGGCTGCAGGATCTTGACCTCCATGAGGTACATTTACCCTCTGAATTCATGAGATTACATGAAAGGTCTGCTCAAAGACCATGACCTGCCTGGAAAAAAGGTATATAAATAGTCTATTTTATCCTCCTTGAAATACAGAATTTATTGGGTTGAAAATATTTGGGTTCTGGACTAATGTCTATGTAAGACTAAGATTTTTTACCAGCTTTAATCAATAATTTCTGATATGCAAAGTTTAACTGCAACTACTTCTAATAAAAAGTTTGTTAAAATGGGCCACCTAAAGAAAGAGGGATAACTCTGAATAAATGGAATAGCGAAAAAACCCAAAAAAACCTGCTTAGGATGACTCTGAGCAAAAAAATAATTTTTACATAAATTTCTATGAATTTTTTAAGATTAACATTATTTTTCCTCAGTGACTAGATGTAGTGCTCACTCCATCAATGTTAATGCTGCTCCCTGCATTATCTAAAGCCCTGGCAGAGATTCTGAGAGGATGCACCAGCGTATTATGGTTATGATGATGATAATGTCAAAATGTCACTAATAAAATGAGTTAACATTGGTGGACACAAACATTTCTACATTTCTGCATGATCCCATATTACTTCACTGAGGGCAGGCTTTTTGTGTCAGACCTATTACACATTAAGGTGTATTCAAAATTTGAAATGAGTGTTCCTAATTTTAGTTTTTTGGTTTTGTTTTTTTTCCCAAATGTGACTAGCTATATTTACAGGCAACTTTTGGTTAAATTTGCTGGCAAATTTTATAGTGGAAATGGCTATATTATTTTAATTTGATTTTACCTGAAGAAATAATGTCTCAGCTTTACAATTTGCCTGAGCAAAGCTTTCATATGGGAATTTATTTAGGTTTTAAAACACAGTATTCCATTGGGCTACGTATGCTGATGTGTGCAACAAGCTCCGTACAAGGCTTATTGAATGAGCAGGTGAAAAAGAAAAATAGGATCAGAAGGAAGAAGTGAACTAAAGCCCTCAATCAGCACAACAAGCAGTGCATTTTCAGCAGAGGTCAGCCCTTTTGTTTTTTACTTCCTTCTCCTTCCTTCTCTTTCCTAGTAAAAAGTGCAAATTGCACTCTGTCATCTCTTAGGGGATAATCTGCATACACACAAGCCATCCCTTTGCAAATGTATTTCGCATTATTTTAATCTCACTTCACTCGCAGAGCTTTACATTATGCCTAATACCAGTTCCCTTTTTACTGCTCAGCACAAGGGTGTAGGGCTGGTAACTGCTAGCAAAACACTGGAGGGGAATTATTTGTCATCCAATATTCTGCACATGCTGTAACAAGAAAAAAAGGAAAAGAGGATACACTCACTGGAAAAAAAACCTCATGCGTCATTAATGGAGGCTCTGAAGGATTTTGAAAGGGTTGCTTTGCCATTTTTCTTCTTAAAAACCCAGTAATGGGATTCCAACGAGCATGGAACTATCAAGTTTTTTCAATAAGGTTTCATGAGCACATGGTTTCCTATTATGACATATTAAAAGTGTTCATCATTCAGTGTGTCTGTACTTAACTCTAAAGAGAAATCTAGCTGCATTTTTTAGACACATTAATTAATTGGGATTTTCCTCCAGAAAATGTGAAGGCTGATAATGAATGTGTCACATCAGTTATGTACCAGTGAAAAGGTTTTAGTAGCAGAAACTACAGTTTGCTGCAATCAAAACAATAAAAGTATGTAGCCAGCAGCTTTTATTGTTTTTCTGTCAAGGGTGGCAGCAAGTTTAAAACTTTCAATCATAAGTATAATACAAGGATTGGTTTTGCCTGCCATACTGTCACTTTAACTTTTAAAGAAGAGATTTTATAAATTAAAATACTTAAAAAAAAAAAAAAAGCAAGCATGGTAAAAAGTTAAACAGATGTCTGTTCTGGATTCAGAAGGGTCACTGTTTTGAAAATGGAGCTGCTTGAAAGTACTCAAAATTTATTTTGATTCTTTGACAGTTTTGCACTCAAGGTGAAAGGAGATGATGATGTCAATCCCATTTGATAAGCAGTGATTCTCCACTGCATCTGACATTAATTAATTCTCTTTTTAGCAGGGTCAACAATCTGAACAAAGACTAAATAAGTCAGGAATATCTTTGTGGAAATCAATGAGTTGCATGGGGGAAAATAATCATGAGAGCAGAAAGAACCCCAATAAATGTAGTTCATTATTCATTTCTCTTAATTGCTGTGGAAAGTAAGTGCCTTTGAACTTTCTAAGCCATTAGCAGAAGACACTCAACTCCTGTCTTAAAGAGAAGGATGATTAATACTTAAGTGTTTCTCTGTATATATGAAATGATGATCCCACCACTGGGAGCTTTCACCACTGGACAGCAATCGAACTGTTTCAAAAGGATCAGGTGGGAATGAAGAAAAGACATGTTTCCCGGAATTCAGAGCTAAAATAAGGCTTTCATTTTGCAATTAGTTTGCAAGATACTAAAAGACTTTGTGAAAGAGTATCTAAGCTGCAAATGATTTCAATTTGCTGTTACAGCTCCTCTCAACTCAACAATTTTTCTACCTGTAAGGAAAGTCTTGTCCTTCTTCTCACTACCACTTACTCTGGTCCACCTTTGCCATTTGCCACAGGCTGGGGTGGACCTGATCCTCGAGCCATGCAAATCTTCTTTGGCAGACCTGGACTCTTGCAATTAGGTCTCTCACATTCTGATAATCAACATTCAACTGCAGATGACAAGACACTACATATCATTAACCAGTGCTATTTTTAAAATCTGGGACACAATGAGATATTCCAAGTTACTGGTGAATCTCAGCTCTGAAGACAACTTGTTTTCAAATCAACGCAAAATTAAGGCAAGTTCCTTATTATTTCATGTGGATCACAAAATCATTGTCAGTAGGAATGAACTGCCCTTTATATGGGACTGCCACCAGTATGAAGTTGAGGACATGGTTTTAAACTATTAAATTTGATTTCTGATGTCACTAATCTAGTTTTATGCTCTTTAAGTTTTCCAGATGATTTAAATGAAGCTATTTTAAATATTTTTAAATCAATAATGAATGTCTCTTTAGGTCCATAAAATCTGCATTTACATCTGAATGTCTTGAAAATTCTGGGAAAATTAAAACTACTGTTCTATTTCTGTATCATGAGTTATTCAATCCATCTAGATACATACAAAATGCTTCTTGATCATTTGTCAAATCTATAATTTGTAGACACAACACACTCATCTTAGGGAAATTAAATAAATAGGTCATATGTAGGAATTTTTCAGAAATGAAAGTTTTCCGATGTGTTAAAAACATCACAAGTCCACTGCATGATATCATACTCTGATACCTCAGAGTTTATAAGAACAACAAAAATTTAACAGCTATTTATGGCAATTAAAATATTTCATGCAGCATTTGACAATCCACATTCACCCTTGGTTCATCACAGGGCAAACCAGCACAGAACACAAGAATGTTCAGGGATATTTACCTGTACTGCAGGACACAATTTAGAGAAGGACTGTGATGCATGTGTACAAGTTGTAATGTAATTTCTTTGTTTTATTTCCATTAGTAAAAACATTGACATAGACCATCTAGATTAAGTGAAGCTTAATTGTTGAATTACTTTTCTGAATACAAAATATGGGAGTTTATAAGTAGCTGAAAGAAGATGGGGAAAGACGCATTAAGCTGTCCAGCTTTATTCTTTTCCTGCTGTGTTAAGTATGGGTCTGTTTGAATGCCAGCATAGCATAGAGGTGTAAACCAACACTTTTTGACTACTGTTTACATTAAGAAGTTTATGTGCCTTAAACTATGAAAAAAACTGAATTTTCTTCAGAAAAAAAAAAAAGCATAGTATGATAAAATCACATCCCTGCTTAAAGAAGGGTCACCTACAGCAGGCTGCTCAGGACCATATCTGGTTAGGTTTTAAATATCCCCAAGGATGAAAACTCCACAGCCTATCTGGGAAACCTTTGCCAGTGTTTGATCATGCTTGCAATAAAAAACTTTTTTCTTACAAATAAATGGAATTTCCTTTATTACAGCTTGTGCCCAATAGCTGCATTTGAGACAGTCCAACAGAGTAAAGAATGTAAAATAAAGGAAATATTTTTTGGACCAAGATATAAGCAGTTTGTAAAAGGAAAACCATAAA
Source organism: Machaerirhynchus nigripectus (assembly GCA_013397975.1). NCBI lineage: Eukaryota > Metazoa > Chordata > Aves > Passeriformes > Dicruridae > Machaerirhynchus > Machaerirhynchus nigripectus. Next base: position 51,425 of record VZRQ01009492.1, on the reverse strand, counting down.
CATACCTGAGATTCAAGATGAATATTTACTTGTGGTTATTACAATATTTGTAAAGCATCCATTATAATATCTTTTGAGTGTATGTGTGTCTACACCATCATAAAAGTCAGCTCCTCCTTTATTCCAATCTCTTCATCATGCACTCTGTGTATGTACTTCACACCTAAGCTCTCTTTCAGAGTAAAGCAGTTAGACCTTTCTGGGATGAAAGCTGGTGGCAATTCTGAGAACATTTGCTCTGGTGGGCTGTAAAACACTTCTCACGTTATTTCAAACATCTTGAACTGGGAAAACAAACAAAAAGCCAGACAACCATTCAACCAAAATAAACAAACCAAACCCCCACAGGTGGGCTAGCAGAAATCTGGCTCAAATAGTGCACACTTTACATGCAACCAGTTTGCTCTTGAAGCAGTTAGCAGTAATGTGCATGGACAGGAGCCATTAAGAATCACAGAGTTTGGGGATCAAGGACTGGGATGAATGTCCTAAGCAGAGTGGGTGTACCTGCAGAAATATTAGATGTTCAGAAAGCTTTGAGATCAGGTATTTATCTCTTATGAGAGTAAAAATTCTTGCTGAAGTCAAGGGGATGCCCTTATGTTCTGTAGGGGAAGATAGATCCAAACAAGATGAAGGTAAAGTCCTTTGTGCAAAGTGGCACATCCTGTGGGGTGTATGACCAAAGCAACAAAACAATATAAAAGAGAAAGATTGAGGAGGAACAGTTTTGATATATAATTCAAGATAACTCTGTTCCTATGCTTCTTATCACCGCTCTTGCAGGTTTCCTAAGGATTATAAATTTTAGTTTCATGCAATGATTGTTTACATTTACCTAAGAACCACTGCCAGTGAAATATTGCTAGGTTTCAAAGAATCTGAGTCTCAACAGTTGTTAGCTGTGGTTATTGCTGACTGATACATGCATGGACCTTACTGTCAAAGACAGGTGGGTTTTCATTTGGGAGCCATTAACATGCTTGGACTGTCCCAGAATAAAGACACCGTGAAGGTGAGACACTGCGGTTTCACCACAAGACAAGATCACCAATGTTACACTATACCTCCAACTCAAGTTGCCTGATTGATTGTAGAAAAAATTAAACCATGTCTTTCCATCTGTTTTGCTTTAGAGCAAGGCAATATGCCAGTTGCTCCAAGTGAAAAACGGACCTTTTGAACAGGGAGCTCAAGACTTTTATGTCTGTAGGGTTTCAGAAGTGCTACACTTACTAAGTCATTCCAGCACATCCCAGGTGATAATACACCCTTCTCTATTCCATGAATTCTGTTGCTTCAGAAACTTTTTCCCAGAGATGTGAAAGGTGGCATTGTCACCTGAGAACTTTTTGAATGGCCTGTTTTTCCTAAACTGGAATCTTTCAACCTGACCGTCAGTACTTGTCTGAGGTTAGGGATGGAGCTGGTTTGGTTTACTGAGCAGTCATCAAAAGTAAGCAGCTGGAGATCTTCAGTATGCATTACTTTCTTGAAAGTGCTTTTCTCTTTTGCTTTGCCTCTATGGGGTTAGTGGGGAATGTCAGTTATGCGTCTAAAATTAAATGCAAGAAAAGCAAACAAAGCTTTGGAAGGGAAGGTGTCAAGAGGATGGACCAGGCTCTTCTTGGTCAGGGCAAGGAATAGGACAAAAGGCAGCAGGCAGAAAATTATGCACAGAAGTTCCACCTGAATATGAGGAAGAACTTCTTTACTCTGTGGGTGACTGAGCACTGGAACAGATTGCCCAGAGGGTTTGTGGAGTCTCCCTCATTATTCAAGAACTATCTGGACACAGTCCTGTGCCATGTGCTGTAGGATGACCCTACTTGAGCAGGGAGGTGGGACTGGATGATCTACTGTGGTCCCTTCCAGCCTGACCCACTCTGTGATTCTATGATTCCAGTTCCTCCAAACAAGAGCACTCCATTTTATAATCTGTTCATTCTTTCTGGATTGACAGTTCTCTAAAATTACCTGCATGTTACCCTCAATGCTAGAAGGTGAAGGTGCCAGTGAAGTTACAGTGCAGAAAGAAATTTAGGGAAGACCTATCACTTTGCACCCTCTGCTAAAAAGACGATTTTTCAATTAAAAGCAATAGAAACTCTCAAACTTCCTTAGAAATTTTGAACAAAAAGAAAAGTAATTTTAAAAAAGCCTTAGCTTGTAGAGAAGTTAGGGTTTTCGGTTAATGACATAACAAAACAGTACTTTCTTCAGACAGAATTCTCATGTCTAACTTCTAATAAAATTGTTTACTGGCAACCATAAAATTCTGAGAAAAGTGATTGAAAGAGATCACTTTTTTAAAATGAAAATTATTTTGTTTCCCTTTTATTTTAATCACAAGCTCTTGTGAACAAAGTCTATATGTTTTGATGATTCCCAAATCCTTTCTGTGTCCTTGCCTTAACTCAGATTTGCAGATCAGAGTCAAATAAAATTTATCCCATTTCCTGTTATGGCAGATGAAACAGCAGCCACTGTCTGCTCTAGCTTTAACAGCCAGACTAAAATCAACAGCTCAGTCCTGCACCAACGAAAACAGTGGGAGGATTTTCATTCACTTATGTAGGCACTGGATGGTGATTAGGATCCATATATATCCCAGGCTGGCCCCTGGTCTATGTGTCTCCTTCCAAAGCCATCCCTGTCACCTACGTATCTTCTAGTACTGTGTTGAAATTACAGCAACATCTCACTTCTAACTTCATGTTGAATCAAACTAAACAAAAATTGCCCAAAGTGGAGAGCAACACTGAATCAAAGCCAGTCTCTCCAGGTCTGGAAACATCTAGCTCTATAACATGTTGCCCTGCTTGGTGTAATCTGTGTGTTGAGGGTGCTGGGGAAGGCTGAGCAGCAGAGGGGTGTAGAGGTGCACTCTGTCCCATGGAACTGTATTTTTAAATGTTTGGCAAGTAACAGGGAGAAATTCTGCTTGCCTAAAAGAATTGAGAATGTTTTGAGTTGGAAGTGCTTTTTAAGAAGTTAAATTCCTTTGAACATTTTTGAGTTTCACCGAAGCTCAGTTCCTAAGATATGTTATACACAGTGGGATTCCTATAAGGACTAGATGTTTATACACAGACTGGGAACAATTCTAGTCTAGCATCATGTATGGGCCGATTATCTAAAAGTTAGCTACAAGCATGTGCAAGAACTTCTCCAGCTTCACTAAAACCTGTCTGTACCACTTGGATTTAAACAGAATAAGAATTTAAAAAGTGCAAATTCAAGGAAACTCAGCTTGCAGCTTTCCATAACTTTGCAGAATGAAGTATCCAGGGGAGTTTCTCAAAGGACTTTCAAAGGACTCAGAATTGCACATTGATATGCTTCTTTTATTTCAACCATGCCCTGAGGTCTTCACAAAAAATGGGATTCTGTTGTGTCTGGTATTGAAGAACCTCACAGGAAGGTATGGCTCATATGCTGTATTGTTCTGCCTGTCCAGTCTGTAATTAACTGTTCAACTCATCTAATAACACTTACTAAATCAACAGGTTTTTTGATTCCTACATGTTTCTAGAATTGCCAGATTGCAGCAAAGGCTGTGTGAAAGAACTTCTAAAAGCAAATGAAGCCAAGTGTCCTTTTGAGATCATTATCAAATCTCAGAGTAATTCTAAAAGCTCTAAAAGCTCCCAGAACAATGATGTCAATATTAATGTTCTGTGAACCCTTTACTGGCTCTTTGTAGCTACTTGTAAGACTGCAGAATGATGCATCATCATTTGTTATTGCTGGATTTCAGAAGAATCCACAATGTGCTAAATGCTTCTGCTCTGCAGGTGAAAACACAGTCCTTAGCCAGAAAAGAGGGAAAGGACTAAAAGAAGAGAAAAAGACAAAGGAAATAGTGTGAGATATTTTATTTATTCTTAGATCTCTCCAATACTACCTGGACAATCTGTTCTTTCCTTTCACATAGAGTCTAAGATACACTTTCACTGGACCCTTTTTCACTTACATCCAATCTTTTTTCAACTTGTGTTCACTCGTGGGATAAATTGAGCCCAATAAGCAAAATGGATTAAATATCATGGTCTGAACTCCACTATAATCAATGAAAGACTTTCTGCTAACTCCAGTCTGCTACAGACTATGGTTTAATCAGCCAGGTGCATTTAAGTGTCACCATTTCCTTTAAATTAATTTTAAATATAGAAAAAGAAAATTATCACAATTGGCCAAGATTCTATTTCTGGGAAATCCAATCTGAACACTACAGACTGAAACACCTCCCTAAAAACAGATGAGGTTTTTATGCATGGGAGAGAAATGGGAGTGAGACAAGCATATACTTCTGCTTATACTGTAAAACTTTGTTCAGTAATATTAGCTATCTATTTCTGAATTCTTCAGTCTATTAACTTCTTGTCCCCATACACTTCTAAAGCAATTATCACTTTCCTGACACTTTGAATTATTATTTATTGTTGTTATTAATATTAATTCCAAACAGTGGCGAAACAAATTGGGCATCCTTCATATAAAAATGAGGTGTATGTTTTGACTGTCATCAGTGGAGCCTTTTGCTGTGTTTGTGATTTGAAGTGTAGTATTGATACCAGCAAAAAAACCAACAGCAGTGATGGCCAAGTGTCACATCTGGCAAGTAAGAGCAGACCTTAGCTCTGCACGTAGAAGAGCACATTATTTAATATGAGTTATTTTATGCACTATGTGAGGCTGTAAATTTGTAACTGAACTGTATGGAGAACATGTGCATCACCTCTGAGTGCACTCTACAGAAATCCCTCAAAAGAGAGGAAGAAATTTTAAGATCCTTTGGACTAAGTGAATTTCAGAACTAAGAGAATGAGTAGAAAATGCAGGTCATCTTCTCTCATTCCCCCTGGCTAAAAAACCACCAGACACTCAAACAGACTGCATACTTGGCACCTTCCTTCCCTGGCTGGAAGTCCTGTAGCCCAGTCAGTCCACAAGATAAGGTGTATTTTCTCAGAAAGATCAGGTGGAACAGGCATGTCCATCTGCAGTCTTTTGGGAATCGGAATCGTGTCTGGCAGATTTTCCTCTGAAACAAAACGTGTATGGTGTGCTAGGCATTAAATATCTTACTGACTTTTTTCCTTATGGAGAGAGGAGATCACCAATATGTTTTTTGCCTTTAAGCTTGATCATCTTTTCTCGTTTTTTGCACCAACAATGATTTTTTTCCTCACTCTACTTCTAGAATAAAAATTCCTGTATGAGTTCACCTCAAACCATGACCAGGATGAGTGATGGATTCTCATATTGCCAATAACATACATACATTAACATATCTATCAAATGTCATACTAAAATCCTACAAATCATAGTTACTTCTTCTTGTCACTCATAAAGCCAGCAACTTTGTTTTTGTATTTGGAAGTGTAAGAAGTATATTTCTTCCTCTCCTCCTCTTCATGCTCCTCATCTCCTTTTGCTTTGGTGGGGCAGGCACAAAAGTCTGAAGGCACAAACCATTCCATTTTGCACTCTCTTCTGTTGCATTCTACAAAATGCATCTTGCTGCTGCATTTCGAATGATCTGAGGATCATTCCACAGCTGGGAAACAATGACTCTTAGAAAGAAAGAGAAATTGAATATGCTATATGTGGAATACAGGGGATAGAACAATATTAGCACACTGTCACTGTTAGTCCCCTTGCCTTCTTGAATAGATAGTGTCAATGTCTATCTGGGATGGATGACTCAAGCTCAGTGGGTGTGCAGATGACAGTTCAGGCTTATGAGCACAAAACACCTTTTATTCCATGATTCAGCCCATCTCCGCTCTGCCAGCGTAGCTGTGGCTGCAGCTTCTTTCACATCCTTCCCCTTAGATCATTTCCCCTTATGAGGTCATGCTGCTTCTGTTTAAAGAGACATCACAGAGACATGCCTTCACTCTTTCTGGAGTCCCATCTTTGCCTGTATTTGCTCTTAAAGTCCTCACAAACTGTGAAAAAGGACTGCAGTTTTCACAAAAACTTGTGCATGAAGGGATCCACTCTGGAAACAGGAGGCAGTGTCATTTTTATCTTCACCAGTCACAGCAGTATCACATGGGCTCCAGATAGTCTCTGTCACTGCAAGACAATTGCTGACAACCATTCAGTAAATTTATGGTCAAAGAGGAGTTGGCCACTGAAGACACCAGTGCTGATTCATGGGAAATCTGGTGGCCAGTCACTGATTTGTCCTTTGATGTCCAGAAGGTGGACATTTGATTTGTGACTATTCAAGGCTGGCCTGCAGAGGGGAGTCCTCCAAACTTCTCAGTCATCATTTTTTAGGCTGCAAGTGTAATCTTTAACAGCACTGAAGGAACTGTTGTGCTAAATATTATTGCATTAAACAGAAGTGTCTTATTTAAAGATGCTTCCATTGTAAGCTGCAGGCTGGGGTTTGCCAGTTGTATCTGGTGTTCCCATGACTGAGCAGGAGCATAACCCTGTAGATACACATCCCACAGACAGGTATTGAATTACCCTACTACCATGTACCTCTTCAATGAAACATTAGCAGCTTTGGGACCTGACAAATTTTATCCATGATTACTTTACCACAGGTTATACGAAGAAAGTAAGCTGAAAGACAGAAATATTTTAATTCCAGAAATTATTTTAATTCTAGAATAATACATCTGTGCTAATCAGAGAGGTACCTTCCAGGCAGATGCTCAAATCACGTGGGAGTTCATATGCCAAACACAAGATTAATGGGCTCTCATGCCAATGAAGCACTCTTTCACTCTTTCATGCCAAGGACTAAAAGCACCAGCTCTTCAATGGTGAAGCTGAAGCTACACCATTCCTTATCTGCAAAGGTTTATTCCTGTGGGATTTTTCAGAGATTATATCACTGATTCATCAAACAATCTGTTTAGCTTTATCTTTTTCATGTTATGGTAAAGGGCTTAGCCCTCTTCTCCTCACATAGGCAATACTCATAATTCTCATGTCCAGGGTATATGGCACCAGTGCTCTGTGGAGAGTTTTCATCCTGCTTCTGATGAGGCACTAAACAGAAAACACTTATCTTAAACAAATGAGTACTGGCTTGGTTATAAGAAGTGACATTTCAGTCTGCCCTGGATAATAGACCAAGAGTCAATTTAGTGTCAAAAAATAGCAAATTACCTGCCTATATGAAAGGTTTTTAGTCTTGTTTTCCTTCAATGGCAGGCAAGCTGGCTGAGATTCTATCTCCACCATGAAAAAGGCCTTTATTTTGTCTTATTAAATGAAAGCAGAGCTTATCACTGACATCGGAGGCTAGTCCTAATGGCTTTTACAATGACCCTAATGGCCAGCCTGAGAGACTCCCTGGGTCACATTCTCAGGCTGTATAAACTAATGAACAACTGGACCCTGCGTTTTTTAGTACCTCCTTTCCCCCATGTGTCGTTTTCCGCCCGGTAGTAAGCTACAGCATAAAGTTATTTCCTGTGTCTGAGATTTGGTCCCACAATTTTCATACAATTAATCATTTTTAAACAAGTTCCTACTTGAAATCTCAAATGTCCATGTTCAGAAGGTCAGATTCAAGGTGTTCATGAGTATAGCCTGATCTTCTTACCCATCTTTGCCTACACCTGTTTGTAGGGCTGTGCCTGAGTATGATTTAGGAATTTCCTCCAGCAGCTTATCATTGGTCTTGCGGAACCCAAATTATCTTCATTTTCTTTGAGTTTTATGGAAAGGAAATAAAACATAATAAAATATTGTTCCCAAAAGAGCAGTTGTGTAGTATAATCTGCATTTCTCTTCTATTTCAGGCTGCCTCATGAGGACACTATGTTGCCAAGGTTATACAGCTATAATCATCATGTATTTATGCAAAATAAGAACTATGTAATAGTGCAACATTAAACATGATGAGATTATTTTTAAATGGAAAATACAGATGAACATAAGCCTTTTCTTCTAATACTTCCTTTTTGTAGGAGCTCAAACAGAAGCTTTAGCCAAACACCAGCATGTATCTGTTTCTTTATTACTTTACCAGTGTTGATAGACTATGATAGTGTCTCTGCACATCAATTAAATATAGCAATTTTTAGGTCACAAAATGTTCTTTGTGAGAAACCGCCTTGTCAAATAAGCTCTAAAAAGATCTGTATTTTACAAACACATGTGGTCAAACACTGGAGAGTTATAGCTGGAACCAGCCACACCACAATTACTATTTGGATGGATTAACCGGCATGTGTGGTATCTCCTAAAATATATCAAATTCCCTTAGCTCCTTATCAGTCACAGAACAGAGCCCTGGATTGTTATCTTACTCCCTAAAAGTTCTTCCTGTACAGGGAAGGAGGAGGAAAAGACTGCCAGATTCACTGGTTCCCACCTGTGCTGGCTCCAGGATAGGCAAACACGCCTCTCTGCATCCTAACTCGGGATGTGGATGCAGGTCCACACTACTCCTTTGCAGTTAGAATGGAGATGCTGCCTTTTCCATGCAGGAACATGACAACATGTAGGTACACAAGGGCAGCTCCCGATTTAGACAGTTGTGTTGTGTTGCAGAACATCGGAACAGATGTGCTGAACAAGGTCCAAACCCATCCCGCCTGTTATCCCACCTCTGGCAGTGACAAGGTGGGTGCCTGGGGCGGCACAGAGGAAGGTGGAGGCGTGCACTGATATTTTCCCAAACAGACTCCACCAGCTGAACCTCAGAGCCCTTCTGTGCCAAGTTTGCTTTCTAGGTGTTTCCATTCCTGGATTTATCTTCCTTGTTCATTCTCTCCTTGAATCTAAATGAGCTTTGAGCACCAATAACATCCTGTGGCAGCAAGTTTCCCACCTTGGTTACACACAGTGAGAAAATGTACTTCTTTTTGTTTGTATTCAGCTTGCATCTTACTAACTTTGGTGAGCCACTAGTTTTTTTACTGGGATGAAATGGTGAGCAAACTGTCCTTAGGTACCATCTCAACAACACTCAAAATTTCTTGGGCACTTCTCTTACTCCTCTAGAATTCTTCCCTTTTCACAGCGTTGTCACCTCATTTATTTTGTTCTCTCCTCCGTGGAAGGCTTTATACTCCTTTGGTTATCCTTTTTGCTCCTCTCTAAATTTTTTTTATTTTTTTCTGGCACCTGTTTTCAGAGGAGGAGGATCAGAACTGCTTGTGTAAGGAGAATATAAAATCTGCTATGCCTCGATTCTCCTGAGAACAGAAGGTGAGGAATCAGCCCTTGCACAAGTCTCAACATCTCCATACAGGTTCTATCAGAATTTGTTATCTTATGTTCCCAAAAGCAGTAGTTATGCAACAGATTTGGTTGCCTTTCAGTCAGGTGTAACATGATTCCTGAATGTATACTACTCCACACACCCAAGAAACCAGGCTGAGATTCCACACTGTAGTTTTTCAAGTTGCAAAGCCAGTTTAAAAGCAATATTCCCCACCTGTGTTGGTACTCAGATGTGGCAATTCAACTCTCTGGGTGACCATACTAAAAAATGGTTGAGTGGAATGATCTAAGCTAAAAGACACTCTCTCCCACCCTTCCTCAAGTGTTGCTTTCCTTTGTTTATTAACCTGCATCACTCCAGCTGTCAGCAGCAATACCAATGAATCAATTAGCCTGGCTGAAGGACTGATAAGCTTCCCCACCAGAGGTGGGGTAGCAGAGAAAGGAATGAGCAGGTGAGAAGAAAAAAAAGGTGATGAAACTTCTTAAATTGACTTCCCAGCAGCAAAATCCTCCTGTAAAACCATGGTCTCAGAGGTGATAGGTAGCTGCACTGATTTTATTAATCGTGCTTTTCTCAGGGAGGGATTCTACCGATGGGAGGGATTTGGGAGGTTCCTGCGTGAAAAGGTTTTATGTTTGTGCAGGCAGTGATGCTCTGAATTGTTTGTGATTTCTCAGGTACAGGCCTGCTGCCTGAAACAGCTGCCTTACAACACCACCAACATGCCATACCCCTCTACCCCCTCCCTAAAAATAAAAATGAATGAGCAGATTGAGAGCTAGAGCATGGAAGGATGGACATTATGGGGATGTTAAGGAGCAGTGAAGTGGGAAGCTGCTCCTGTGACCTGGACAGCAAGCAGTTTTCAAAGTACTCGTCAGGAGGTTTAAGAAGACAAGACTGGGGAAAGCGAAATAGGAAAATGCAATTCCAAACTCCCAGTGACATATTTAAATAGATTCTGCCCTCTTTAAACTTTGGATTTGCTGCAGTTTACATCACTAATCCTCACATTCCTTAAATGCCAATCTGGCCTCTTAAGGGGGCACTTGGGCAGGGAGGTGGTCTGGGACTTGCCGTTCCCGATAAGCAGAAAGTACTTGAACAGATATTGTATCCAGTGTGCCTTTGTGGCTGTCAGACAAACAGCAGCAAGTTCCCAACCAAATGCACTCAGCCAGGTCCTCTCCAAGTGCCAACCTACGCCTCAACTGAAACAAATTTTTGCCAGGGAAGTTCTGGTCAGATAATTTTCCAGTTTCCCCAAAAAGCCTTCAGTATATAAATAATATGTTGAAGCATTTAACTCTCAGAAGGTGGTTGAGCTGTTTTTTTGGCATTTTTCATGAATATTTCTGTCATAGTTTAATATATTTATTTTTTTAAAAAATTTTCATGTATATTACAAATAGCACATGTTTCTGAATTAAAAAAAAAGAGCCACAGACGTGCTAGCTCATGCATTATTTCAGTACAAAAGCTCTCAGAATAAGCACATACAGAATCAGTTTATCTATATGAATATTCGTGTTTATAGCGGACAATATCAAAAGAAATTAAAGAAAGAACACTTAATGATTGCCTTAACTCCTTTATAATTTACCAAGCTTAAATTGCAGTGAACTTTGATTTCTTAAGATATTTCAATAACCAAACATTTTCCTTGCAAGCACGTGTTCTTTGAGGAAATCTATCAGGTTAAAAGAGTTTACGTTAAAAAAGACATCTTAAACAAAGGTTAAAAATTACACCATGAAAAATGAGATCTTTCTGGAGGCCAGGTAACTAAATATCAGAGGAACATGTTATCTTCATGGAGAAAATCTGAGTTTTAAGTGAAACCAGAGGGGACCGGGTCAGTTGGTGTGACCCTGCAGGCATGCTAAACAAGCCTAACTCCATTTCAGACTCCGTCAGTGACTGCTGCAGCGAGGTGCTTGAAATGGGGCTCTGTAGCTCGACAGTATTGTTTTTCCGTCTCCATTTTTCACAGGGAGCCCAGATGAAACCTCAGCACAGAGAAATATAAGTATTTGCACTTAGATTTTTTTTTTCTTCCTCTGGAATTAACTATCTGAATGTTTGGTGTTTTGCTAAATCAGTGCAGCCATTAGTATCTGCTCATGCTGATTAGTTCAATTAGATCTAAAAGTCTGCATTAGTTATCGTAGTTAGTAGATTTTAAATTATAAATTTGTTCCTATACATTTTAATAACCTTTATGTTTCTTTATACCTACATGTTTGCCACATTTGTATTTTATTTTGGTTTTCTTTTACTTTGTGGTTAGTAGGATTTATTTCTTCATTTTGAAAGTTTATTTTTTTAAAGTTTATTTTAGTTGCTTATTTGATAGTTATTTGCCTTTTTTTTTTCTGTTTTATGTCAAATCTGCCTAGAGTTTAGGGAAGGAATCTTTCAAAAACAGTGTTTGTAGCTCAAAATAAATATTTTACGTTAAACATTTATTTTATTTGTAGCCATCCGTGGGACTGAAGTACCACAATAAAGTGTATAAAATACCTGAATGTAATTTTCCAGCTTTCACTATTAGCTTTGCCAAGATTTTAAGGATATCACTCTCCTTATTTTTTTTTCAAATTGCTCTTTGAATGTAGCAAAAGATCAAAGATGCTTTTTAGCACATTGAAATGTTTTAAATTTAGATGTATGCTGACATCTATCTTTGTTGTGTTTGTCTTGTGAAGAAAAGTTATGAGAAGAGAGAGTGACAGGGAGTCAGAGCAGAGCTGCTGCATTGCACACATGGGTGTAGATGTAAAGCTGGATGCAAACTCACGTGGCAAGCGCCTACATTCAGTGGAGACAACTGCAATAATGTAGCCACTGCATTTCTTTAAATGCACCTCTAAGGTGTAGGAGTCTCTATAACAGAATTTAGAGTTGTTGGGGCTACAGCAAGGTATTAACTCAAGGCAGGAATAGGATAAGACCAGCAAAAATCTATCAAAAGGATTCTCTCACTGTGATAAGTTGATTATTTGCTTTGAGTTCTTTATGTTATTCCAAGTGACTGCAAGCCATTTGAAGTGCATATTAAAAAAAAACCCCAAAAATTGGGATCTGTTCCATTTTATACTCTGGCCCATGGATCTTAAAATCCTCAGTCCAAAGCAACCAAATGTCAGTTCTCATAAGAAAGCCAGTTGCCAGATGTTGTAACAATTGATGGCCCAGATGACAGAGGTCACCATTTGTTTTGGGCAGCTGTCCTTCAGTGAGCGGTGCCCCCGAGGACCGCGGGCAGACGCCAGATGGTTCTGGGTGGGTGCTCTGGCAGCTCCAGGGCCACAGGCTCCTGGCAGGGTGTGGGGGGACACAGCAGATTCCCAGAAAGATATCAGTCAGGGGAGGTGGGATTTAAATCAGAACGTTTGAAGTCGATATAAGCTAATATGAATGAATTTGAGGCCAAGTATAATAACTACTGCCACGAGGGGATGGCAGTAGCAAAGCTGGGCTCTCACAGAACATCTAAATACCCAAATCATTAAGCTTTCTTGTGACCTGTACTTCCTAGGTCAAATTCATATGGAGACTACAAAGCCCACAGGCTAAATTATCTATTTGAGGACCCAGCTAATCAGTCTTGCCTAATAAAACTACAAGAAAATGCATGTTCCAAGCTGACATCACCATAGACAAAGTGCACTGTAAAACAAAGCGTCTAGTGCTCTCCACCCTCAAACTGGGATGACTGGAGGGGGATCTGATAGAGAAGCTGTAAAATCATTAGCTGAAAAGAGAAGGTGAATAGGTAGCAATTGGTCACTGTCTTTTCGATGCAAGAGCTAAGAGTCATCAAAGGGAAACCAGCAGGACTTCGATTCATGATAAACCAAAGGAAAAACTTCCTCACCAAGTGTTGATGTATCCTGCAGGACAGCTTGCCACGGGATAGGGATGGGACTAGAGGTTTATTAGTGGTCAGAAATGGCTAAGTCCATTGCAGGCAAATCTGTCAAGGTGCCTAAATATAAAAAATTGTGTGTTTCCCTTGCACTTATATTCTTCTTCAGTTTATTTACTGTAGACTATGTCACGTACAGACTGGTGAGTTTGGTACTTATTGGCTGGGCCACTGTGATCATTCTCAAGGTCTCACCTTCAGCACTGTATAATCACAGAAACCTGGAGAGGGAATGCCTTTTTTAAAAGGGTCCATATGATGTGTCCTAGCCAGATTAGCTCAGCCTAAGGAAAATGTCATATGGCCTCCTAGCTGACTTCTCACAGAAGGTCTTTGGAGATGTGGTGATTTTCAGGTTGCTTTTCAGTTCTGCCCCCTCCCAGCAGGAAAACAGGCTGTAATGCAATAAACATAAGCTCATAATAAACAGATATGCTTTAGTCCCTTATCTTTTCTGACAGTGTATAAGTAATCCATCAGCCACTAGAAGCCTCAGGTTGAAAATCAGCAGTTACTGTCCTTGGGAGGTGGACTGCAGTCCTGGTCTCCATTCTTCCATTCCTTTATTTTCCTGGGTAAAGCTATACAGCTTAGCAGTCATGTGCCATAATCTCATGCTTGCTGCATGGCAGTTTCCAAGGAAACTCGCAGGCTGCACATGCTAGGAGTGATCCTGAGGGGATGTCAGCTACGTTTGCTTTGGTGGAAGCTTTGCTTGGAGTGGAAGCTTACACACAGTAGAGGCTGGGTTTGCCTTCCCAGATTGGGAATTGAGTGTTAGAATGTGTTTAAAACAAACACATGTATTGTTTTCCAGACAGATACAGGAGGGTAATACTACACAATAATTTAATTTCTTTAGTGTATTTTTTTTCCAAACCATGTTCTACCTATTCCTGTAGCCTAATATTTGTGATCTGTAAAAGCTTGATTGTTTCATTGACATTATTTTGTGAAGACTACTTTATTTAAAATGGCAATAGGGGAAGGGAAAAAAGGGGATTAGGAAAACACAGTCTGAAGAAAACAACTTATTTTCCTGAAAAGCATAAGCATTTGAAAAAGGTTTCTGTGTTAGAAAGGAAAAAAATTAGTTTGGAAGACAAGACAAAGGTCCAGCCTCCTAATGAGAATTGCACTTGATAGCTGCATATTACATGTATCCAGTACTATCTGAGTATGTTGAATGTTATCAGGCTGCACCTTTTCAGCCTCTGAGACTAAGCCTGCCCATACTGCACAGATTCTGTATACTCAAACAGCATGGTTTAGGTTTACAGGGATATTTGTGAAAGTGTCTGTCCATTTACATACTGTTCACCTACTCATTTGTCCTGAAGTTACACTGAATGCATATTTGGGGAGAAGACTATAGATTTGGTTTTCTTCTTTTCTTATTTTTTCTTTTATTTTCTTCTTTTTGTTGTTGTTGTTGCTTTTGTTTTGTTTTGAGATCATGGGCAAACACTAATTTTGGACCCCAAATCAGAGATATAACACTGTGAAATACAAGGCCTGTGACAAAGAAAACAGAGTACATGTACCTTCTGGCTTCCAAATACTGGAGGAATGTTTGAAAGGAACCAGTGTATCATTTAATAAAGATTTTTATTGTCCTTCAAGAACTGAATCTTAGACCATAAAGCACCAGGGTTTAAATCCAAACATTTCTTTCCATCATGTAATTTGGGACCCTGAACAGAAAAGCTTGGTGATGGTGAGGAAGTCATGAACAGAAGGGAGAAGGTCAAAACTTGTTTCTTCTTGTTCTAAAATAGAAAAGTAACGAAAAGCAAATAACCCCTGCCAACTCCCTGCTCCACATTAAAATACACAGAAGAGAAAATAAAGGTTGAAGAATAGAAAGCTACTAGATGTTACCAGTTATTTTAAACTGTTTTAAATTAGATAGGAAATCAGTGCCATATTATCACACAAAATATACAGTAGAGGCAGAAACACAGAAACACATCCCTAATTTTACCAAAATGCATTTGTTTCATAACAAAAATATGTATAAGAAAGAATGCGTATCCAATCTGGAAGAATGTTAGCATTTAACACTCTTTTCATCTTTGTGAAAATACTCCCCTTCTGGGATCTTGCCAAGAAAGAGAGATTTTGACAGGCTGACTTCTTCCAGGGATACACTTCATATCTAAACCCAGCTTCAGCTATGTGTCTTTTTCTACTGAATAGTAGCTAGAGTGTGATTTTTGGGTTGTCTTTTTGGGGTTTTTTTGGCTTTTTTTTTTTTTCTTTTCCAGTGGAAGTCATTATTTGGTTTTGAACAGGAACACTGTAATAGTTATCTTGCAAATTTGAAATCATCATGTGTTTTGTAGCTACGCAAGTAGAGATAGTCTGCTCACTTTCAATCTATAAACAGTGACAGAAAACATGCTTTGTTTGTAAGCTTCTGCAATTGCAAAATGTAACATGCAACCAAAAAAAAAAAAAGAAGAAAAATCTCCTTCATGATATTTCCTCCCATTTACAACACTGAGATAAAAAAATAAATTGACAAACAGGAAGTTTCTTCAAAATTATAGCTCCTTCTCTGAAGCTGACATTCTTGGGTGCCTGTTCCCTTTGAAGAGGAATAATTGAACAGGCTCTAGTTACAGGGGCCAACCCTTTTGAAAGCAGAGCTCTCTAGGTGAAGGTTATTCTTTACTCAGAGGTTAATCAGGGACCTGGATTTCAGTCTCTATAATACTGCTATAAGGAAAGGATTGAAAACAAATTCCTCACTTCAGAATTGCTCAAGATTTCAGTCTCCAATGTTGATTGGCACTGATAAGAGTGTCTCTGGTTTTTTATCTCTAATGAAAGCATAATCGATTATCTTTTCTTTTTAACTATTTGCTATTAGCTTCTACTTCTAGATAGTCTAATGATCTATGGAATATCAAATGCTTTCTCTAATTCAGCAAGTGACTCTAACATGCGTGATCTTAAATCCTGTGAGCTGGTCACACTTGTGATGTGTTGATGCCCCAGTGTTACAGATGAAGATAATGGGAAAATCTGTACATATAAAAAAGTCCTTGTATTGCAGCCTGAGCCCAGATTTCTATTTCCTGACCTAGGGAATGATCTGGAAATCAACTTCCACTTCAGGAACCCAGCGTGGTGGAAATGCTCATCATACACAAAGACAAAGAAACAAGAAAAAACAGTTGAGATGTATCAGAAAGAGCCAAATAATCTGGTGGCAGAAAGTGAACCAAAATAGAGTTGAATGTACTGGGGGAAATCATGTGAGGGAAATCTGGGTTTTGGTCCCATACCTAGGAGGGGATGAAGTGAGGAAAGATACATTCACACTGGCAATTTGAAATGTGCTGTGGTTACAGAGGAAATTACTTAACTGAGTCTTCTTAGTGTCCTCTACAATGTCTGCATCTTCTTCCGTCAAGACAGAAAACGTCTTTTTAAAACTAAAAGCACAGACTATGGAAAATTTACATAGATGATGAGAGATATTTCCCCATCAAAACCCCACAACCCTATTGCACTACATTATAGCCTTCCCTGCTCTAGGGCTCAAAGCAATCAGGCTTCTACAAGCAGTCAGATAAAGCAGACTGGCCCTGCTGTCATACTTTTTTCTAACTCTAAAAAAAATACCACAAACCCCCTCCCACACCCCCCTGCAAAAACCAAAAAATAAAAAAAACCCTAAACAACCCACAAGTGAGGAAAAAAAGAAAAATTAAAAAGGTGAGTAAAAAGAAGTCCTTGGTTCATCCTTGACAAATGAGTTTTCCTTTTATTTCTGCATAGCTGAAGGTCGCTACCTGAGTTTCAAACAGCAGATGATTTGGCTTCATCTGAGCTGGTGATGTTACATCTGCCCAGTGCTTGAATTTGTCCGGACTATTTAATCACATAAAACATACTGGAAACTGCTTATTTTAATTCAGTGCTTTTATAAATACTTTTTTGTATTTCTAAGACAGTGTTTGCCTGGCTGTTTTAGCCACTTTTCTTCCCTTTTGCTTCTCCAGAGTTCTCTGCTTCTGGCTTGGAGATTTTCTCAAGGGTTTGTAATGTTCCAAAGAGAGCAAAGAAAAGAAAACACAAGAGCCCCAAGTGCAGTGATGCTACTGAAGTGCATTGTTCCATAAGGGAGTACTGCAATGCTTTGCTCTGTAGTCCTGGTTTTATTTATTCCATGGGGTGGGTTCTTCATACACAGAGAAAGTGGGGAAGGAAAATGGCTCCCGTAGGTAACCGAGTGCTTCACGAGAATGGAGTGACATTCCTGGCTTCCACTGGTCCTGTCAAACTATTCAGCAGCATTGCAGGAGGAGCTTGACACCTGAAAGGAGAAGCCCTGAGCAGCTTGTCCGAGGTCAGGGGAGCAGCCCGAGCGCTCACGTTAACGCTCCGGGGTTCCCGTTCCCAGCTGTCAGCATGGCTGCCGAGCTGTTCACAGAGATTACCTGTGGCCTGCCTCTTTACAGTCCTTCCCACTGTTTGTCAGTCCCAGTTTTTGACATCTCATTTAAAATTAGATCCTAATTTTGAAACCTGATCTACGCCAGCGCCGCTCGGCAGCTCCGGCAGCTCCAGTGAAAGTCTGCCTGCGCGGAAAAGCTGGTGGGACGGCGGCCAAGGATCGCAACTGTTCGCGGCTGGGACACGGCTGGCGGGTTTGTCCGGCGTCCAGCACCCAGCACGCCGGGACTTCCCGCGCAGCGCCCCGGGAGCCGCACAGCGATGCTCCGGG